>WNWK01000293.1:114695-382195 GCA_009830355.1 Cherax destructor | reverse complement strand
AAATAAACACAAACAGTATAATGTGATCCTTTATTACAACGTTTCGCCCACACAGTGAGCTTTATCAAGTCACAAACAGATCAGATCTGTTTGTGACTTGATAAAGCTCACTGTGTGGGCGAAACGTTGTCAATAAAGGATCACATTATACTGCTTGAGTATATTTTTCCACTGGTAGGTGACGGATGCCTGGGCCGGTTTAAGACCCAGTTCGCTTCTGCCTATCAATGTGGCTTCCTACAAGAACTGGCTCTGTGTGATAAAATATGTAGATTTATCCTAGGGTATCCTATTATTTTTGTAAATTTAGGACAATCCAAAATTTTGTAGAATTAACCAAGGATAACCAAATAACGTCAATCAGAAAACAATATGAGACCAGTCACAACACCTTTACCAGGTTACACAGACCATACTGTAGCTATCACCAGAATACCTCATGTAGCACAACTTTCCTACCTAACATTGTAGAGGCCCTCACAACACGGTATTTATGCACATTCAAGGGTATACTGCAACAACCTGCTTGCTTGAATTAGTTTTCAACATCACAGCACAGTTGATAACATTATATGGCAAGTAATCAATAAGTTGTTAGTTTTTTAACTACTCCTGAATGTAAGTGGGTCATTGAAGCCGCGTTTCATTTTTACATTATCGAGAACACTAAATGAACCCCTAAGGTTAGGTATCAAGTTAAACTTTGAGTGCATATGCCCTGTTATTTGGTTTAATATGTGTGGTTACACAAATACTTGCCCTGGGCACCGTCCCAGACACTGAAACACAAGTCATACTCAACTCGTCACATACTGCACCACATTGTCCTACTTTTAATTGAAGCTGTTGAAAAAGATTGTACAAATAATTTTTACTGACACAGGTGCGACTCTGGTGGTCAATTGAGGGATAGGAAACGACTTTACAATGAGAGACGTGACAAGATGCAAGGAAGGAGTACTTAACCTCTAGCCAAGCCGTCGCCGCCAGTCATGGTACTGTTAGTGTCAGGTTACCAGGAGACCACGATACAAGCAGTCACTATCACTACTGACGTCTACAAACATGTCAACATTCATGTTTTGCCTCACAGGGAGTTTGGAGAATCCCGTTTCCCACCACCACAAGCAGTGATGCACATCACATACACACGCCTAAAAATAAACACTAATATGATCGAAGTCATCGCTTCACCCACGTACGCTGCACTACATGATAACTCTTGTACACTACTCAGACTGAATTACAATTTAATTTTGATCATCCCCCCAAAAAAAAAATAGGGAAGGAAAGTCCTGCTAGAATTGAATGAAAGAATGATGGAAAGAGAGAGACAAGGCTTGGGAGACTGCCTTTTCTTGTATCGTGTGAAGGCAATAAATTGTATAAAATACCAGTGATATAAACTGAAAAAAACAGGGGTATAAATTAAAGCGCTCAAAAGGATCAAAGAATGCTGGAGAGGATGCAGAGTACAAACTAGGAAACAAAAGGCTACGCAAAGTATTTAGGGAAAAGGATCTGAGAGTAATCATTACACCGAATATATCATCAAAATATAAATCACCTGATAATGGTAGCGCATGCTGCATGACTCTTACAGTTCAACGTTTGTCCATAAATATGTAATATGAAACACATGCAAAGGTTGGAAATTCCTTCAGGACAATGTACACAACGTACAGTATGTTGTGAGACACGAGCTACAGCTCTAAACTGAGGTGTCCCCTTCATGGGGAGTACCTCGATGCTGGGGAAGGGTTCTTGATCTAAGGAACTAGGGGCTACCTTTCCCTTGATTTGATCAAACCAGATTACTTACAGTGCCCCGGCAGCTGCATGACATTGCGGGATTAAAAGTCACTATAATAATAATAATAATAATAATAATAATAATAATAATGGGTAAAATGTAACATTAGTGAATGGTAGGGAGATAAGGAAGTCATGAGACCCCAAAAGAGTATCAGTATAACCACTCTCGTTATCACCAGCTGAGAACACTACACCCATGACTCACTATGTACCTGAAGTCACTCACCATTATTATTATTATTAATGGGAAAACGCTGAACCCGTAGGACTTGTGCACGGTGAGTAAAGAAGCAATCAGGTTTGGTATGGGAAAGATGAAGGTAACTCTTATGTATTGACTGCTAGGGAAAGAGGGGCATAACGAGACTCGCCCAGAATTCGAACAGAGGTCATCTCGGTCGTGACCCGAACACTAACTCCAAGCTAGAAGACACACTGGTTGTGCTGATGATGAATGATAATTAGTATATAGGGGGGGGGGGAGCTTTAAACCAATAGGGATCATACAACGTCTGGGTAAATGGAAGACATTGAGACTAGATTCAAGGAATTGAAGCACAGGTCCACTTCCTTAGATCAAGAGTCTCTCACAAGCATCAAGAAACCTCCGTTGAGAGGGATGATTGATTAAATGATGATGCTAAGCATCCTATATGTTTAATACACTGTCGGTGCAGGTAGGAGGAAAAGTACAAGGAGGAAGTGTACAAGAATAGGAGAAAGAATACAAAAGGAGGAAAAAGAAAGAGGGGGATGAGTGGGAAGCAGAGGTGAATCGACCACTTAAGGAACCATCCTGACTTGGTGAGAGCCAGAGGCTGGAGGAGCCACACATGGCCGCTGCTTACCATGCGGGTACCCCCCCGCTATATCTCTCTCACACACACACGGTGTGTTAGTTACCATTTTGTCCTAGGCCCATGTCGATTAGACACTAGGCCTGTTGTATGTATGTGTGTGTGTGTAACGAAACACTTCGAAATGTTTCGGCCCCGCCGGGAATTGAACCCGGGCCCTCCGTGCGTGAAGCAAGAGCGCTAGCCACCATGCCATCGGGGTGTGTGTGTGTGTGTGTGTGTGTGTGTGTGTGTGTGTGTGTGTGTGTGTGTGTGTGTGTGTGTGTGTGTGTGTGTGTGTGTGTGTGTGTGTGTGTGTGTGTGTATGTATGGATAGGGACAATGTTTCAGAGATGTGACACAGCAACAAGGGGTCACAACTGGAAGTTGAAAACTCAGGAGTCACAGGGATGTTAGGAAGTATTTCTTCAGCCACAGAGTTGTCAGGAAGTAGAATAATCTGGAGAGTGATGTAGTGGAGGCAGGATCCATACATATCTTTAAGAAGAGGTATGATAAAGCTCATGGAGCAGGAAGAGTGGACCAAGTAGCGACCAGTGGAGAGGCGGAGCCAGGAGCTATGAATCGACCCCTGCAACCACAATTCGGTGAGTACACATCCTCATTCAAGACACTATACACCGTGTACGTCAGGCCCATTGGAGTAGCACCAGTATGGAACCCACACTTGGTCAAGCACGTCAAGAAATTAGAGAAAGTGCAAAGGTTTGCAACAAGACTAGTCCCGGAGCTAAGGGGTATGTACTACGAGAAGAGGTTAAGGAAAATCGACCTGACAACACTGAAGGACAGAAGGGATAGGGGTAGACATGATAACATATTTTATAAAGTACTGAGAAGAATTAACAAGGTGGATAGGAACAGAATGTTTGAGAGATGGGACACAGCAACAAGGGGCTACAACTGGAAGTTGAAAACTCAGATGAGTCACAGGGATGTTAGGAAGTATTTCTTCAGTCATAGGGTTGTCAGGAAGTGGAAGAATCTGGAGAGTGGTGTAGTAGAGGCAGGATCCGTACACAGCCTTAAAGAGGTATGATAAAGTTCATGGAGCAGGGAGAGAGTGGACCTAGAAGCAACCTGCAAAGAGGCAGTGCCAGGAATTGTAAATCCACCCCTGAAACCACAAATAAGTGAGTACACACTCATACACTATTTGCTTATTATCAAGTTTAAACCATCAAGGAGGAAGGGAGAACATTGATGCTGCTAGAGAGCTCTTCCTCCAAGGAATTTGAACTACTCTTCCTCAGTTCAAATTTGATTGCCTCCCATTTTTCCCAGGTACTATAGTGCTTCCTACTAGCAGTAGTTACTGGTAGTAGTAGCAGTAGTTACTGGTAGTAGAGCAGTAGTTACTGGTAGTAGTAGCAGTAGTTACTGGAGTAGTAGCAGTAGTTACTGGTAGTAGTAGCAGTAGTTACTGGAGTAGTAGCAAGTTACTGGTAGTAGTAGAGAGTTACCGGTAGAGTAGAGTAGTACTGGTAGAGTAGCAGTAGTACTGGTAGTAGTAGTTACTGGAGCAGTAGCAGAGTTACTGATAGTAGTAGCAGTAGTTACTGGAGCAGTAGCAGAGTTACTGGTAGTAGTAGCAGAGTTACTGGCATAGAGTACTGGTAGAGTAGCAGAGTTACTGGCAGTAGTAACAGAGTTACTGGTAGTAGTAGTAGTTACTGGAGTAGTAGCAGAGTTACTGGTAAGTAGTAGTGACTGGTAGTAGAGCGTAGTTACTGGCAGTAGCAGTAGAAGCTAGCAGAGTTACTGGTAGTAGTAGTAGAGAAGAGCAGTAGTCACTGGAGTAGCAGCAGAGTTACTGGTAGTAGTAGAGTCACTGGTAGCAGTAGCAGCAGTTACTGGAGTAGTAGCAGAGTTACTGGTGCAGCAGCAGCAGTCACTGAAGTAGCAGCAGCAGTTACGGCAGTAGCAGTCACTGGCAGCAGAGCAGCAGTCACTGGAGTAGTAGCAGGTTACTGTAGTAGCAGCAGAGTCACTGGTAGCGTAGCAGGAGTTACTGGTAGTAGTAGCAGAGTTACCGGCAGTAGTAGCGAGTCCCGAGTAGCAAGCAGAGTTACTGGCAGCAGCAGCAGTTTACTGGTAGTAGTAGCAGCAGTTACTGGCAGTAGCAGTCAGGCAGTTACGGTAGTAGTAGTACTGGTAGCAGTAGTTACTGGTAGCAGTAGTTACTGGTAGCAGTAGCAGTAGTTATTGGTAGTAGTAGCAGTAGTTACTGGTAGCAGTAGTTACTGGTAGCAGTAGCAGTAGTTACTGGTAGTAGTAGCAGTAGTTACTGGTAGCAGTAGCAGTTGTTACTGGTAGTAGTAGCAGTAGTTACTGGTAGCAGTAGTTACTGGTAGCAGTAGCAGTAGTTACTGGTAGTAGTAGCAGTAGTTACTGGTAGCAATAGTTACTGGTAGCAGTAGCAGTAGTTACTTGGGTGCAGTAGCTAGTAGCAGCAGTAGTTACTGTAGCAGTAGCAGTAGTTACTGGTAGTAGTAGCAGTAGTTACTGGTAGTAGTAGCAGTAGTTACTGGTAGTAGTAGCAGTAGTTACTGGTAGTAGTAGCAGTAGTTACTGGTAGTAGTAGCAGTAGTTACTGGTAGTAGTAGCAGTAGTTACTGGTAGCAGTAGCAGTAGTTACTGGTAGTAGTAGCAGTAGTTACTGGTAGTAGTAGCAGTAGTTACTGGCAGTAGCAGAGTACTGGTAGTAGTAGCAGTAGTTACCGGTAGTAGTAGCAGTAGTTACTGGTAGTAGTAGCAGAGTCACTGGCTAGAGAGCAGTAGTTACTGGATAGCAGCACAGTACAGGTTACTGAGTAGTAGCAGTAGTTACTGGTAGTAGTAGTAGAAGTTAGCAGTAGTTACTGGTAGTAGTAGTAGTAGAAGTTAGCAGTAGTTACTGGTAGTAGTAGTAGTTACTAGTAGTAGTAGTAGTAGAAGTTAGCAGTAGTTACTGGTAGTAGTAGTAGTTACTAGTAGTAGTAGAAGAAGTTAGCCATAGTTACTAGCAGTAGTAGTAGAAGTTAGCTGTAGTTACTGGTAGTAGTAGAAGTTTGCAGTAGTTATTGGTAGTAGTAGTATTTAGTAGTAGTAGTAGTAGTAGTAGTAGTAGTAATAATAACAATAATTATTGTTGCACAGGTGCTGACACAGAATGTGGGAGTGCTCCTCAGGGTGGACAGACATGTGGAAAACTGTATTGAAGAATATCTCAGCTGTAAACACCTGAATTTTGAGCAATATCTTTACTTCCTTACCCATGAGGTGGGTGCAGTACTTATTTTCCTCGGTGATTATTTTGCATTACCCCTGTACCTATTGCATGCTCTCAGAACCTATTGTTTGGACTCAATATTTGCTCAAGGTACTTACTAGTTAGTCCTCTGTACTTTTTTGGCTTTATATTTTTTTTGCTTGCTTTCTGTACCCATTGTTTGCTCTAAGTAGATTCAAGAGATTCTTTACTTCAGCATGATACTACAATGTTTGTACAGAGATGGGTGACATTTAAGTGTGCATCCAAAAAAAAACCCTAGCATGCAGAGCATTTCGGATAAACTTAAGCTTAAGCGTGTGTGAGCGTGTTAGATAGGAGCAAATGGAAACAAATGGTTTTTAGGACTTGACGTGCTGTTGGAGTGTAAGCAAGGTAACATTTATGAAGGGATTCAGGGAAACCGGAAGGCCGGACTTGATTCCTGGAGATGGGAAGTACAGTGCCTGCACTCTGAAGAAGGGGTGTTATTATTATTATAATCAAATAGAAGCGCTAAACCAGAGAAGGGGTGTTAATGTTGCAGTTTTATAACTGTAGTGTAAGCATGCCTCTGGCAAGGCAAAAAAGTGATGGAGTGAATGATGATGAAAGTTTTTCTTTTTCGGGCCACCCTGCCTTGGTGGGAAACAGCCGATGTGCTAATAAAAAAAAAAAGATATCTATTGTCTTTCCTCAATACCTGTGTATTGTTCTTCCTTTTAGTGTGTGCCATTAAAATGATAAATTCTACTGCTTGAAAAATATTTACATCTTCTATTTGTTAAGTAATGGGCCCACCTTTTCGGTACACAACATAGGTGTTGGCGGAAGCGGATGACGGCTCAACACCGTATGGAGAACTCAAGAAGCACCATGACACACTGGAACACAATTTCTGGCTCCTGGGCCGTGGCACAGTTCTAAACCGACATTTTCCTGTCTTTTCCGAGGAGGCCGTCTTCAAACTCTTTCGCATGTTTTGCCTCCTTGCAGACCGATCACCAGCAAGAAAGAGTCTTTTGCAGGTAACTTAATTTTTTTAATAATAAACGACACTCAATTATTACCATTACTATTATTATATTTACAGGCACGCATTAAACTCTTTAGGGTCATGCAGAACCCAGGCAGTGGGGAATGATCAGGTTTGATCTAAGAAAGGGGAGGGTAACTTGTTGGAAATAAGTCAGACAGTGGCCAAAATACAGTACAGTGGTCCCTCGGTTTTCGCCGAAAATTCGCTCCAGAATGCTGCTCAAGTGCCATTACCGAATGAATTTACTTTCTTAAGAAATAATGTCACGTAGGTTAGTCTATTTCAGACCCCCAAAAATACACTTACAACAGCACTTACGAAAATACACTTACATAAATGTTCGAGTTTGGAGATGCACGAAAACCGAGGGACCACTGTACTTACATCTAACTAGTATGATGCATGTGAATGGTGTTAAACTAGTGAAGCTCATTTGGCACCAAATGGTAAAAGGAGAGAATGCCATCTGGAGCAAAATTGTATATGACAGTGGTAGTGCTAAGGGGTGGGGGCTAAATTCCCCCCTCCCCCCAAAAAAAAAATCCACCAGCTATTCCCAGTCACCCAAAATAAAATACTATAATAATAATCCAAAACCTTAACAAAATAGAATGGCTGGTTTTGTACACAACATTCAGAGTCAATGTGTGAGTAGTATACACATCTGATAATGGAATTAAACTCAGTAGTACCTTCGTACTGAACAAGAGCATTTAATGTAATTGATTAATAACAACTTTCAATAATATATACACTAAATACTGTAAACTCATTGGTTGATTATATAATCTTAATTTCCAGGTTACGCTAAATATTGTAGAAGTGAGGGAAGTCACACGGCAACTGATCACTAGTCTAGGACGGGAATGGGACATTCGTGATTTTACTCAATTAGCAACATCAATATCATGCTTCACATTTCCTGTCTTCCTCGCTTTTCTAGAGGGTCGATACGCACAAGATACAGAATCCCCAGCACTAGAAAAAGCAGTTGATGAAGTTTACAAGAATTTTGTTGAACAAGTTCTGAAACAAGTGAGTTCCTCTAATGTTTGATATGGTGTTTTAAATTATGACTTGTCATACCTACTACTGTAGGTATGAGAGTCATAGGGTCAGTGTATGGTTCACTCACTACTGCCACCACCACTATTACTACTACTGTATGTATACCAATGGTTCTTAACTAAGGGTACCTGTACCCCTTGGGGGGTATGAGACAGCAAAGCTTGTGATACGAGACTAAACTGCATGAACTTAACACTTCTATCCAAGGAACAGAAATGAATATGATCACTACCATGAAAAAGTTGTCAGCCATTAAAAACTTCCAATTTAGATATTACACTTAGAATGGAAATTTTGCCATTTTTTCTATCACTTAATGAGGCTTCTGGAGTGGAAAAAGAACTGTCCATCATGACTGAAGTGAAACATTTGCAGGAATTGATTCAGTCTTACTGAGGTTACTTGCATCATCGAGAGGTTTCTGTGGCTCGGATGGATACAAAACCCATTTATTTTTAATCTGGATCCCATGGATGATAGTGATATAATGAAAGATGATCTTGTCATACTAAAAGCTAATAGAGGAATCCAATTGGAATCAGTGATGGTAGAAAATTTCTGGTGTGCACATCTCAAAACCTTCCCATTGCAGAAAAATCTTTGGAATTTTTCTTGCCATTCGCCACCATGTATTTGTGAGATGGGTTTTTCAATGCTTAAGCACATAAAAACAAAGGCTAGAAACTGTCTTGATGTAAATGGTGATATACACATGGCTGTTTCTAAAAAAAAGAACCTGGTTTTGGCTTCATTACTAACAAATATCAACAAGAAAAGAGCCACTAAATAAGACAAATAATGTATTTTTTCTGTTCATAATAGAATGCATATATGTAAGTTCTTATTCACAACTGTCATTGACCTACTTCACCTTTATACTATTTGTTTTTGCTGTAAAAATAGAAATTTTCCAAAAGAAATTAGTTGTAAATACTGTTATTTCTGATGGTATATGAAAAAATACAACTGAGGAGGTACTGGCACTTAAAAAGGTTGAGAATCCTGGTATGTATGTACTGCATATGCATATAGATTATTATTATAATCAAAAGGAAGTTCTAAAAATATATGTAGTATATAGAGATCATTTTAATTTGTGAAATTGTGCTTTTATAATGTCAAGTACGGTGATGCTTATTCTTTTGTTTTATCCTTTAAGCTTACAATGTTGGCAAATAAATTTCTAAAATTCATTATTTTTTATTCATACAGGGAAAAGTTTACCAGAGAGTATCATGGGCACCAATATGGGTGAAGCGTGAAATAGAACTACGACCTTGGGCACTGGTTGCCTCTAGCCATAAAGTTAAAGCACGATCAGCAGTGCTAGCAAAGGTTGTGGGCCTTGCTAGAGTGTATCTCACTCCCTCGGCTACAGTCCACAACATTCCTGATGAGCCGGGTGTGAGGTCTTGTAGATTTACACTCTGCTTAGAGAGCAACAAACTTGTTCAACTTGCTGCCACTGATCACAGGTAAAATATCCATAGGTGCTTTTATCTGTCATCTTAGATGTGTTATTTCTTTCTGCAGAAAAGTGACTGCAGTCAATCACATCTCCAAGTGTCCAACAAAGATTAACATTGCAGTTTTTAAAAGTACGTAGCTATTAAAATAGTACACTATAATTGGTGTACTTCTTTGATGGTTTGTAGCTAAATATAGATTTTTTTAACACAAATGTGAACTGGATAAAGTAAAAATATAAACTTATAAAGCTAGAGCTTTATGAATGTAAAATTCAAGGCTGCCTTGTTTATTCTTTTGCACTATGTATAAGTGGCCTATTCTGTGTAAAGTATGGCACTCTCTTATTGTGTTCCTTGGTAGTAGACATTATGTACTTTCACATTACATGGTACTGACATTATGCTCCTTTATCTTATATAGTACTGACATGTTCCTTCATATTACAGGTACTCTCATTGGGTTCCTTCACATAACATAGTACTCTCATTATGTTCCTTTACATGACATGGTACTCTCATCATGTTCCTTCACTGTACATGGTAGTGACATCATGCTCCTTTACCTTAAATAGTACCGACATGTTCTTTCACATTACAGGTACTCTCGTGTTCCTTCATGTGAAATGGAACTTTCGTGTTCCATTGCATTATGTACATGGTGTACTCTCATTGTATCCCTTCACATTACCTTGTATTCTCACTTCACATGTTTGCCATATACTATACCTCACATGGATAAACAGTTTCTAAGGTTGCAATGAGTGTTCTTTTGACATTTAATTCATATGTTTGTAATGAAAATTCCATTTTTCTCCAGGAGTAAATCTGAATGGTTACGAGCTCTTGATGCTGCCATACATCATTCCAAACAAACTCTTCCATATCAAGCAATCATGTCAACTGTTAGAAAGAATGAACATGCTGAAGAAGAAGCACGAGAAATTGCAGAGCGTATTCGACGAGACTCGCAAGCAGACATTATCGAGAATACTCAGGCTGAGCTCATGGCAGAGAAACTGGTATGTTAATATATTGATTTTTGTTTTCAGAAAAGTTAAATAACTTTTGTCAAATGAATGAATATATGTTAGTGGTTATTTTTACATAGATACTTGATCTTCAAATTAATAAATATTTACTTTGCTATGTAGACTTTCATTTTCCACATGTTTCACAGTGTTATAACATAGCACCAGCCAGCCCTGTACACCACTGGTGGAGAGGGAGAGCTCCCCCACATTTTTTTTTCCTTTCCTTCAGTCTCAATTGCTATGCAGCTAAAATTATAACTTTATACAGTATATGTACATAGTTCTGGTCATTCAAGTTAATTCTAGTTTAATCTATCTTGTACTGATACTGTTTTAGTTTCTGCACTTTGACTCTGTCTTTAATGTCCCTTCTGCTTCACCTATGTTCCAGTAACATTAACATGCAGAATTTTGTATCAATTCTTCTTCATATTACTGTATTGTAAACTGAATTGCAAATACCCATGTGCAGTTTTAAGTTGTACATGAATGATATACAATACTGAAAAGATGAAAATTAGACACTTGCAACATCTGAGTATCTTTATTGTAGACGTTTTGCCAACCAGTGGCTTTATCAATACAAATTCAAGGAAGACAGTAGAACTACGTATGAATATACAAAAGACGAGATAATCAGTTCCTCAGCCTTGGAGTTGAAAGAGCACCAGTGTTCTTCAACTCCATGGCTGAGGGACTGATTATCTCATCATTTGTATATAGTTCTACTGAGGTAATCAGTCCCTCAGCCATGGAGTTGGTGAAGAACACCGGTGCTCTTCACCAACTCCAAGGCTGAGGAACTGATTATCTTGTCTTTTGTATATAGTTCTACTGTCTTCCAATTATGTCCATGAATTTGTATTGATAAAGCCATTGGATGATAAAACATCTCCAATAAAGATACCCAGATGTTGCATGTGTCTAATTTTTCAGTTTTAAGTGCTTCAAGGTGTAACAGAATAGTTAACAATTACTTGTTCTGGAGATTATCTTCCCCACAGCCTGGTCTTAGACCCAGCAACCTAGGTTAGAAAGGAAATACATATTACAGGATTAAGAACCATTAAGAACTCAAAAGTAAAGATATATGTGTCCTAAATATAAGCAGAAGTTTGTAAGATTTACCTGTCATCTTGTGTTCATGAGCTAGAAATAAAAGATCATGTTGAGAATCCTGATCCTGACCACCTCCTGAGAGGAAGCTTTAGAGAAGGAATGAGGTACTGTAAACATATCTGCACAGGTTATGAAAATAATGGTTTTCATTATTAATAGATTTGCATTCTGCTTAGCTGAACTAGCAGCTTTAACAATTTACTGAATTATGTTTTGTTTTTGTTAAGATGCATTTCTTGTTTGAGATTGTAACTTTTACTTCAATTCCAAGAATAAATCATGAAATTTTTGTAACTTAACATTTCATACATTGTATCCATTAAAAATGTTATATTGCAGTTAAAAGGTAAACTAATTTTTTTATATGTATTTAAAAATACAAAGTCTTTTAGCAGATGCATGTAATTACACTAACACAAATTACATTACAGTACAGGATACTCTAAATAACTAAAGTAATTATTTTTACAGTAATAATTGTGTACTGTACAGTTATTCCATAATTTTGTGCTGCTTTGTGATGCTTTTATAAATTTTAAACTTTATCCCAATACATGTACAGACCTAGGTAGTAAGTAGGTAGACAACAACCACCCAGGTAGTGTGCTGCTGTCCTTCCAAGTGAGTGTGAAACGGAAACCTGTAATTGTTTTACATGATGGTATGATTGCTAGTATCTTTTTTCTGTCTCATAAACAAGCGGGATAACAAGTATATGTTGCTACCTCTACTTACACTTAGGTCACACTACACAGGCATGTACATGCATATACTTACACACCCATCTGGGTTTTCTTCTATTTTCATAATAGTTCTTGTTCTTCATTTCCTCTTATCTCCATGGGAAAGTAGAAAAGAATTCTTCCTCCATAAGCCATGCATGTTGTAAGAGGCAATTAAAATGCCAGGAGCAAGGGGATTATTATTATTATAATCAAATAGAAGCGCTAAACCACAGGGGTTATACAGCGCTGCAGGTTATTGCAGGATGCAGGGAGAATGGGTTGTAAGAGGGAGATGGATGATTAGTAGGGTATGGAGTGCAGTAGGATGGTGGATAGTGCAGGGATAGAGGGTAGCAAGAGATCAAGGTAGAAGGGAATGAGGGAGGTGCTAGAGGTATAATCTTCAGAGTTTGTGTAGTAAGTCAGTTTCTGTCAAAAAGTCAACGAGAGAGGGAGCAAGGGGATAGTAACCCCTTCTCGTATATAAATTACAGGGTGACCTAAAAAGAAAAACTTTCATTTTTCTTTTTAGGTCACCCTGCCTCGGTGGGAGACGGCCTATACCTGGAGAGGTCGGTGTGTTAAAAAAAAAAATGTAGAGTTTTTTATACAATGTAAAAGCAAAAAACAATAACCAAGCCATATTTTATATGCCTAGGCTCGAGCACAAGCTGAGGCAGCTGTTCGTGAGGAGACAGCAGCTCGTCAAGCCGAAGAGAAAAGGGTATTGGAACTTCAAACTCTGAGACGTCAACTGGAAACATTACTTGAGGAGGAAACTCAGGCAAAACGTGATGAAGAAATTGTTAGGTAATTATGATTTCCATCAACATAATTAATTCTCATAGAGGCTCTCAAGGTGAGACAATGGCTGCTGTTTCTACCAAACGTGTCTTTGAAGAGCTCTGCAGTTTGATAAAAAAAAATAAGTAAAGAAATTCACATTGATAATTAGGTAGACATAAATCATCCTTGGTAGTAGGTTGGTAGACAGCAACCATCCAAGGAGGTACTACTGTCCTGCCAAGTGAGTGTGAAATGAAAACCTGTAATTGTTTTATATGATAGTAGAATTACTGGTGTCTTTTTTGTCTCATAAACATGCAGGATAACAGGTATATCTTGCTATTTCTATTTACATTTAGGTCACACTACACATGCATGTCCACGCACATATATACAGTGGACCCCCGGTTTTCGTGATTTTTTCGTTCCAGAATGCTGTTCAAATGCCATTACCAAACAAATTTATCCCCATAAGGAATAATGTAAAGTAGACTAGTCCTTTTAGACCCCCAAAAATACACTTACAAAGGCATTTAAAAAAATACACTTACATAAAAGGGCGAGTTTGGAGCAGGATGAACACCGGGGGTCCACTGTACATACCCATCTGGGTTTTCTTCTATTTTCTTAATAGTTCTTGTTCTTTATTTCCTCATATCTCCATGGGGAAGTGGAAAAGAATTCTTTCTCTGTAAGCCATGCATGTTGTAAGAGGCGACTAAAATACCAGGAGCATTTTTTTGGGGGGCCACCCTGCCTCGGTGGGATAACCAGTTTGTTGAAAGAAGAACAACTATTTAAAAGTAAGGTTTTTTCAGAAACCTTCAAGCAAGAGTACTGCGTGAGGAATGGGAACGAAGAGAAGAGCTAGAGCGACTTCAAGAGGACCAGAGAAGGATGTTGGAGGAGGAGACAAAGAAACGACAAGCCTTTGAGCTTCAACAAGAAGAGAAAGATAGCCAACTCAGAGGTAAAGAATAATATTCAACAATCATTATTTCATTATTCAACAATCATTATTTCATTATTCAACTATGTATTATGTAGATTAGATGAGTAAGACATGTGCAGCAGTTAGGTACTGTTATTGGTGAAACATTTCACCTATGCAAAAGGCTTCTTCAGTCAAATACAGAGGAGAATAAACTAGAGACAGCAGTAGTGGCAAGGTAAAGATGATGTGATCATCTTTCCAGAAGAAGCAAAATGTTTGAACAATAATGCTACTAAACTGTTGCACATGTATTTTCCTCATCTTCTTGTCAGTATTTTATGCCATTTTCATCATTATGTAGAGCATTTACCTAAGATTCCTTTGATAAAGGTATGCTTAAATCAAGTGTATGTATCTTAACTCATCCATCTCTTCCTTACATTTTTGATGATACATCATAATGAGAATACAGTACGTATGTTATCTCTTAACACCTGTCATATGGCATGGCTATGATCTCTAGCATGACAAAAATGCTGTTTATCAGGAAGTCATACACTTCTGATTTTGTAAAGCTGATCTTGTGGTTCTCTATTTCTAGATTCAAAAATTTCTATCCTATGCCTTGACTATCATCTTAATTAACTTTTAAAAACTTCTCTCTCTTGTGCTAATGGATTTTCTTTTCTAAACCCACTTCTCTAGTGAGGACACCTGTATTTTGCCTTCTCTGTTTCTAATTTACAAAGACTTAATAATACCCTTCCTCTTCTGGATACTGTGTTAAGCTTTGTAGTAATCTGGTTCGTACTTCTTTCCCTTCTCCCATTGTTACTTTTGGTGTTTACTGTTTTTTTCCTCCTGTCCAATACATTGGTGAACTAGCCTCTCTGTCTATTTTTTTTATTAACACACTGCCATTGCCCACCGAGGCAGAGTGACCTGAAAAAGAAGAAATGCTTTCATCATATTCACTCCATCACTGTCTTACTAGAGGAATGCCTACACTACACTTAAAAAACTGCAACATAGAATTACGGAGGCATTGGATGGCAACCAAAATGCGGATTTGAATAACACAAGACTTTGCAAAGGCATTTGACAAATGCAATCATGAGGTGATAGCACACAAAATGAGGGCCATAGGCATTACGGGGAAGGTAGGCAGATGGATTTTCGGGTTCCTAACACAGAACCCAAATAGTAGTAGTAAACAGATCAAAATACAGCATCAGCCAGGTAAAAAGCTTAGTTCCCCAAGGCACTGTCCTGGCACTGCTGCTATTTCTCATCCTCATAGCAGACATAGATAAAAGCACCCGTCACAGTTTTGTATCATTTTCAGATGACACCAAAATAAACATGAAAGTCACTATGGTAAAGACACTGAAAAATTACAATATATAAGCAGTGTTTTCCAGTGGGCAGTGGAGAACATGACGTTCAGTGGCAATAAGTTCCAACTGCTTAGGTATGGAAAGAATGAAGAACTCAAAAGGAACAGTGTATATAAAACTCAAGAGAATCATCAAATAGAACAAAAGGAACACATGAAAGACTTGGGAATAACTATGTCAGCTGATCTTTCTTTCAAAGAACATAATAAGACAAAGATCACAACAGCCAGGAGGATGATGGGGTGGGTATTGAGAACCTTTAAAACAAGGAAAATAATACCAATAGTGACACTTTTCAAATCGCTAGTGCTCCCCCATTTGTAACACTGCTCAGTGTTGACAGCCCCATTATAGCCAGGAGAAATATCAGAGCTTGAATAAATACAGAGATCATTTACAACTCTCATAGAGCCTGTAAAGCATTTAAATTACTGGGAATGCCTTAAAGTCTTGAATGTGTACTCATTGGAGCAGAGGAGAGAGATATGATAATATATACCTGGAAGGTACTCAAGGTCCTGGTCCCAAATCTACACTGCCATAACAACACACTAGAGCAAATGATATGGGAGGAAGTGCAAGATAAACCTGGTGAAGAGCAGGGGTGCAGTGGGCACAATAAGGGAACACATTATCAACATTCGTGGGCTCCAGATTATTCAACATCTTACCAGTTTTATAACTGTAGTGTAAAGCACCCCTCTGGCAAGACAGTGATGGAGTGAATGATGAAAGTTTTTCTTTTTCGGGCCACCCTGCCTTTGTGGGAATCGGCCAATGTGTTAATTAAAAAAAAAAAATCAGAAACACTGCTGGAACACGTGTAGATGACTTCAAGAGAAAACAGGACAAGTATCTTCACCAGGTGCCAGATCAACCAGGCTGTGATGGATATGTGGGGCAGCAGACTTTCAGCAGCAACAGCCTGATTGACTAGGCTAGCACCAGATGAGCCTGGCCCATGGTCGGGCTCAGGGAGTAGGACTCTTGAAACTCGTCAAAGGTATATATCTCCACCCCTCCTTCAGAGTGCAGGCACTGTACTTCTCAAGTCCAGGACTCAAATCCGGCGTCCCTGAATCCCTTAGTGTTACTTTGCTCACATAGAAGTGTTTGCCTTGCTGACACTAACAATTTAATCTTCTGTTATGTTAGAAATCATAGCCATTCATAAGCTGGTTCTCTGGCAAAACAATTCATTACATGTCTTTTACAGATGCTCTTTTTTTTATAAATGTATTTGCAAAAATGTAAGAAACTTGTGTGGATTATAAAGTGCTGTAAGGCAGAGAGAACCTGATGGCAGAGGAAAAATGTGAGGGTGTGCTGTGCTAAAACAAAAAGAGGTCAAGTTTAAGAGATATACACAGCAGCTCCATTTCAGTTAAAAAAAAAAAAAAAAAAAAAAGCAGAGAGTTAGTGTTGAAGGTAAGGCTTTCAGACAGAGCATCACAGAGATCGAAAAATCTTGAAGAGTATTAATAAATTCATGAGGAAATGTTAAACCCATATAGGTCATGCAATGTTTATGGATTAGGAAGTAATCAGATTTGATCCAAGGGATAGGGAGGTAATTTAGTTTCATCCAGGTAAGAGGAAGATAGTTCTAATCCCTTGAATCAAGAGCTATTCTTCACCAAGATACCCCCACTCTATGAATCATAATCTTTGGTCCAGGGAGGCCCATTATTATTAACAAAGGGCTTAACCCACAAGGGTCATTCAGCCCAGGGAGGACCAAAACAACATCTAAAGATGTCTCCAATTTCTGAGCTAATTGTGAGTCAATACTATGTTCAAAAATAATTTCTTTATACTACTATTATTATGTCAGTTTCTCTATTTCAAATGACTGCTGGGAGTTAAAACTTACATAAGTGTCCTTAACCAAATGTTTGGTGCATGTGTGGTATGTGTATGTTTTTCATAAATAAATTTTAAGAATTTTTTTATTATTGTCAGGGTGGCCCTGTACAGCATTTTAGACTGAACTGTATACCGGCTACTTTATTTGCATTTTATTTAACCAAATATACTTCTTTTTATGATGCCTGTGCTGTGTGATCATGCATTTTTTGGTAAAGAAAAATCAGGAAATTATACATCAGAGAAATTTTATGAGTGAAAATGTGAGTGTGAGAGTGAATAAAAGAGTGAGAAAAGAATAGAGAGAATAGAGTAGAGTGGAGAGAGTACAGTAGAGTGGAGAGAGTACAGTAGAGTGGAGAGAGTACAGTAGTAGAGTGGAGAGAGTAGAGTGGAGAGAGTACAGTAGAGTGGAGAGAGTACAGTAGAGAGGAAAGAGTACAGTAGAGAGGAGAGAGTACAGTAGAGAGAGTAGAGAAGAGTATTACAATACATATATTTACTAATAATAGTATTTTCTTTAATAACAAAATGGATGTTGAATTTTCAGAAGCTGAGAAGCGTTTGCGGAAACTGGAAAGCGAGAGACTAAGACTGGACCATGAACTGCGTAGTGCTAGAGAGAAGATTATCATGTCTGAGCGTGGCAAAGAACTCTTGGAAGCTAGGATGAAGGTGAACAACTAGTCAGTTTGACATTCTTTGAATCAATATATACCACTTTTTAAAAAAGGGTAATATGGGCTTTTGAACTATTTTTTTTTTTTATATTCATGGGGAAACACTCAACCTGTAGGGGTCACACAGCACCTGGGAAATGAGACGTAATCAGGTTTTGATTCAAGAGGGTTGCATCAATTTCTTTGATCAAGAGCCCTTCACAAGCATCAAAACAGCTTCCATTTTAGCATGTAAACTGAAAGCTGCCAAGTTTAAATTGCTGTAATTGTACAGTGTAGCCAATAAACTTTCTTGTTGTTGAGCATGTTAACTTGTAGGAAGCTTCTCTAAACTCTTCAATACCTGTAATATCTCTTTATATGAACCTATACAGTATATGTACTCTAGATTAACTTTAAGCAAATAGACGTGTGTTGAGCATAGCATATTTTCAAATAAAATAAATTATATTGATGGTTGATTATCTAACCAAATTTACCTTGATTGTCAACATGGACAATGCAACCCTGATTGTTTGAGTCATGGAAGGTGATATCATGGCTGACTGATAACTTGGGCACTGGATCAATTTTGGGATTTGATGTGTGAACAAGTTAACATTTATAAAAGGATTCAAGAAAACTGATTGACCACTTGGGTTCTGGAGGCAGGAAGTATAATGCATGCACTCCAAAGAATAAGTGGGAATGTTACACTTTGGTGGATTGTTTGAATTGTGATGTCCAAGCACTTCTGAAACAGACAGATATTGACCAGATGATGGTGAATGTGTTTTCCTTCTTTGAGTCATCCTGCCCTAGTGGAAAAATGACCAATGTGATAAAAAATAATTTATGGTATTATATTTGTGGAAAGCTTTAATCCCATGTAGGATATTCAGCGCTAAAAGCAAAGTGTTTCTATATTAACATGAAAGAGCAAGTAATTGCGAAGCAATATAGAAAACCTTTACTTTTTTCTACAGTAGGGTTTCCAAAGGCAACAAAAGCTAACTCAGTCTTTTCCCTAATAAGTAACTCATTCTCTATTCATTTATTAGGTCAAGGAGAGAACACCACCAGTCCGCACATATTCACTCAGGCCAATACGAAAAGAACGTGGAACACCCCCAGTCAGATCTTCATCATTTAATGTTCATGCAGCACGACTATTCAAGTTTCGTTCCAAAAATGAGGACACTAATGATAATGGAAATGGAAACAGCAACGGTACAGTAGAGAGCAACTGAGGTTTATCAGTGATGGAAAAACAAGCAGGTTCCAATGAAATAAAGTTTTGGCATATTACAAGTAATTTGTATGTACTACTGTATTCTTTAATTCTCATTTAATTATGAAAGGTGCATAAACAGAAGAATGGATAGGGACTCAAATTGTGGTCCATATGGGTAGAAAGCTCAGTGATTCAAGTCTCTGTCCATTTTGCTTTTAATTCATTGACAGTCATTCATTACTACTATATTGGGATTATGTAATACTGTATTTGGCAAAGAAAGGTAGTACAGTGGACCCCCGGTGTTCGTTATTTATTCATTCCAGAATGCTGTTCAAGTGCCATTACCAAACAAATTTATTCCCATAAGGAATAATGTAAATTAGACTAGTCCTTTTATACCCCCAAAAATACACTTACAAAAGCACTTAAAAAAATACACTTACATAATTGTTCGAGTTTGGAGCATAACAAACACCGGGGGTCCACTTTATTTACAATACAATATATGAATTTAAATTTTAAGCAATATAGACTAGACTAACTTTGGAAATATGATTACTATGTTAGCTGCTCAAATTGTTGTGCAATACAGTACAGTATTTATATAAAATAAGTTATTCTTTTTATTTACTGATCAAAAGAAGATTTTTTTAAATATTTACAGTATGTAATTTAGCTGCATTATGTGGGTATGTAAATACTGTACTTTGTTTCATGAATCATGAAATTACAACTTCGGTAGCAGGCCACCAGTGCTCTACTTCCTGCTCTACTATTAGTGCCTTATCAAATTATGAGTAAATATTAGCACCCAAGCTTTATTTGCAAAACTTTTGCACACCATTATCAGTACCATGAACTTTTTTTATATGTACTGTATACCATAGGTTACTACTAGTCATTTGTGGCTGCCATTGAAGTTACGAGTCTCCTCCTTGAAATCATACGCACACATTTTACTGTGCTTTAACCCTTTCAGGGTCCAGAGGCCAAATTTCAAAGTGTGCACCAGGGTCCAAGAATTTTAAAAAAAAATAAAAAAAATTTCTTATGAAATGGTAGAGAATCTTTTTCTGAAGGTAATAAAACAAAAAGTATGAAATTTGATGGAAAATTTACGAAATTATGCTCTCGCGAATTTTGATGTGTCAACGATATTTACGCATCGGAGATTTTGACTCCCATTTTAGGCCAATTACATTTTTCCAGTCTACCAACTTCTTAGCTATTTCGCTAGGATTACTTCTATTCTAACGATTGAGCACAAGAAATCGCCCAGTCAACTGTTTTAACTTCAAAATAAAGTGATCGGAAATTGGTAATTTAGCCAATTTAACACAAAGTTCAAAATATTCCAATTTCAAAACAGGGTGAAGAATAAACAATGCAGGCATTCCTGGCACTAAACTAACATTTCCTCTGTTCATTAGTTACCTTTTCAGTCTTTACAAATGAATTCCATTTTTATTTTTTACTCACATAATGAATTTTTATTCAAACCAAAAAATGGAAGATTTACTGTTATGCAATATTGTAATAATTGTATAAATAATATCACCACATTTGTGAACGTTTATTAGACCCACCAGCTGGCATGTATTAGACGTGCGAGGTCATTTGTTTACTCTTGAACATCGGCAAAAATTTAAAATTTTCACTACTTTGAGCTCAGTTTCAAGCCATTTCCAGTACTAAAACCAATCAAAATCATCTCCATTTCTGTAATATATTTTCCATTCTATCAAATAATACCAAGAAATTGCAAATACAACTATAAAAAGCATACAAAAAAACACTGCAAAGTCGCTGTTTTAATAAAAAAATTCAGCTTCATTGTTTTTTCTCTCATTATGCACTGTGTGCTGCAGGATTTGTTTTATGTGGTGCATACTTACCACATAGATGTATTCTCTCATATCTAGGCCCAAATTTACCGCTCACAGCTTATCTGAGTGAGCTGAGCTCATGGTGTAGAACTACGGTTTGGATCCTCAACTCAAAGCTATAGAACTAAAGCACGGATCCTGAAAGGGTTAATATAAATCCACAAAAAAGACTTTATAAATATACTTTGCCCTTCCCCTCACAAACATTTTGCAGACATTTTAATGCACATTTATAAGAACTTTGTGTATTGTTTACATAGAGGAGACCTCAGTTGTGTGCCTATACAGTAATATTTGTCTAGGATGCAAAATAACCACAAAAAATGGGTGCTAAGCCTGTATGGGTCATACAGCGCTATATCTAAGATACAAGAGTACATACTGTATGCAAAGCCTGTGTAATAATAACTAAAAAAATTGAGCATCTATGTCTAAACAAATTTCTATGCACAATTAACAGCCACCACAATTACAATCATTCTTATACAGTACAGTATTGTACATCATTTTAAATACAGTACATTAATGTACACAATCATTAAAACTTAAATAAATGAGGTGCCTAACCTAATACTAAAACTGTACTGTATTAAAATATGATTTTCTATCATTTTTTTTTTATCTGCTTTCTATATATTGGCCAATATGTTTGTAAATCACAATAATAAGTGGTTAGGCAGTGTGTCTGCTATTTCTTCATACATTACGCTGTATTGATCAATTACAAGTACAAGTGTTCTAACCATCCCATATATACTGTATATAAAATATAAGGCATTTTCTGCTAATTAGTTTAACATTTTCAGGTTCGTGACCCCTGCTCTCAAACTTGCTCTCAGGGTCGCAAAATTTAAAAAAAATATAAATTTTTTTTTTCTTGTGAAATGGTAGAGAATCTTTTTCTGAAGGTAATATAACAAAAAGTACAAAATTTTACACAAAACTGACGACGTTATGCTTTCGTGAATTTTGCTGTGTCAGCGATATTTACGCATCAGCGATTTCCTCCACTTTAAGTACGATTTTAGGCCAATTATGTTGTTCTAGTTGACCAAATTCTTAGCTATTTTGCTAGTATGTCTTCAATTTTATCAATTGAGCACAAGAAATCACCCATTCAACTACCCAATAAAGTGATCAGAAATTGGTAATTTGGCCAGTTTCACACAAATTTCAAAATAGGGTCCAGAATAAATAATGCAGGCATTCCTAGCACTAAAATAACATATCTTCTTCAATAGTTATGTTTCCAGGCTTTACACATGAATTCCATTTTGATTTTTTATTCACAAAAAAAATTGAAGATTTACTGTTATGCAATATTGTAATAATTGTATAAATATTATCAGCGCATTCATAAACACACATCAGACCCACCAGTTGACGTGTATTGGATACATGACTTGAACATTAGCAAAAATAAAACATTTCTGCTATTTTGAGCTCAATTTCAAGCTATTTTCAGTTCTAAGACCAATCTCTATTTCTGTAATATGTCTTCCATTCTATCTAATGTGACCAAGAAACCGAGAATAGAAGCATAAAAAACATACGAAAATACACTGCAAAGTTGCTGTTTTAAACTAAAAACATGGTCGCAGTTTTTTCCCCATTATGCACTGCTTGCTGCAGGATTTTTTATATGGTGCACACTTACTGCATAGACCCATTCTCTTATACTATCTAGGCCAAAATTTATCTGTACTATGGCTTTGAAACCAACATTGGTTTGAAAGCCGTAGTACAACGTGACCAACCTCAAAAGGGGTTAATAAAGGTGGAGAGTGCTACAATTGTGCATTAATCAATACTAAGAATCAGGTATCATAATGTTAATGTCAGTCTTCTACTTAATCCAAAAAGTTAAATTTAGTTTACCATCAACATCTTATACCTTTGATATACCTTTGAAGAGTTTCGAGAGTAAATCTACTCTCTGAGCCCGGCCAATGATTTCAAATTCACGAAGCGAGACCATAAGTACACATTCACACTAAATATATACTGTCGAAATTACATATGTATTTACTAACTGCTTTAAATACTACTTTTAGTAGTGACATACGTACATTGGATGCAGATCATGTAACCTTTATTCAAATAAGAATACAGTGGACCCCCGAGTTTCGTAAAAACTTCACTCCTGAAGTCTGCTCAAGTGCCATTACCGAACGAATTTACCCCCTTAAGAAAAAATGTCACGTAGGTTAGTCTATTTCAGACCCCCAAAAATACTTTTCCACAAGCACTTACAATATTATACTTACATAAATGTACGATTTCCGGGGTTTACGAAACTCGGGGGTCCACTGTATGAACCTACCATAGAAGTGGTTGCTGGTGCAGCTCACCAGTTAGACATAGATAAATAAACATTTTGCTTGACTATTACCCTTAGTATTTATTTATTTAGTGACCAAAAAGTTCTTGTTTTATTCAGTGTAGGACTAATGAGAACCTATTTAACTGGGTTCCTAAATTGTATATTTATACTATATATTTACTAGACATTTTAAAGGCGAGAGTGCTAGATCCTCTAAGAAACCATCTTAAAATACTTAATATGAAAATACTGTACATCATATTTAATACATACTGTATATCTTCATGTTAAAAAGTAGACGTTTTTTTTTTTTTCAACAAGTCAGCCGTCTCCCACCGAGGCAGGGTGACCCAAAAAGAAAGAAAATCCCCAAAAAGAAAATACTTTCATCATCATTCAACACTTTCACCACTCATACATAATCACTGTCTTTGAAGAGGCGCTCAGATACGACAGCTGAGAATAGTCCCTCCCAGCTGTCACTATCCCAGACCCCTCCTTTAAAGTGCAGGCATTGTACTTCCCATTTCCAGGACTCAAGTCCAACTAAATCAATTAACTGGTTTCCCTGAATCCCTTCACAAAATGTTACCCTGCTCACACTCCAACAGCTCGTCAGGTCCCAAAAACCATTCGTCTCCATTCACTCCTATCTAACATGCTTGCTGGAAGTCCAAGCCCCTCGCCAACAAAACCTCCTTTACCCCCACCCTCCAACCTTTTCTAGGACGACCCCTACCCCGCCTTCCTTCCCCTACAGATTTATACGCTCTCCAAGTCATTCTACTTTGATCCATTCTCTCTAAATGACCAAACCACCTTAACAACCCCTCTTCAGCCCTCTGACAAATACTTTTAGTAACTCCACACCTTCTCCTAATTTCCACATTCCGAATTTTCTGCATAATATTTACACCACACATTGCCCTTAGACAGGACATCTCCACTGCCTCCAGCCTCCTCCTCGCTGCAGCATTTGCAACCCATGCTTCACACCCATATAAGAGTGTTGGTACCACTATACTTTCGTACATTACTTTCTTTGCCTCCACAGATACCTCAATGCACCACTCACCTTTTTTCCTTCATCAATTCTATGGTTAACCTCATCCTTCATAAACCCATCCGCTGACACGTCAACTCCCAAATATCTGAAAACATTTACTTCTTCCATAATCCCTCTCTCCAATGTGATATCTAATTTTTCTTTATTTAAATCGTTTGATACCCTCATCACCTTACTCTTATCTATGTTCACTTTCAACTTTCTACCTTTACACACCCTCCCAAACTCGTCCACTAACCTTTGCAACTTTTCTTTAGAATCTCCCATAAGCACAGTATCATCACCAAAAAGTAACTGTGTCAACTCCCATTTTGCATTTAATTCCCCATAATTTAATCCCGCCCCTCTCCCCAACACCCTAGCATTTACTTCTTTTACAACCCCATCTATAAATATATTAAACAACCATGGTGACATTACACATCCCTGTCTAAGACCTACTTTTACCGGAAGTAATCTCCTCTCTCCTACACACCCTAACCTGAGCCTCACTATCCTCATAAAAACTCTTTACAGCCTTCAGTAACTTACTACCTATTCCATACACTTGCAACATTTGCCACATTGCTTCCCTATCCACTATCATATGCCTTTTCTAAATCCATAAATGCATTGAAAACTTCTCTACCTTTATCTAAATACTGTTCACATATATGCTTCACCGTAAACACTTGATCTACACATCCCCTACCCACTCTAAAGCCTCCTTGCTCATCTGCAATCCTACACTGTCTTACCTCTAATTCTTTCAATAATAACCCTGCCATACACTTTACCTGGTATACTCAGTAAACTTATTCCCCTATAATTCTTACAATCTCTTTTATCCCCCTTCCCTTTATATAAAGAAACTATACATGCTCTCTGCCAATCCCTAGGTATCTTCCCCTCTTTCATACATTTATTAAACAAAAATACCAACCACTCCAACACTATATCCCCCCCTGCTTTTAACATTTCTGTCATGATCCCGTCAGTTCCAGCTGCTTTACCCCCTTTCATTCTACATAATGCCTCACTCACATCCTCCTCTTCTTCACTCCTAAACGATGTTGTACCTCCCTGCCCAGTACATGAAATTACCGCCTCCCTTTTTTCATCGACATTTAAAAGTTCCTCAAAATATTCCCGCCATCTACCCAATACCTCCAGCTCCCCATCTACTAACTCCCCTACTCTGTTTTTAACTGACAAATCCATTCGTTTCCTAGGCTTTCTTACCTTGTTTATCTCACTCCAAAAATTTTTCTTTTTTTCAGCAAAATTTCTTGACAGAGCCTCTCCCATTCTTTCATCTGCTCTTCTTTTGCACTCTCTCACCATTCTCTTCACCTTTCTTTTACTCTCCATATACTCTGCTCTTCTATTAACACTTCTGTTTTGTAAAAACCTCTCATAAGCTACCTTTTTCTCTTTTATCACACCCTTTACTTCTTCATTCCACCACTCCTCTTTCCTCCTGCACCCACCCTCCTATTGCCACAAACTTCTGCCCCACATTCTAATACTGCATTTTTAAAACTATCCCAACTCTCTTCAACCCCCCCACTACTCATACTTGCACTAGCCCACCTTTCTGCCAATAGTTGCTTATATCTCACCCTAACTTCCTTCTCCCTTAGTTTATACAGTGGACCCTCAGTTAACGAAATTAATCCGTTCCAGGAGCTATTACTTAATCTGAAGCTTTCGTAATCTGAAACCTTATTTCCCATAAGAAATAATGTAAATACAATTAATTCGTTCCACAAAAAAATAATCACTCAAAAAAAAAACAATAACATTTACTTACCTTTATTGAAGAGTTGCAGGCATCTGGAAGGTAGAGTTGCTGAATGGGGAAGGGTGTTAATGGTTGGAAAGGGAATCCCCCTCCAAAAGGACTTCAGGTAACAAGTCCCTCTCTGGGGTTACTTCCCTTCTTGGTCTTTTAATGCCACTAGGACCAGCTTGAGAGTCACTAGACCCCTGCCTGGTGAAATAACAGTCCAGAGTCCTCTGTTTCTGGCAACTCTTCAACACTTTTCTGAAGTACAACATGGCTCTGTCACTGAAGTGGTTACACAGAAGGCTCATTTCAGCTTGCTCAGGGTGGTGTCTTTCAACAAATGTCTGCAACTCATTCCACTTTGTACACATCTCCTTAAGCACTGAAGAAGGCACCTCCTTCTGTCTCTCCCCCTCCTCCTTTGAAGCAATAACGTCAGCTGTGGTCTGTTGCTGTTCCAGATGAAGCTCTTGCAGCTCTTCAGTTATTAGCTCTACCCTGTGGTCCTCCACCAACTCTTCCACATCCTCACCACTCACCTCCAACCCCAGGCTGTTCCCCAATGCCACAATATCTTCCACAACATTTTCCACAACAGGCACAGGGTCGTTAGGGTCAGGGTCAGCCTCAAATCCTTCAAAATCCCTCTTTTCAACACAATCTGGCCACAGTGGTCTCCAAGCAGAGTTCAGAGTCCTGGAAGTCACTTCCTCCCAAGCCTTACCTATAAGGCCTATACAATGCACGATATTGAGGTGTTCTTTCCAGAACTCTCTTAGGGTCAATTCAGAGTCATTGGTCATATTAAAGCACCTCTGAAACAGTGCTTTAATGTACAGTTTCTTGAAGTTGGACCTGTTGGTCCATGGGCTGGATGAGAGGAGTGGTGTTAGGAGGCAAGAACTTCACTCTGATGAAATTTAAGTTGTCAGGCAACAACTCTTGCAAGTTGTGAGGATGAGCAGGAGCATTGTCCAGTACCAGGAGGCACTTGAGTGGCAATTTCTTTTCCAGGAGGTATTTCTTCACACTAGGGCCAAACACTCCAGTCAACCATTCCTTGAAAATCTCCGTAGTGACCCATGCCTTGGTGTTAGCTTTCCAATGCACACACAATTTACTCTTGTCAACACTGTTTCCTGAAGGGTCTGGGATTTTCTGCGTGATGCACCAGTAAAGGCTTCACTTTAAAATCCCCACTAGCATTAGAACAAAACAAGAGAGTTAGCCTGTCTTTCATAGGCTTGTGTCCTGGCTGTGCCTTTTCCTCCTGAGTAATGTAGGTCCACTTTGGCATTTTCTTCCAAAACAGGCCTGTTTCATCACAATTAAACACTTGTTGGGGGAGGAATTGTTCAGCCTCTACGAACCCCTTGAATTTGTGCACAAATTTTTCAGCTGCACGTTTGTCTGAGCTGGCTGCCTCACCATGCCTCACAACATTGTGTATGCCACTACGTTTCTTAAACTTCTCAAACCAGCCTTTGCTGGCTTTAAAATCACTCGCCTCACCACTGGTTCCAGGCATTGTCTTCACAAGATCTGCATGCAACTTCCTTGCCTTTTCACAAATTATCGCCATAGAATTACTATCACCCGCTGTTTTTCATTGATCCACACCAACAACAACTTCTCAACCTCATCCACTGTTTTCGATCTTTGTTTCGTTAACAAATTAACCCCTTTTGCAACATTAGCTTCCTTGATCTCATTTCTCTGTGCCAGGATAGTGTCGATAGTAGATGGAGTTTTCTTGTACATCCTGGCAAGATCACTCAGACGTACACCACTCTCATATTTTTCTATGATTTCCTTCTTCAGTTCAATGGTGTTCCTCACTCTCTTTATCACAGGTGTGCCACTAGGAAGCTTCTTTGGACCCATGGTGACTTATTTGACAGTGACAATCACTAAACCACCAAAAAAGACACCAAATATATTGTGAATCTTTGAAAGAGCGCGCTAGGTAATGTTCTCTCAATGGTAAACAACGCTTCACTGGCGTCCTGCGCTTGCGCAGAGCAGGCGGACACGTCTAATACCTTTCGGTAACCGAGGGATTTTTCGCTAACCGATTACGAAAAAAGCTTACGTTTTCCGAAGCTTACATTAACGGAACCTTTCGTTAACCGAGGGTCCACTGTACACTTTTACCTCTCTCTTACTTGCTGTTGCCATTTTCTTTTTGTCCCATCTACCTTTTACTCTAACTGTAGCTACAACCAAATAATGATCCGATATATCCGTTGCCCCTCTATAAACACGTACATCCTGAAGCCTACCCATCAACCTTTTATCCAACAATACATAATCTAACAAACTACTTTCCTTATGTGCTATATCATACCTTGTATATTTATTTATCCTCTTTTTCATAAAATATGTATTACTTATTACCAAACCTCTTTCTACACATAGCTCAATTAATGGTTTCCCATTTACATTTACCCCTGGCACCCCAAATTTACCTACTACTCCCTCCACAACATTTTTACCCACTTTAGCATTAAGATCCCCAACCACAATTACTCTCTCACTTGGTTCAAAACTCTCCACGCACTCACTCAACATTTCCCAAAATCTCTCTCTCTCCTCTACACTTCTCTCTTCTCCAGGTGAATAAACACTTACTATAACCCACTTTTCACATCCAACCTTTATTTTACTCCACATAATCCTTGAATTTATACATTTATAATCCCTCTTTACCTGCCATAACTGATTATTCAACATTATTGCCACTCCTTCTTTAGCTCTAACTCTATTTGAAACCCCTGACCTAATCCCATTTATTTCTCCCCACTGAAACTCTCCTACCCCCTTCAGCTTTGTCTCACTTAAAGCCAGGACATCCAGCTTCTTTTCATTCATAACATCTACAAGCATCTCTTTTTTATCATTCGGACAACATCCACACACATTCAAGCATCCCACTTTGACGGTTTTCTTCTTTTTCTTTTTAGTAAATCTATACAGGAAAAGGGGTTACTAGCCCATTGTTTCCGGCATTTTAGTTGACTTTTACAACACGCATGGCTTACAGAGGAAAGATTCTTATTCCACTTCCCCATGGATATGAAAGGAAAAGCAATAAGAACAAGAACTATGTACAGACCTGAACAAGCTGTAATAAGAGTCAAGAAAGTGACTACTGGAGTTAACGCAGCATAAGCACAAAGTAATGAAACTGGGAGTACTGTGCTATGCATAAAGAGTAACTTCATGTGTCATTCAAAGAAAAGGAACAAGTGGACATCATTCCCAATCTGTCTCTAAAAAGGCACAAACAGAATAACATCAGTGGCATATTTGTGATCACTTTTAAGGGTTCTACTCTTGCATCTTCAATTTAGGTTAGCCTTCCTTGTTGACTTGTAGTCCATGGGCAATTACTGCCCATGGACTGCAAACTCTTTACTTGTGACCAGTTTTGGCAGCTCATACCCTTGCAGCACAGCCTGAGGCCAGGCTTCCCTGCACCAATCAGGCTATTTATGCTAGTGACCTGAAGGCCCCTATTATTATCACAACTTAGCTAATCCAGCACTTGTATAAGGTGTCAAACTTCTTGGAAAACTTCAATCGTTATTCCTGTAATATTTCTGATATCTGCTGGTATAATGTGTCGAGTCTTGTGCTATGGATGTTGACAAAATATTCTGTGTCCATGGCCCCATATCTTTCGCTACATGCAATTTTTATAGCAGTGTGTGGGTTAGAGACCAGGCTCTCATGTACTGTATTTTGCATTTACATACTGTATTTATCAGATATGTCACTTTGTTCCAGAGAACAATACAAGTGCTTTGACGTGCTTTCAGTGGTTAAGATATTTTACTGATTCTATACAGGCAGTTTACATCCTCTGCACATTTTCCAGTTTCTTTACCGTTAACTTGAAAGACACTGAGCACAGAACAATATTCAAGACATGAGAGCAAGGCTGATTTGAAAAGTTGTATCACTGGCATTCCTTCTCTTGCTTTGAAAATTCTCATACTCCACCCAATTATTTTCCTGACCTTTGCTGCATTTGCATTATTGTGTTTTCTAGATGACAGAATATGACAATTACTTTGAGTCATTTTTTTTACAATACCTGTTCCTTACACTTAATAATATGATCTGCCTATGTTCTGTATGCATACTATGCTCATTTTAAGGTCTTCATTCCTTCTATACCTAAGCAATTGAAATTTATCACTGAACATCATGTTAGTTTTCATTTACCTAATGGAAGACTGTGTTTATATCTATTTATAATTTTCTCTATCTTTGACTCAGGTTACTTCTATACTTAAAGGGGTTAGTTCATTTCTGTGACAAGAAACAGTAATAGTACTAGGAGTAAAGAGCTCTTGACTTTGCTGGTACAACATCTGTTTTATGTATTACCATTCTATATTCTGTCTTTTAGAAAACTGAATGTCCATTTTCCTACCTTTCCTGTTATACCTATTGACCTCATTTTATGAGCCACATTTATCAAATGTCATGACACAAACCATGTATACATCAACATTTTGTTTTACTTCCAAGGCCTTTGTAATTCTGTCAGAGTGATCTAATGGCTGTGAAAGGTAGGATCTTCATGCTTATTATAAAGCCATGTTGCTAACATAGTCATACTATACTTATGCATATAAGAACAGCTTTCAGGACTGAATAAGGAATCTTTCAGAATGCTACACACTACATGTGTGATAGTAGCCACAAGACCAGCTGAAACTCAAATCCTGAAAATTCAGCTATGAAATTGCAACTAGGTGCAGTAAAACATGTAGTATCCTATTTTCCAATAATCAACAAATTTTCAGATCTAGTTTCCCTCTGTTTTGTGGAACTCCAGTTCATAGTTAATGAACTGATGTGGTGAGGATGAAGAGAATCATTAGCTGGCAGGGAAGCAGCCCACTGGGACATGGTATTCATGATTCTATTAATATTCTGCTTAGCTATTTTATGTTTCATTAAGAACATACATTCAATATCAACAGTAATTACACTAATTTATAAAACTACAGTGGTCTTTCCTTCATACTGTATTCTGATGTTTTATCAGGTTTTTTTTTTTGCAATTTTATTTCTTTAACAAACTTGTTGTAGTCATGCAGCACAAAGTTAGTTTGATTTAAAGGACATCAAGCTAGCACCACAATTCTTAATAATTAGGAATTGTTAGATGCTTGAGGAAACAGTATATGTAAGCAGGAGAGAAATGGCCTGAAGCACATGTTATGTCATATTCATTTCATGAAGTCACAAAAGCAATTCACTCAACAGGTCACTATTATGTACGGCAGATGCTCCTGTGTAGTATCTAGCAATACATACCTGAATATTACATGAATAAAAATTACGTTGAATATTAGCAAAAATACAATAATTTAAAAAGCACATTTTTCTTTAATATACTGTACTGGTAAGTTTTCAACAGTTTTACACATCTGAAAGTAATAAAATTCCCAATATCCTAATATGTGGTTCAAATGTGCTAATATCCATATAAAAAATATTAAATAAATGGTTATGCTATGCTTTTTTTTTTTTTCTCAACAAGTCGGCCGTCTCCCACCGAGGCAGGGTGACCCAAAAAGAAAGAAAATCCCCAAGAAAATACTTTCACCTCACTCATACATAATCACTGTCTTTGCAGAGGCGCTCAGATACGACAGCTGAGAATAAGTCCCTCCCAACTGTCACTATCCCAGATCCCTCCTTTAAAGTGCAGGCATTGTACTTCCCATTTCCAGGACTCTTGCTATGCACAAGCTCTTTTTATTCACTATTTTTGTAATTTGAACACTTCCATTCTTGGATTTATTTGGTATTTTCTGATTCTAGGCTACCTTGGTCTAACATTACTTATACAGTACTTCATGTACATTACAATTCTCTATACAGTGGACCCCTGAATAACGAGCACCCCGGAAATCGTACAATTATGTAAGTATAATATTGTAAGTGATTTTGTAAGTGTATTTTTGGGGGTCTGAAATGGACTAACCTACTTGACATTATTTCTTAAGGGAGTAAATTCGTTCGGTAATGGCACTTGAGGGTCCACTGTATTAAGTTCCTGCATGCTACAGGATTTTTTTTATATAGTGCACACTTTCCACACAGACCTATTCTCTCATATGTAGGCCCAAATTTACTGGTCACAGCTTATCTGAGTGAGCTGAGCTCATGGCAACCGACAGTGGCTTCAAAGCCACCTTATCTTTTATGGACAATGTACGGTGTATGTGCTTTACACAACGAGAAGCATTTCTTTATTCATTGGAACCATGGCTAGGGCTAAAAGCAAGCAGGTTATAACAATAAATGGAGAAAAAGAAATTGGAATGACTTATGCAGCAAGTAGCGCCATCAAATAGTAGCAGCAGGTTGGTGTTACGACCCCGGAAATTTGAAATTATGCTAGCTGATTGCCGGATTAGTTATGGCCAACCTGTATTTAATAATGTATCAGAGGGGGGTCACCCAACCTTGGTGAAAAACTGCCAATGTGGTAAAAAACAAATAATAAAAAAGAGTTTTATAAATACACTGTTCACTTCAGATTTGTGTGAATTTGATTTTAGTTTAAATGTATTGTCAAGCAAATCAAAATCTAAAAGAATGTTTTTGTTGAAAAAGTTATTAGTGTAAAAGTTGAGACTTTGTTGATACTGTACTTTATATTATGAGGCAATGTGGATACATTGATCTGCATCAAATTTGCCTGAATCTTGGTTGATAATGTGGTTGCAAGGCAATGTTGCATATAGACAGTGATCTCCTGTTAGTTGAGAAAATCTCTCTATTGAAGACACATTCCTCAAGTGATACAATTACAGATGCAATACACATTTTTGGCTCACTCCAGATATTTTAAACTTCTCTATCACTATGCTGATCTTAATGAAAATGCTACTCTTCTCTTAATAAAAGCCATTGAATTATTAATATTAAATGAAACCCAGAAAAGTTATGACTTGCAAAGGTTTATGTATATTCACAATAACATAGTTGTGTATAATTTAGTAATAAAATAAGAGCCAATATTCTTGCTGTTGACCTCAAACTATCACTACTGAACTGCAATATCTGTTTCTACACCACCAGTTTTTTTTATCCCTTATTATTTATTACCTGTAAGAGTAATTGAATGTTTTACCAACAATAAAACAACTACAGAACTTATGTGTACTTATCATTTATACAGTAATGAAATATATTTTTTTTTTTTTACATAATTTTCATTGTTATATATTTGAAAATAAAACAATCATTTGGTAAACATTTATTTAAGTAGGCACTTACTTAAAATCTCTATGCAAAACACAATTACTCTTTTTCATTTGCAATCTTCAGTACCTTACTAGATCAATTAGTTTTTTTTATTATTCCAGCCATATTACCGTTCTTCACATTCAAATTTACTTCTTCCATACCTGTGACAATTTGTGAGAAGTTCTGAGAGCTCTTCTGCCTCAGCAGCCTGGCCAGAGGTCAAGCTTTGTGGTGAATGCCAGGTGTTGCTGTCCATGGACTGCAGAATTCAAAAATATATTCACTCTTTAAACCATACTTTTTTTTTTTTTAAAACATTAGTGTTTATTTCTCTTATCTTTTTCAGCTCTTTTCTTTATGTGCTTTTTCACCTTTATTTTTCTTTTTTCTGCTTGAGCATCTTTCACTGCCTTTTTTCGTTCTTTTTTTGATGACGGAGACTCTCCCCTTCGTCGTCCAGTTGTAATACGAGCACCTTTGTCTAAGTCTGCATCATCTCCAGATTCCTCTGAAAATTGATAGTGATGATCAACCTACTGGAGTTCTATGACAGGGTGACAGCAGTAAGACAAGAGAGAGAGAGGGGTGGGTAGACTGCATTTTTTTGGACTGTAAGAAGGCGTTTGACACAGTTCCACACAAGAGATTAGTGCAAAAGCTGGAGGACCAGGCAGGAATAACAGGGAAGGCACTCCAATGGATCAGGGAATACCTGTCAGGAAGACAGCAGCGAGTCATGGTACGTGGCGAGGTGTCAGAGTGGGCGCCTGTGACGAGTGGGGTTTTACAGGGGTCAGTCCTAGAACCAGTGCTGTTTCTGGTATTTGTGAACAACAAGATGGAAGGAATAGACTCTGAAGTGTCCCTGTTTGCAGATGATGTGAAGTTGATGAGAAGAATTCAATCGGATGAGGACCAGGCAGAACTACAAAGGGATCTGGACAGGCTGCAAGCCTGGTCCAGCAATTGGCTCCTGAACTTCAACCCCACCAAGTGCAAAGTCATGAAGATTGGGGAAGGGCAAAGAAGACCGCAGATGGAGTACAGTCTAGGGAGCCAGAGACTACAAACCTCACTCAAGGAAAAAGATCTTGGGGTGAGTATAACACCAGGCACATCTCCTGAGGCACACATCAACCAAATACAGTGGTACCTCGAGTTACGATATTTTTTCGTTCGAGAATGCTGTTCAAGTGCCATTACCAAACGAATTTATCCCCATAAGGAATAATGTAAAATAGACTAGTCCTTTTACACCCCCAAAAATATACTTACAAAAGCATTTAAAAAAATAAACTTACATAAAAGGGCGATTTTGGGGACCATCGTAACTCGAGGTACCACTGTAACTGCTGCAGCATATGGGCGCCTACCAAACCTAAGAACAGCATTCCGACATCTTAATAAGGAATCGTTCAGGACCCTGTACACTGTGTACGTTAGGCCCATATTGGAGTATGCAGCACCAGTTTGGAACCCACCTAGCCAAGCACGTAAAGAAACTAGAGAAAGTGTAAAGGTTTGCAACAAGACTAGTCCCGGAGCTAAGGGGTATGTCCTACGAGGAGAGGTTAAGGGAAATCGACCTGACAGCACTGGAAGACAGGAGAGAGAGAGGGGAGACATGATAACGACATATAAAATACTAAGAGGAATTGACAAGGTTGACAGAGACAGAATGTTCCAGAGATGGGACACAACAACAAGGGGACACAGTTGGAAGTTGAAGACTCAGATGAATCACAGGGATGTTAGGAAGTATTTCTTCAGTCATAGTGGTCAGGAAGTGGAATAGTTTGGGAAGCGATGTAGTAGAGGCAGGATCCATTCATGGCTTTAAGAGGTATGATAAAGCTCATGGCACAATGAGAGTAACCCAGTAGCAGCTAGTGAAGAGGCAGGGCCAGGAGCTATGACTCGACCCCTACAACCACAACTAGGTGAGTACTGTCCCAATTTAAACTATTTCTGCCTTTTCTTCACTACTGTTGGCAGTATGCTATTTACATTCTTCAAACTTTCCTGCTTTTCTCTTTGTTATAATATATTTATAACTTGCCTTCCAACATAATTCTCTGTTGTCTTTCAATCCTCTTGATCAGCATTTGTTCCATACCTTCATATACATAGCTTTAGTTAACATACTTTTTGAAATTAGAACCATCCTTGTATTTGTCTTTATTCATTTTTTTGGTGAGGTATTCCATTACATCCTGTGGTAATTACAAACTGAATTCCACTTCCCTCTGAATTCTAAAGAGGAACACTCATTCATCATAGTTACCCCTTCTGTATACTATCCTAACTGTATACATTCCTTACCACTTTCCATGATTATTGTTGACAATGAAATGTGCTAAGCATTAGTACTACCTTGTAATTTTAGCTGGAGCTCACCATGTCCTCTAATCCTCTTTATAAGCAAGTATCTTCATTAGATTTGATTAAAGCACTGTAAGGCAAAACATACTCAAACTCATGACTTTTCACACTATTATGGTAGTATTAGCAAATTATGGGACGATGTACCCCACTTGAGAAGTGCACCGCATGTGTAGGATTGCAGAGAACACCACAGATGCAATGTGTGGAATATCATATATAGTATGGTGAGTCAAGAGAAATACTCAGCAATTACTAAAATATTTAGAGAGATTGCTTGATAGTTGGGGTTTACAGTATGTGTACAACTGTGAAGGGTTGAGGGTGATGGGTAAACAACCTCATAAAAGAGAAGTAAAGAAGTCTTTGCAGGATAGGTTTCATAATGGCAAAAGGTTTCAGAGAGATCATGCTGTACAGAGGTATGCCTACCTAGAGACTTCTGTTTTGGCCACTCTTAAAGGATAGTTCTCAGAGGAACAAGGCATGAGAATGGATACTGTAGCTGGAACAATTCACAACTAACCCACAATTCAGGAAAAAAAATTAAAAACATTTTAGTCCATCCTGGACAATAATGAAGACGCAAGTGAATCTGATGACCGTTTAAGACTGACTGTGACACTGTCAGAACTTTCTTCTTTGAATTCTGGGTTAGTTTTGAACAAGTCAGAATAAAGGAAGATCGAGTTACAACCTATATCTAAGACTCCATAATAAAAAAACAAGACTTACCTTATAATTGACAATATTTTAAGTACCCAATGAAACAAAAAAGAACACTTACCTTCAATTTCTTCTCCCTCAGAATCTGATGCTTCTTTTGGCAGTAGATCAGATAGTACTTCTACTCCTGTAAGATCCTTATTGAACCCTAAGACATTACGATAGGGAATGTCCTTAACTGTTTTTTCACCTAATTTTAGCTGCTCAAAATCACGCTCAAAGTCAATGACCTGTAAGTACATAGTTCAAACTGTAATGCATTGATAATCATACATCTTTCTTTCAACACGTCGGCCGTTTCCCACCGAAGCGGGGCGACTCAAAAGGAAAAAACGAAAGTTTCTCCTTTTACATTCAGTAATATATACAGGAGAAGGGGTTATAATCATACATACTACAACAAAAAATTGAAATGTAACCTATTCTGCTAATCTCTCATATCCTTTCACATGTAACAATCCTAATTTAAATATAATTCAAGCCCTCCAAGAAAGGGGAAGGGGGTTTATGGACAGTGCCTTGATGCTGAGGAAGGGCTCTTGAACTGAGGAACTAGAGCTATCCTCCCCTTCCTCAGACTGAATTTGCTTACCTCCCATTTTTCAGACATTGTATGATCCTTAATAATAATAATAATAATATTACATGGGAAGTGGAAAAGAATTCTTCCTCCGTAAGCCACATGTGTCATACGAGGTGACTAACACACCAGGAGCAAAAGGCTAGTACAGTGGACCCCCGGTTTTCGTGATTTTTTAGTTCCAGAATGCTGTTCAAGTGCCGTTACCAAACAAATTTATTCCCATAAGGAATAATGTAAATTAGACTAGTCCTTTTAGACCCCCAAAAATACACTTATAAAAGCACTTACAAAAATACACTTACATAATTGTTCGAGTTTGGAGCATCACGAACACCGGGGGTCCACTGTAACTTCTTCACCTGTATAAATTACTAAATTTAAAATAAAAAACTTCGGGTGACCTAAAAAGAAAAACTTTCGTTTTTCTTTTTAGGTCACCGTGCCTTGGTGGGATACAGCCATTACAAAAAAAAATAATAATAGGTACAGTACATAACTTGTACTCTTATTCCCTTTCATATACTATTCCTGAGGTGACACCCTTGCAACCTGCTGCCAACACTGCAAGGTGCTTTCACTGACACAACCTGACCACCAAATTGGCTCTCATACTCATCAGCTTAGATATAATTTAGATCAAATTAGACCCTCTTCATATTGTTACATTCACAATAGTGTGGAATTGTGTTCTGTTATTTCATTTGTATTATTCCATATCTGTATTTGATCTCTGATTACAAAACAAAATTTTATTACCTCTGCGTAATCTGACTTTCAATTTATATAAGATTTCTTATTGAAGCCTAATAAACACTCTCCAAACTGTTTTTATTCAAATGAAAGATAAAAGTCCCTCTCACTGACCTGGTCTAGAGTTTTGGGAATGAAAACATTCTTAAACACCTCCTCGTCAACCTTTTCCTGATCAGTCATTTGTCCAACTGGTCGAGAAGAAGCTAGGCTCTTCATCTTTTCTAAGTATTCATCACGGTTTTGGATGGTAATTGTCTGATCCACAATAAAGGTGAATAATTCCTGAACTGTCATTGTTGGGACTCCTTTTTTGCGGAAATATTCTAAAGGGAAGAAATATGGTAATGCATGAATTTACAGAGAACACTTTTTAATAATGTACCACTATTTATCTCTACATTTTATGATATTTGTATTCTATAAATGGAATAGTTGCTGCAAATTATTACATCTCCAAAGAAGACTTTGTGGGAGAAAACATCTTTAATAAATGAATTAAAGATGAATCATTATACAGGACTTAAACATAACAGTATTTTGTTCAATAATAACTCACATGGACACAAAAACTCAGGAGATTAATTCATTTGTATATTTTGATCCTCCTTCTGGGATCTTCTTCAACACAAGAGGATCCCAGAAAGGGGATCCCAGAAAGGGGGTCAAAATCTTTACTTTTCTCTTCAACATGCTGGCCATCTTCCAACGAGGCAGGGTGACCCAAAAAAAAAAAAGAAATACTTTCACCAGCTACTTTACCCCCTTCCATTCTACCCAATGACTCATGCACCTTCCCCACACTCTCCTCCCTCTCTTCTTCACTCCTAAAAGATGTTATACCTCCCTGGCCAATGGATGAAATCACTGCCTTCCTCTCTTCATCAACATTTAACAGTTCCTCAAAATATTCCTGCCATCTTCTCAATACCTCCAACTCCCCATCTACTAACTTCCCTATTCTGTTTTTAAATGTCAAGTCCATTTGTTCTCTAGGCATTCTTAACCTGTTTATCTCGCTCCAAAACTTTTTCTTATTCTCTGCAAAATTTGTTAAGAGCACCTTATCTACTCTATCATTTGCTCTCCTTTTGCACTACATCACCACTCTCTTCACCTCCCTTTTACTCTCTATATACTCCACCCTTCTTATATCACTTCTGCTATGTAAAATCCTCTCATAAGCAAACGTTTTCTCCCTTATCACACCCTTTACCTCATCATTCCACCAGTCACTCCTCTTTCCTCCTGCACCCACCTTCCTATATCCACAAACTTCTGCCCCACTTTCTATCACTGCATTTTTAAAACTATCCCAGCCCTCTTCAACCCCCACACTACCTATACTCTTACTAGCCCACCTTTTTCCCAATAGCTACTTATATCTCACCCTAACTTCCTTATTAGTTGATAAACTTTCATCTCTCTTACTTGCTGTTGCCATTTTCCTTTTGCCCCATCTACCTCTTACTCTAACTGCAGCTACAACTAAATAATGATCTCCTGAGTTTGTCTCTATGTTGGTTAGTATTGAGCACTGACAAGTGTTCATTACACTTGAAATTATTTATATAGTACTGTACTCCTAATGTCCTAATTTTGTCTATCTACATAATAAAGATTATGTATCCTCATTACATAATTCCTTAACCCCTTGTGTTTTCACTCTTTGTTGAATGTCTAGCTGCTGTTAGTGGCCCACAGGCCAACACAAACACCACAACCTGGCTGATTAGGAATTATGAGCAAGCAGTGGTCCAGTTTCCTCTAAAATGTATGGTTTCCAAAATGTGAGGCAAGGATTTTTTATTACTGGTATTGTAAATTTTTAAAATATATACCAAAACACTGTATACAGGATGTATTAGAGTCCTAAATATCTCAAGATTACTTCATCAGTCTTTAAAAAATTCATACTTTTTAAAAATTTGGACAAAAACCAACAAACCTGTAACGTTCGTGCAATCCTTTCGTAAGAAATCCAATGAATGGGGATGATCTGGGGTCACAGACTGAGATACATCAATAATAAATGGCCGACCCTGGTGATAACTAGGGAGTAAAATACGTACATTAATGTACAAAATAAATCGGGAAGACACAAAGTACCTATCCATTTAAATTTCATATTCAAAAGCAAAATACTATATAATGATGACCCAAGAATTTTTTTTACTACAAGTGGTGTCTCTTGGGATCCTTCAACAGTACAAAATTAAAAAAAAAAAATTGTAAGCATAAACTCCAGACATGAAAGGGAATGATACAAGTACAGTACTATGATAACAAATAATACCCAACAGTTCATCCCTAAATAAAACAAACTTCTATTTTATAACTAAATCCACATGTAAGAAGAATAAATGAATACAGCAACAATTTTTAAAATTTAATCTATTAAAATAAAAAACAATTCACTGAACAAAAGTCACCATCACTGAAAAATGTGTGTAACCTTAATGCCTAATACTAAACATCTGACTGTTGAGCAGCCATACAGGCATGCAGTTTACAATGAACAATAAATGACATATCAGAAGATTTAAGAGAGTCCTAGAGATGGGAAAGGCAGTGTCTGTACTCTGAAGAAGGGATGGACATTTTATAGTTAGAGGGTAATCTGAATTGTAATGTCTGCACACTTCTGGAAAACCAGCAACTGAGTGAATGATGGTGAATATACAGTGGACCCCCGAGTTTCGTAAAAACTTCACTCCTGAAGTCTGCTCAAGTGCCATTACCGAACGAATTTACTCCCTTAAGGAAAAATTTCACGTAGGTTAGTCTATTTCAGACCCCCAAAAATACACTTCCACAAGAACTTACAAAATTATACTTACATAATTGCACGATTTCCGGGGTATTCGTTAACCGAGGGTCCACTGTATATATATATATTTTTTTTTTTGGGCCAACCTGCCTTGGCAGGAGATGGCCTAAGATGCAAAAAATATATATAAAATATGAAAGCACAGCCAAGGTCAAATAATGACAGACAAAAACAATATATAGTAAAATTCTTACATTAAACTATTAGTTAGAAACTTACAGGAGATTGAATTCACTGAGATCAGCATGAACCAGACGACATTCACGGTACATGATCCACATTTGAATCACCAAGTCATAGTACAACTCTCGAGCTTTAGATTCGGAAATCTCTGCATCCTATGCAAAAAAAAGCACAAAACACAAATATAAAGAGTTTACATAATGAATTTAAAGTGATAAATATTGGTTTTAATATTTATTAAAAAATGTACAGGATTTACATTATTAAAAATCAATAATCAGAAAAAAACAATCCCCTAAATAAGCATTTAGTAGGTTGGTAGACAGCAACCGCCTAGGGAGGTATTACCATCCTACCAAATGAGTGTATAACGGAAACCTGTAATTGTTTTACACAATGGTAGGATTGCTAGTGTCTTTCTTCTGTCTCATAAAAATGCAAGGTTTCAGGTAAGTCTTGCTACTTCTATTTACACTTAAGTCACACTGCACAAGCATAGACAAGCATATACAGTAGGACCCCACTTATACGGCAGGTTAGGTTCCAGGCTATTGCCGGAAAGCAGACATCGCCGGAAAGCAGAACGCCATTTTTTTCCACTTATAAATGCATATAAATGCCAGATAACAAGTTTACACTAACATATATTAAGTTAGCAATAAAACTAGGCATTAAAAACAATAAAAAGTAAAATACACACACAGTACACCCATTACTTACCTTAAAATATTTGTAGTCTTAATGTAGGGTGAGAGGTGAGTTTTATTTGTAGGAAGTCCAGTTTGGGAAATATGGTAGCCAGCCAGGTCAGCCCACCCCACCCCACCCACACATAACATCTCATATTTATGTTAATTTATTCTACTGTTGGGTGTATTTATCATGTTTATATGTTACGTAGCGTATTTATTACATAATTTTGAAAAAAAATATCATAGATGGATTGAAGGAAATGTCTATATTAACATAATATATATATGACATTTAATGCTCCCAAGAGATACGTATTATTATTAATATGGCGTCAAGGGTAGAGAGACTTAGTGATTTTAATGTGTACCTGAATGCCAGCACAGTGTGTAAGTATATTTAGGTACAGGTACACAAGTATAATTATCAGAGTACGTACATATAAAATACAGTGGACCCCCGGTTTTCGTAATTAATCCGTTCCAGAAGGTTGCTCGAAATCTGAAATGGACAAAAACCAAAGTAATATTTCCCATAAGAAATAATGTAAATCCAATTAATCCATTCCAGACACCCAAAAATATTCCCAAAAAACTCATTTTTTAAAGAATAACTACAGTTTTACATACAGAAAACAATGATAAATAAATATAAATACTGTGGTACCCCTAGTTTCGTACAGCTCCCAACTCGAACAATTATGTAAGTGTATTATTGTAAGTGCTTTTGTAAGTGTATTTTTGGGGGTCTGAAATGGACTAATATAATTTACATTATTCCTAATGGGAATAAATTTGTTCGGTAACGGCACTCGAACAACCTTCTGGAACGAATTATGGCCGAAACTTGGGGTACCACTGTAAATATAAACATTGCATACCTTTAATGACTCTTGTTGGCGTATTAAAGAAGGTGAGGAGGGGAGAGGGAGGAGAGTTTATTGTTTGGAAGGGGAATCCCCCTCCATAAGGACTTCAGGTATCAAAGCCCTCTCTGGGGTTATTTCCCTTCTTTGTCTTTTACTGGCACTGGACCCCTGTCGCACTAAAAATCTGGCGTCTCTAAGATTTGCCTAAAATGGGACAAGACATTGTCATTGAACATGTTGCAGACACGGATTGCAACAGTTTTGTTAGGGTGATAATTCTCCGTAAAACTTTGCAACTCATTATACTTTGCACACATGTCCTTAATCACTGAAGAAGGCACATTCTCCCCCCTCTCTTCCTCCTCTTCTGAAGCAATATCCTCAGCTGCGGTTTCTTGCTGTTCCAGTTGAAGGTGTTGCAGCTCTTCAGTGGTTAGCTCTTCCCTGTGGTCCTCCACCAACTCTTCCACATCCTCACCACTCACATCCAACCCCATGGACTTCCCCAGACACAATACATTCCACAATAGGCGTAGGGTCCACAAAGTCAGCCTCAAACCCTTCAAAATCCTTCTCTTGGACACATTCTGGCCACAATTTTCTCCAAGCACAGTTCAAAGTCCTGGAAGCCACTCCCTGCCAAGCCTTATCTATAAGGGTTATGCAATTGAGGATACTGAAGTGATTCCTCCAGAAATCTCTTAGGGTCAATTCAGTGTCCGAGGTCACTTCAAAGCACCTTTGAAACATTGCTTTGGTGTAGAGTTTTTTGAAGTTTGAAATGACCTGCTGGTCCATGGGCTGGATGAGAGGAGTGGTATTAGGGGGCAAGAACTTCACTGTGATGAAATTACACTCCTCAAACAATAGGTCTTCCAAGTCTGCAGGATGAGCAGAGCATTGTCTATTACCAGGAGGCACTTAAGTGGCAATTTATTTTCCAGGAGGTATTTCTTCACACTCGGGCCAAACACTTCATTGACCCACTCAATAAAAATTACCCTCGTGACCCATTCCGTATTGTTAGCCTTCCACATCACACACAATTTACTCTTCATGACATTGTTTTTCTTGAACACTCAGGTATTTTCAGAGTGATACACGAGCAAAGGCTTCACTCTGAAATCCCCACTAGTGTTACTACAGAACAAAAGAGTTAGCCTATCCTTCATAGGCTTGTGTCCTGCATGATGTAGGTCCTCTTTGGCATTTTCTTCCAAAAGAGGCCTGTTTCGTCACAAGTGAACACTTGTTGGGGGACGAATCCTTCAGCCTCTACGTACTCCTTGAATTCATCAACAAATTCTTCGGCCATACGTTTGTCTGAATTTGCAGCCTCACCATGCCTTACAACACTGTATATGCCACAACACTTCTTGAATCTGTCGAACCAGCCTTTGCTGGCCTTAAATTCACTAACAGCAGCACTCATTCCAGGCATTTTCTTTACGAGATCCGCATATAACTGCCTTGCCTTATCGCAAATGATCGACTCCACAACACTATCTCCCGCTAACTGTTTTTTGTTGATCCACACCAACAACAACTTCTCCACATCCTCGATTGTTTGTGATCTCTGTTTCATTAGCATGTTTACTCCTTTTGCAACATCAGCTTCCTTGATTTCTGTTTCTTCGCCAGGATGGAACAGATTGTTGATGTCGACTTACCATACATCCTGGCGAGCTCGGCCACACGTACGCCACTTTCATATTTTGTTACAAGTTCTTTCTTGAATTCTATTGTGTTTCTCACCTTCTTTACCAAAGGGCTGGCACTCTGAACTTTCTTTGGCCCCATGGTGGCTTATTTCACAGTCACAATCAATAAACAAGTACAAAAAACAATGGATGAATGGGCGGAGAATTGCTAACTCAACAAAAGACAGAGACAGATTGAGTGTGGTATGCTCGAGAAGCGGCATCCCAGGCAAATGGACGCGTCTCATACACATGATTTCCAAGCGGATGCTCAAAATCTGAGGGTAAATTTAGTCGAAAAAAGTGCTCAAAATTCAAATTGCTCAATTTCTGCACCCCTTGAAAACCAGGGGTCCACTGTGTGCAGTAACTTTAAAACACTTGAAATTATTATTATTATAATCATAATAAAAAAGAAGCGCTAAACTCACAAGGGTCGTGAATAGCTATAGAGTGAAGGCATACGAAAGGAATATTTTTCTACAGTTATCCCCCAGTAACTGGTCTTTGACTAGAGAAAACCTAATTCTTCCGACACTCCTACAAACCGCTTAGTAAACAAATCTCATATTTACGTGTATGTCAATTTTTATACTGTGGGTGTATGTAGTATCATATTTATATGTTACATAGCGTGTTTATTAGTATATAATTTTGAAAAAAATACAGATGGATTAATAGAAATGTCTATATTAACGTAATATTCGATATTTAACCCTTTGACTGTTGCGACCCCAAATCCTAAAGTGTGTCTCTGTGTCGCAAAATATTAAAAACAAAAAAAATTATTTTTTCTTATGAAATGATAGTGAATCTTTTCTCGATGGTAATTACACCAAAAGTATGAAATTCAATGGAAGACTTATGGAATTACACTCGCAAAGTTAGCGATCTCAGCGATATTTACGCATCGGCGATTTCGCCCACTTTGAGCCCTATTTTCAGCCAATTCCATTGTTCCAGTCGACCAAACTCATAGCTATTTCTTTAGAACTCCATTTGTTCTATCGATTGAGTACAAGAAACCAATCATTTACCGATTTCAACTACCCAATAAAGTGGTCAGAAATTGGCAATTTGGCCAATTTCACGCAAATTTAAAAAGATGCCAGTTTCAAAATAGGGTCCAGAATGAACAATGCAGACATTCCTGCCACTAAAATAACATTTTCTCTGTTCATCAGTCACGTCTTCAAGCCCCTCTTATATTAATTACTCTTGCTTTCTATTTTGAATTTTTATTCACACAAAAAATAGAAGATTTACTGTTATGCAGACTACTGCATTATTGTAATAATTGTATAAATAATGTCAACCCATTTGTGACTGCGCTCAATTTCAAGGTCCTTTTCATCGTGAAACCAATCATATTACCTCCAACCGTGTTTTTGGATTAAAACGCTGACTTTGAGGTGTATTTTCGTATAGTATTTATGGTTGTATTCTCGTTTTCTTGGTCTCATTTGATAGAATGGATGACATATTACAAAAATACAGATGATTTTGTCTTCCATTCTATCAAATGAGACCAAGAAAATGAGAATACAACCATAAATACTATACGAAAATACACCTCAAAGTCGGCTTTTTAATCCAAAAACACGGTCGGAGGTTTTTTCCTCATTATGCACTGCGTGCTGCAGGATTTTCTTATACTGCGCACACTGACCACACAGACCCATTCTCTCACATTTAGGTCTACCAGCTTTCTCCCGCTTGATTTGAAGCTGCTAGAATTTTGGTGTATTAATACATCAAAAACACTGGCTCATAAGATGTATATATACGACAGAAACAGTCAAAGGGTTAATGCGCCCAAAAGATCATAAGGTGTCAAGAGTCGAGAGACTTAGTGATTTTAATGTGTACCTGCACGCCAGCACAGTGTATAAGTATATTTAGGTACAGGTACACATAAGTATAATTATCAGAGTATATATAAAATACACAATTTTAAAACACTTGAAATTTTGGAAAATTTCCAGACAAATAGAGAAATGTGCTCACGGAGAATGTAAACAAACCGAGTGGCGCGCACCGTATTTGAAAGACCGCTCGACGTATAGAAAGTTTTGGTCATAATTAGAAATCGCCGTATTAGCCGAATGCCATAAGGCAAAACGCCGTAAAGAGGGGCCCTACTATATATACACAGACCCCTCTTGGTTTTCTTCTATTTCCTTACTAGTTCTTCTTCTAGTTTATTTCCTCCACAGGGAAGTGGAACAGAATTCTTCCTTCATGAGCCATGAACATAGATAAGAGTAAGGTGATGAGGGTATCAAATGATTTAGATAAAGAAAAATTGGATATCACAATGGAGGGAGGGAGTATGGAAGAAGTGAATGTTTTCAGATATTTGGGAGTTGACTTGTCAACAGATGTGTTTATGAAGGATGAGGTTAACTATAGAACTGATGAAGAAAAAAGGCGAGTGGTGCGTTGAGGTATCTGTGGAGACAAAAAACGTTATCCATGGAGGCAAAGAAAGGAATCTACGAGAGCATAGTGGTACCAACACTCCTATATGGGTGTGAAGCATGGGTTGTAAATGCTGCAGCGAGGAGGCGGCTGGAGGCAGTGGAGATGTCCTGTCTAAGGGCAATGTGTGGTGTAAATATTATGCAGAGAATTCGTAGTGTAGAAATTAGGAGGTGGTGTGGAGTTACTAAAAGTATTACGTATTCAGAGGGCTGAAGAGGGGTTGTTGAGGTGCTTTGGTCATTTAGAGAACAGAACAAAGTAGAATGACTTGGAGAGTATATAAATCTGTAGGGAAAGGAAGGCAGGGTAGGGATCGTTCTCGAAAAGGTTGGAAGGAGGGGGTAAAGGAGGTTTTGTGGGCAAGGGGCTTCAACTTCCAGCAAGCTTGTGCTAGTGTGTTTGATAGGAGTGAATGGAGACGAATGGTTTTTGGGACCTGACGAGCTGTTGAAGTGTGAGCAGGGTAATATTTTGTGAAGGGATTCAGGAAAACCAGTTAGCCGGACTTTAGTCCTGGAAATGGGAAGTACAATGCCTGCACTTTAAAGTAGAGGGGTTTGGGACATTGGCAGTTTGGAGTGACATCTAAGCTGTTGTATCTGAGCGCCTCTGCAAAGACAGTGATTATGTATGAGTGATGGTGAAAGTGTTGATGAAATTTTATTCTTTCTTTTTGTGTCAGCCTGCCTAGGTGGGAAATGGCAGATGTGTTAAAAATAAAATACAGTGGTACCCCGGATTTCGTCAATAATTCGTTCCAGAAGGCTGTTTGAGTGCCGTTACCGAACGAATTTGTTCCCATAAGGACGACTGTAAATTAGATTAGTCCGTTTCAGACTCCCAAAAATACACTTACATAATTGTTCGAGTTAGGAGCTATATGAAATCCGGGGTACCACTGTATATAATATACAGTGCAGAACTGAATATATAGGATGCAATACACACACACAGCTAGAGAGTGAATAATGGTGACTAATTAAAACAAAATTTATATTTATAACTTCAGTCATAATATAGTACATACAGTACTCCTTTGAACCCCATTCTCCAATATTTTATCTCTACCACAAACGAGGTATGTTAGTTTGTAATCGTGTCACTACGATTTCGTGAGTTATGATGATAGCTTTGAGGGGACTTGAGCTAGAGTTCGTCACGGCCACGCTGGCAGGAGATTCGTCTGTAAAAACTTGCATCTGTGGTCACAGTGGTGCCTATGCTAACCTTCCTATGGTGTATAAATATACCTAGTTGGACGATTCTTATTGTAGCCAGCTGGCCCAGTGGATAACGCGTCAGTCTGGAGTTTTAAGACTTTCTGATCGCGAGTTCAATCCCCACCCGTGGTATGGTTTATAAATGTGTTAAATTTTCTTTTGTCATGAGACATCAAACTAAATTATGTACTGTATAGTATAGGTACTGTACTTTAAAATAAAAGCTTCTGTTCATTACAAATACTGAAAATAAAGCCATACAAAAGCCTCAAGACTGACACAATTCACACACACAAAGCAATAATACCACGTATGCTCAATGTAACACAAGTAACTACCTTCAACCTAGGAGATGCCATTGAATCTGTTCCCAAAAACTCCATAACAAGTACGTGGGAGCGCAGAACCACAGGACGTGGAACAGGGAGGCCACAGTTATACATACGAAACAAATTGCTCGTCTCTTTCTCTGCCCATGTGCGGACCATTTTTCTAGGATTGTGCTTTCCATACCCATGACGAAATCTGACAAGAGAAAGTACTGTATTACTAAAGACTGAATAATATATATTTTTAGGATACAAATGATATCTCATTGTCTAGTTAACCTAAAAGGAAATTTCTATTGTGAAACTTCTATTGTAAATACAGGTCCACATTCCTTTATCCAATATTCTGAAATTCAAAAAGTTTCGAAAACAGAAGTTTTTTCATGGAGTGTGGAGCATGTCACTGACAGGCAGAGTGGCAGGTGTCAGTTGTGTCTCAGCACTTGTAGTGTTCACACGTGCGTCTGCTGTTCGCTGATATTTCATTTTTGCTTTTTATTTTGTGACTGACATTTCACAATGAAATTAAACAAAGAGCTGCAGATACCCCTATGGGTAACAGTGAGAAAAAGGAAAGGAAGCATCTAATGTTATCAATAATGCAGAGTGTAGAGTTACTTCAGAAGCTTGATCGTGGTGTGTCAGTGCTGCGTTTTACTGAAGAATATGGTGTTGGAACTACCACTGTTTATGATTTAAAGAAATTGTGTTAAATACAAATAAGAATGAGAATAGTAGTGATGATGATGATGACATTGTGAACACAGGTGAAAAAGTCCCCATAGACGATATGGTGAAAATGTGTGATCAGTTAAGTCTTTAAAAACGCTGTCTGTCATAGTGCTGCTTCATCACTTGAGAATCATGTTCCTGGTCTATAATTATCCCATTATTTCATTTATCAATATATTACTCTATAAATAAACCGTAGTAGTATTTGTAGTCTTTATTTATCCCACTCAGTGTGAGTATTCATACATTTTTGCTGCAGTGTTAATGTTTGATTATGGGGTGCTGCCCTAGACCTCACCTTCATTCTGAAATTCGAAACACTACTGGTCCCAAGGGTTTCGGATAAAGGAATGTGTACCTGTAATAACAAAAATATTTAAATGGAAATGCAAAGTTTGTTATTAAATTATTTTTTGTGATATTTACCATATGAAATGTACAGTAAAGAGGACTAAAATATTCAGTATAAGAGATAAGATTTTGTTTGGATTTTTAACCCTGGAAGGTTAGCCACCCAGGATAACCCAAGAAAGTAATGCATCGAGTACTGTCTGTCTTATTTCCATTGAGGTCCTCAATCTTGTCCCCCAGGATGCGACCCACATCAATCGGCTAACACCCAGGTACCTATTTTGCTGCTAGGTGAACAGGACAAGTGTAAGGAAATGAGTCAAAATGTTTCCACCCCGCCGGGAATCGAACCCAGGCCCTCCGTGCGTGAAGCTAGAGCTTTCAGACAAAATCGTAATTTTAAAGTAATGCTGTTTCTGCACAGTACATTTTTGTGAAAAAAAAAATAAGAACAGGAACACATTAATTCAGATAATGTCTTGCTCCTTACAGATTTCATAAATGCTCTGCAAGAAGTAAAAATGTTATAATAAAAGTCTGCTCCCAAGCTGACATTTTTCAGAATAGTGCCAGCAACTGTGTAAAATGAATATAAGTACAGTAGAAGTTTGCAAGATTTTCCTGTTACTTTTTATGTTCATACAACAGAAATAATAGATCAGCAATTCTGCCCAAGTACAAGACATCTAATAAGTTTCCATTTCACCTTCACCATACACAGCAATGCATTTACACAAATTACAATAATAATAAGACTCAAGTATACAAAATGTAAGACACTAAGGGAAAGCAAATATACTGAATTATTGCTAATCTACCTGTGATCTCCAGAAACATATCTATCACGATCCTTGAAAGTGAGGATGGATGTCTTGTATATTTTGACAGCATAATCTTGGTTATCACTGCCCAAAGCATGGTAAACATTTGCTTCTTTGCCAGTAGAAATGCATCCATTTATCTGTAAGTACACCCTTGTTAATCATGAAGGATAGTGTTAAAACTACCGAATTAAAAATAAACATTATCAATACGAGTCACACTTGATGCTATGAGTTTAGTTATTGTATTTCATAATTATCTTACAAGATTGAGGCACAAATCATTACAAAAATACCTCTGGCTTACTTCAGTGATGGTTCCTTTGTTGAGAAATTTGAAAAGAATCATCCGAGTTCTTGGATCTAACACCTGTTCCACTGTTGCTCTCTCTGATTTATCACGCACTCTTTGTCTGAAAATGTATATGGCATATAAACCTGTCCTCTGAGCATTTAAGTAGATTCTTCATATACAGTTTGCAGCACATTTCTAAGTTAGGTTGTCTTCCATCCATAAAAAATAACAAATTATAACATACCACAATGGAAAAACTAGAAATATAAGGTAAAAGACAATAAAAAAAATGAGTGTGAAATAAACAGAAAACAGGCATCCATTATACGTGGCCTGAACAAACCAATCATAATTCAATTGTTCAAGGCACCTTCAATGGTCACCCACTTGACTGTTTTTACAACAGTGGCAAGATGACTGTAGTTAAGAGGATGGGCTGAATTCCTATCTTATGACAATAATTGTTCATAAGGTTTAGTGTCATAAACAATGATCAGTGAAAAATGACAAACCACATGGACAAAAATTTAACACAGGTTAGATATCAAGATATTTCAATCTCAGTCAGAGACTTATCTGCTGAAATTGGTCCCCAAGTTAATATATTCAGATCTTTTTTACACATGTTTAATTTATTTGTCTAAGTGGTATCTAACTATTAATCTTTTCGTGAATACCAGGAGTATACCTGGAGAGGGTTCCGGGGGTCAACGCCCCCGCAGCCCGGTCTGGGACCAGGCCTCATGGTGGATCAGGGCCTGATCAACCAGGCTGTTACTGTTGGCCGCATGCAAACCGACGTATGAGCCACAGCCTGGCTAGTCAGGTACTGACCTCATTTAGATTATGCTGGCCTCATTTAGATTATGCTGGACAGTTCTGGTCACCGTATTACAGAATGGATATAAATGAACTGGAAAACGTACAGAGGAGGATGACAAAGTTGATCCCATGTATCAGAAATCTTCCCTATGAGGATAGACTGAGGGCCTTGAATCTGCACTCTCTAGAAAGGCATAGAATTAGGGGGGATATGATTGAGGTGTATAAATGGAAAACAGGAATAAACAAAGGGGATGTAAAATTTTTTTTTTTTTTTTTTCAACAAGTCGGCCGTCTCCCACCGAGGCAGGGTGACCCAAAAAGAAAGAAAATCCCCAAAAAGAAAATACTTTCATCATTATTCAACACTTTCACCACACTCATACATAATCACTGTGCTGAAAATATCCAGCCAAGACAGGACTCGCAGCAATGGTTTCAAGTTGGAAAAGTTCAGATTCAGGAAGGATATAGGAAAGCACTGGTTTGGTAATAGAGTTGTGGATGAGTGGAACAAACTCCCGAGTACCGTCATAGGGGCTGGGACGTTGTGTAGTTTTAAAAATAGGTTAGATAAATACATGAGTGGGTGTGGGTGGGTGTGAGTTGGACCTGATTAGCTTGTGCTACTAGGTCAGATGCAGTGCTCCTTAACTTAACTGTCCAGCATGATCCATGTTTGCCGTTGGGTTGGACCTCCACGAGATCTCGTTTTCATACTTTCTTATGTGAGTATGATCAAGGTCAGTGTGCTAGCACAGCCAGCGTATATCTCTTTTAATGCTTTCTTATGGAGTCAAGTAGAGCACTGCCACAAAACGTAGATCTACGTTTGGACAGTTTAAGGGTTAAGTGAATGTAACCTGACCTGGCTGGGTCGGGGCATTGGCTTAAGCCGGTTGGAGACTTGGACCTGCCTCGCATGGGCCAGTAGGCCTGCTGCAGTGTTTCTTCTTTCTTATGTTCTTATGTACTGACTTTAGGTGCTTGTCCAGTGCCTGCTTGAAGACAGCCAGGGGTCTATTGGTAATCCCCCTTATGTATGCTGGCTGGGAGGCAGTTGAACAGTCTTGGGCCCGTGACACTTATTGTGTTGTCTTTTATCGTGCTAGTGGCGCCCCTGCTTTTCATTGGCGGGATGTTGCATCGTCTGCCGAGTCTTTTGTTTTCATAGGGAGTGATTTTCGTGTGCAAGTTTGGTACTAATCCCTCTAGAATTTTCCGGTGTATATAATCATGTATCTCTCCCGCCTGCATTCTAGGGAGTACAGGTTTAGGAACTTCAAGTGTTCACATATTCACGTATACCGTGAAGGTTCTCTGTACATTTTCTAGGTCGGCAATTTCACCTGCCTTGAAAGGTGCTGTTAGTGTGCAGCAATATTCCAGCCTAGCTAGAACAAGCGACCTGGAGAGTGTCATCATGGGCTTGGCATCCCTAGTTTTGAAGATTCTCATTATCCATCCCATCATTTTTCTAGCAGATGTGATTGATACAATGTTATGGTCTTTGAAGGCGAGATCTTTTGACATGATCCCTCCCAGGTCTTTTACATTAGTTATTCACTCTATTGTGTGGTTGGAATTTGTTTTATACTCCGATGTAGTTTTAATTTCCTCACGTTTTCCATATTGGAGTAATTGAAATTTCTCATCAATGTATTTCATATTGTTTTCTGAGGCCCATTTAAAGATTTGGTTGATGTCCACCTGGAGTCTTGGGGTGTCTTCAATGGAGGACACTGTCACGCAAATTCGGGTGTCATCTGCAAAAGAAGACATGGCGTTGTGGCTAATATTCCTGTCTATGTCAGATATGAGGATGAGGAACAAGATGGGAGTGAGTACTGTGCCTTGTGGGATAGAGCTTTTCACCATAGCCACCTCAGACCTTACTCTGTTTATTTCTACTCTGTGTTTCATTTGTTAGGAAATTATAGATCCATCTACCAACTTTTCCTGTTATTCCTTTATCATGCATTTTGTGTGCTATTACACCATGGTCACACTTGTCAAAGGCTTTTGCAAAACCTGTGTATATTACATCTGCATTTTGTTTGTCTTCTAGAGCATCCAGGACCTTGCCATAGTGGTCCAGTAGCTGGGACAGACAGGAGCAACCTGCTCTAAACCTAAGTTACAAACACAAGATAATACAGTGGACCCCCGCCTAACGAGCACCCGGAAATCGTACAATTATGTAAGTATAATATTGTAAGTGCTTGTGGAAGTGTATTTTTGGGGGTCTGAAATAGACTAACCTACATGACATTATTTCTTAAGGAAGTAAATCCGTTCGGTAATGGCACTTGAGCAGGCTTCTGGAATTAATTTTGCTCGTTAGGCGGGGGTCCACTGTATCTTTATTATATTTTTTTTCAATGAACCGGCCATATCCCACCAAGGCAGGGCGACCTAAAAAAAACAAAAAAAAAACAAGATAAATTAGGGTTTTAACATTTGCCGTTTAACACTAAGCAACAAGCCAAGGACAGTCCATCACTCAAACATCATATTCCAAAACAGTACAATAATGAGTAAAGAGTAGTAGGAATGCATTAAATTATGTGATATAGCAAGATCTTTTATAGATAAAAGTGTTGTGTAATTAATTTTTTTAAATATGCACACATACTCATGAGGACTAATTAATAATTATGGGTCAATTTTACCTTTCATTATCAGCCCGCCTCTGTGTCTCTACCATGCGGTTTGTCACATTACCACCAAAACCTGTAAGACCTTCAAACTTTTCAAGGCAAATCTTTCCTGCATATTTCTTGAATAATTTTTCTGATGGTTGAAATTTTTCAATCTGAAAAGTAAACAATGATGGCCTCAGTCTTGTAAGTTTGACATTAGAGAGAATATTTAAATAAATCACTAAACGACAACTTTCTGCCCTCATCTACCAACTCCCGCCTACCACCACCCACCTTCCCACCCACCATCACCACCATGCACCAACACCCCCTTCCATAAAACCAACACTCCCTTCCCCATTTAACCACCAACATCCCTCTCCTCACCTACCCATCAACAACACTTCCCTTCCACTCTTTGCAGTACCTGATAATGAAAATCTTTGTTTCTTGCAAACATATTCAGAAGTTACAATGGATGTGTTTACAGTTCTTTTGGTAACAATTTTGATACAATTATGATATAATTGTATGAAATTGTGCTTGCACATCCAAAAGAAAGGCAATTGTTATGCAAAAAAAATTGGGCACACTAACCTAAAACTTACATACTAGCATATAATTTTAGGCATTATGTGAGAGTAAAGTATGAGTACAGTAATTCAATCTAATCATAAGGTAACTGAGGTGCAAAAAATTGGTAGCAAGAGTAGGCTAGCTGATAAGAATTTTAAGTTGAATATGATGAGCAGCTTGCATGTAACGCATTGGACAACTACAGATAGCTTATATTAAATTTATATTGGATCATTGATGTACATTTTATGGAGTGATACAATCATAGTGATGACAATAATGCCTAAGTATTTACAATCAATCACAGGCGGGCCCTGTTTTACAGAGCTTCACTTTATGGCATTTCGCATTACGGTGCTTCGCTAATGCAGCAGTTTTTAATTATACCCATTCTTCATTTATTCAGACCTCCTACAATAAATATATTCACCACTCACTATAAGCTAATGACGAAATATTTTATGGTAAGTGATGTGTGTAGTGTACAGTGGAACCTCGGTTTTTGTATGCCCTAGTTTGTATGTAACACTATATTTCTTCTCTATAAAATGTATTTTTTGTTTAATATTTCCCATAAGAAATAATGTAAATCCAATCAATCTGTTCCAGACACTCAAAAATATTAACGAAAAATACATTTTATAGAGAATAAATATATAGTTTTACATACAAACTAGGGCAGACGAAAACCGAGGTTCCCCTGTACAGTGGTACCTCGAATTTCGAACATCTCCCAACTCGAACAATTATGCAAGTGTATTATTGTAAGTGCTTTTGCAAGTGTATTTTTGGGGGTCTGAAACAGACAAATCTAATTTACATTATTCCTTATGGGAACAAATTCGTTTGGCAACGGCACTTGAACAGCCTTCTGGAACGAATTATGGCCGAAACTCGAGGCACCACTGTATGTGCATTTTTTAGGCCTAGCTCTATTGCTCACTTAATATATGAGAGTGCAAACATGTTATCAGGCTTTTATATGCACTTGAAAGTGAAAAAAGGCTATGATTCACTTTAAGCAGTAACCTGGAACCTAACCTGTTGTATAAGTACAGTGGACCCCCGAGTTACGAAGATTATGAATCATCCCGGTAATGGTCCAAATACCTATGTAAGTATAATTATGTAAGTGTATTTTGGGGTCATAGAAATGGAACTAAGCACTTGACAGCCGTTATTTCCTTAATGGGATGGGTAAATGGCATCGTTCGGTAATGGCACTTGAGCAGGCTCCTGGAATGAATTTTGTTCGTTACTCGAGGGTCCACTGTACAGTGGACCCCCGAGTTTCGTAAAAACTTCACTCCTGAAGTCTGCTCAAGTGCCATTACCGAACGAATTTACTCCCTTAAGGAAAAATGTCACGTAGGTTAATCTATTTCAGACCCACAAAAATACTTTTCCACAAGCACTTACAATATTATACTTACAAAAATGTACGATTTCCGGGGTTTACGAAACTCGGGGGTCCACTGTATTCCTGTACTTGATATAACATTTTAAGTAAGATTTAATAGGTAGTTTTTAACAATGTTATTAAAGCTGATGGCAGATAGGGAACTCTTGGCATTTTCAAGCAGTGAGTTTCATATTTTGGGGCCTTTTTTCTTTTTTTTCCATGGAATTTCTAAACAAATTAGGCTGTACACATGGTATTTTACAGTAAACCCTCAATATAACATTTAAAATACTGGGCAAAAATCTATTGTGTAAATTATACTTCTAATATCTTCAATATCAATGTTTATTTCAATATAATTGTAAATTGTGTGTATAACACTATATTAGGTATACACTGGTGTACCTAATTTATTTTATTTTTTTGCAGTTTTTTAACAATGTTCTGATTTAACAGACAATCAGACATTCCCTAATTAGTAAATTATATGGAGGGTTTACTGAATATCAGAGATACTTGTTCCTTGTACTGAGTGTCTGTGCTCTGTTGCAGCTCTCCAGAAAGCATTAAAGTTCTGGATTAATGTTTATACTGAGTGTCTTGTATACACAGAATGCACAGTAGTGAGAAAATATTTTTATATTGCATTTTATATACATGTATTTATAATGTATAAATAAAAACTAAATATACACACACATACAGAGTGGTCCCTTGAGTTGCAACATTAATCCATTCCAGAAGACATATTGCATCTCTAATTCCTTGGACGAAGAGCTCTTCAGCAGCATCAAGGCACCCCCATCCCCTACCTGTTGCTGCTCTTGCAACACTGCATTGCAACATTTTATGGTAAGGAAGAACCAACATATTATTGGTTGAATAGTATTGTCCTTTTTTGAACTGTAAAATGTATGCCTAACAATTTTAAATCCTTTAATTAGTTTGGTACACTGACCTTTTGCGACTGATTGCTTGAGTGGTTGGGTCCAATTTGGTTATTCTGATGATACTGCTTTGTCAGATCTGTGGAAGATTTCAGCTTAATGAGGAATTTGTAAACTTCACTTCTGTAGTAAACTTAAAATGATTCATATACATATCTTGTGTATCAAAAAATTATCATATCAACTTTAACCTAAAGAACAAAAATTCACAGTATCATGGCTGAAACAATTCATCAATAACCCACACTTAGAAGAGGAACCTTATGACGATGTTATGGGCCATCCTGAATGATTATTAAGTTACAGCTAGGGTGAAAAAGTAGACCTTCTCTAATTTCCTCTCCTTAGTTATGATTTGGCTGGATGGATGGACCGAAACATCACCTTAAGGTTTCTCTCCTAAGTGTGGGGTTTCAATGAACTCTAACTTACTCTGTCAAATATTTTTCCATATCATACACTGTTTATGTGATTTCTCTCACAGGTCTGTACTTTTGTATTTAACAAATGAATAAACAAATGTTTCAAAACTTAAGTAAAACCATCTATTATTCAGGATGTCACTGTACTGCACTTATGAGTTAAAAATTTATAAAGAGCTTTTCCCGGTCACAGACCGGGCCGCTGGGGTGTTGACCCCCGGAACTCTCTCCAGGTAAACTCCAGGTATACCTGGAAATGCTGAGAAGACAGTTTCCATGTACTATACACAAAAGAATAAACTTATTGAATAGAAAAAAAAAGTAATACTCCACTGATAAAACCTCACATACTTTGGGAAACAAAGAATATGGCAAATTAGATGAGAAATATATTTTCACAAAAGATTTAGGTAAAAATATGCACTAGTGAATATTATTGAATAAAAATACATACAGTAAATATTAAAAGGCAACTTGGAAGGACCAATATTCACAGGAACAAAATTAAAAATAAACTTGTGTATAAATTTCATGGTTCTGCATGTACAGTAATTCCAATCTCCATTATAATACTATACCTTTGCTATATTCATCAATACAGTATGCATCATCATCATAATCCGAATCTCCATAGTCATAGTCCTCAAATATATCTTCGTATTCTGAGGATGCATTCTTAATTTGTTGCTGTTGTTGAGAGTTATCTCCCTCATCCTCATCCCAATTCTCCTCTTCAGTTTTTCCCACGGGCAGTGAGCGGCATGGCTGACGTGAACTTTCACTGAAATAGTCAAATAAATGTTTTATTTAACAAAATTAAGAAGAGAACAGCCACAGTGTGCAGCTACCCTAGGATGTGAATAACATATATTAAATAGCTACTATGGCAAGACCAGCACAAAACACAGCAACTCTACAGATCTTGGAAACCTAATGATGATTATTATTTTTATTATTATATTTAGTTGAAGGTACTAAACTCATAGACATCACACAGGAAGTTTATTATAATTAGGGGAAAAATGCAAAATCTGTAAGGGTTATACAGCACCTGGGGAATGAAAAGCAATGAAACTCGAGTCATGGAAGGAGAGTACAAATGGTTGAAAAAAACAAAAACCTCACTAAAATCAAAGAAATTTCCTCTGAGGAACCAAAGATTTGGAATAGTAGTAGCAGCTGTGACATTTAAAGAGCACTCTTGACTGCATAGATCCCTCAGTGCTCACAGCCAAAAAGAATATATAGCAAGTTATGTAGGTACTGGTACACAAGTACATATGTAGTCACATAAATTTAGGTGATTATAATATCATACATAGAAATATATGTGTAAATTACCCAATTATTATTATTATAGTCAAAAAAAGTGCTAAACCCCATTAAGGTCATAAGAGCACTGCAGGATAACCCAAAAAAGTAAGAGAGACTTATTTCCATTGGGGTCCCTGTAACATTTTTTTTTTTTTATTAACACATCGGCCGATTCCCACCAAGGCAGGGTGGCCCGAAAAAGAAAAACTTTCATCATCATTCACTCCATCACTGTCTTGCCAGAAGGGTGCTTTACACTACAGTTATAAAACTGCAACATTTACACCCCTCCTTCAGAGTGCCGGCACTGTACTTCCCATCTCCAGAACTCAAGTCCGGCCTGCCGGTTTCCCTGAATCCCTTCATAAATGTTACTTTGCTCACACTCCAACAGCACGTCAAGTATTAAAAACCATATGCCTCCATTCACTCCTATCAAATACGCTCACACATGCTTGCTGGAAATCCAAGCCCTCGCACACAAAACTTCCTTTACCCCTCCCTCCAACCTTTCCTAGGCCGACCCCTACCCGCCTTCCCTCCACTACAGATTTATACACTCTCGAAGTCACTCTGTCTCGTTCCATTCTCTCTACATGTCCAAACCACCTCAACAACCCCTCCTCAGCTCTCTGGACAATCGTTTTGGTAATCCCGCACCTCCTCCTAATTTCCAAACTCCAAATTCTCTGCATTATATTCACACCACACATTGACCTCAGACATGACATCTCCACTGCCTCCAGCCACCCAGGGAGGTACTACCGTCCTGCCAGGTGACTGTGAAACAGAAACCTGAAACTGTTTTACATGATGGTAGGATTGCTGGTGTCTTTTTTCTGTCTCATAAACACGCTGGATAACAGGTATATCTAGCTACTTCTACTTACACTTTAGGTCACACTACACTGGCATACACATGCATATATATACATACACACATCTAGGTTTTTCTTCTTTTTCTTAATAGCTCTTGTTCCTTTTATTTTCTCTATTGTCCATGGGGAAGTGGAAAAGAATCTTTCCTCCGTAAGCCATGCGTGTCGTATGAGGCGACTAAGATGCCGGGAGCAATGGGCTAGTAACCCCTTCTCCTGTACAAATCTACTAAAAACGAGAAGAAGAAAAACTTTATAAAACATTTTATTATAATAATAATAATAATAGTTTATTGTGACATGATACAAAGATGTACAATGGGTTGTAAGATACAAGAGGGTGTACATGCCAAAAGCCCCCTAATATGCAGAGCATTGTGGGCAGACTTAAAATTAACTTTAGAACAAAATGGTAAAAATTATAGTAAACAATTTACAATATAAGTATAGTTGAGTATTTAAGCTATGAAATTTGAACATAACATTTCTGAAACATAATAGTTTTATAATTTTGAATCATTACAGTTTTATATGATGTCAACATAATAATTTATTATTTGTAGTAAGAAATTTATTAAATCAGATCAAACAAATCAAATCAATTATTTGTGTTGCAATAACAGTTTATATGGTCACTAGATGAGTTACAAGGAGTACATGGGTACATGAGAATGGATTTCTTTATTTGGTAATGCTGTAGGAACAAAGTCAGATTAGGTTGCATTAATTATAACAGGTTTATACATTTATGAGATACAAGTTTCAACATTTGCACTAGATTAAGTTTGAGAAATTATTTTTCTTTGAGCAATTATGTAAGGGATTTTGAGGCTAGGGAAGTAACACAGTGAATAATGTTATTTTGAGGCAGTGGAAAGTGATTTATTAACTTTGTAGGTAATGTTAAGTACAGTGGTACCTCGACTTACGATATTTTTTCATTCCAGAATGCTGTTCAAGTGCCATTACCAAACGAATTTATCTCCTTAAGAAATGTTGTAAAATAGAAAAGTCCTTTTAGACCCCCAAAATTACACTTACAAAAGCATTTAAAAAAATAAACTTACATAAAAGGGTGAGTTTGGGGACCATCGTAAGTCGAGGTACCACTGAATTGGGTATTTAGTTTTGGGTGAGTAGGTGTTTTTTTTTAGCAGAGTTTTGAATTGATGTACAGACAGGGTTTCTTTGGTAATCATAGGTAATGAATTCCAAATTTTTGGGCCTTTAATGTGCATTGCGTTTTTGCATAGTGTGAGGTGGACGCGGGGTACATTGAAGAGTGATCTGTGCCTAGTATTATGTTCATGTGTCCTGTTAAGGTTAGTAAGGAGAATTTTGAGTGGTGGGTTAATATTTGAGTTTAGTGTTCTATGTATGTAATAGGCACTGTAAAAAGTATGGATGTCTTGTATGGTGAGTAAGTTTAGACTTTTGAATATTGGTGGAGTATATTGTCTGGAGTGGGAATTTGTTATCATTCGGACTGCAGCCTTTTGTTGTGTTATTAATGGTCTGAGATGATTTATTGTTGTTGAGCCCCATACGCAGATTCCATATGAGAGATAGGGGTAAATGAGTGAGTGATACAGGAAAAGGAGAGCTGGTTGTGGAACATAGTACCTTATCTTGGATAGTATTCCTACGGTCTTGGAGACTTTCTTGGAAATTTGTTGTATATGTGTCTGAAATTTGAAGCCTTGCTAAAAGATGCATCAGAAATCAATCATACAGGGAATAAAAATATGGATAAAATTAAAAAATAATAAAAACAATGAACAGTCGACAAAATAAATACAATCATACTAAGTTTAAATAGACAGCATCAATTACAAATCCCCATGGCCTGGTGGCAAAAGCTCTTGCTTCACACGGTGAGGGGTCCGGGTTTGATTCCCGGCGAAGGGGTGAAAACATCGGACGAGTTTCCTTACACCGGTTGTCTATGTTCCCTATCAGTAAAATGGGTACCTGGGTGTTAGTCGACTGGAGTGGGTCGCATCCTGGGCCAAAACTGACCTAATTTGCCCGAAATGCCCTGCCACTTCCCAAGTACGTACATATCTGTGGATAGTAAAAGTCTTCTGTAGAGTGGGCTCCCCATAGCAGCCTCTGTCTCAGCATCCAGACGTTCATTTCCCAGAACACCAACTTAGCCAGGCACCACAGAATGGCACGTTCTTGTGTCACACGTAGACAAAGTACACAGTAATTTGAGTTAAGACAGCTTCAGGACAATAGTGAGAACTGCATGGAGCTCCACAGTGAAGACAGTGGGCTCTCTTACCTGGAGTTTACCTGTAGAGAGTTCCGGGGGTCAACGCCCCTGCGGCCCAGTCTGTGACCAGGTCTCATGGTGGATCAGGGCCTGATCAACCGGGCTGTTACTGCTGGCCGCACGCAGTCCAACGTACGAACCACAGCCTGGCTGGTCAAGTGCCGACTTTAGGTGCCTGTCCAGTGCCTGCTTGAAGACAGCCAGGGGTCTATTGGTAATCCCCCTTATGTATGCTGGGAGGCAGTTGAACAGTATTGGGCCCCTGACACTATGTTGTCTCTTAACGTGCTAGTGGCACCCCTGCTTTTCATTGGGGGGATGTTGCATCATCTGCCAAGTCTTTTGCTTTCGTAGTGAGTGATTTTCGTGTGCAAGTTTGGTACTAATCCCTCTAGGATTTTTCAAGCGTATATAATAATGTATCTCTCCCGCCTGCATTCTAGGGAGAACAGGTTTAGGAACTCCCTGGTTTTGAAGGTTCTCAGTATCCATCCTGTCATTTTTCTAGCAAATGCAATTAATACAGTGTTATGGTCCTTGAAGGTGAGATCCTCTGACATGATCACTCCCAGGTCTTTGACATTAGTTTTTCACTCTATTGTGTGATTGGAATTTGTTTTATACTCCGATGAAATTTTAATTTCCTCACATTTTCCATATCGGAGTAATTGAAATTTCTCCTCATTGAACTTCATACTGTTTTCTGCAGCCCATTTAAAGATTTGGTTGATGTCTGCTTGAAGTCTTACAGTGTCTTCAATGGTGGACACTGTCATGCAGATTTGGGTGTCATCTGCAAAGGAAGACACAGCACTGTGGCTTATATCCCTGTCTATGTCCGTTATGAGGATGAGGAATAAGATGGGAGAGAGTACTGTGCCTTGTGAAACAGAGCTTCTCACCATAGCCGCCTCAGACTTTACTCTGTCGACTACTACTCCTTGTGTTCTACTTGTTAGGAAATTATAGATCCATCTACCAACTTTACCTGTTATTCCTTTATCATGCATTTTGTGTGCTATTACACCATGGTCACACTTGTCAAAGGCTTTTGCAAAGTCTGTGTATATAACATCTGCATTCTGTTTGTCTTCTAGAGTATCCAGGACCTTGACGTAGTGGTCCAGTAGTTGGGACAGACAGGAGCGACCTGCTCTAAACCCATGCTACCCTGGGTTGTGTAACTGATGGGTATCTTGATGAGTGGCGATCTTGCTTCTTAGAACCCTTTCAAAGATTTTTATGATATGGGACGTTAGCACTATTGGCCTGTAGTTCTTTGCTATTGCTTTACTGCCCCCTTTGTGGAGTGGGGCTATGTCTGTTGTTTTTAGTAACTACAGAACGACCCCAGTGTCCATGCTCCCTCTCTTGCAGTTCTTGATGAACACGGAGTTCCACGAGTCTGGGCCTGGGGCGGAGTGCATGGGCAAGTCATTTATCGCCTTTTCGAAGTCATTTGGCATCAGGATAATGTCAGATAGGTTTGCGTCTACCAAATTCTGTGGCACTCTCATAAAAAATTCATTTAGGTCTTCGACTCTCAGTCTGGTTAGCGGCTCGCTAAAAACTGAGTCATACTGGGACTTTAGTAGCTCACTCATTTCCTTGCTGTCATCTGTGTAGGACCCATCCCGTTTAAGTAGGGGCCCAATACTGAATGTTGTTCTCGACTTTGATTTGGCATAGGAAAAGAAATACTTTGGGTTTCTTTCAATTTCATTTATGGCTTTTAGTTCTTCCCGCATTTCTTGATTCCTGTAAGATTCCTTTAGTTTTAGTTTGATGTTTGCTATTTCTCTGACCAGTGTCTCCCTACGTATTTCAGATATAGTGGCCTCTTGTAGCCGCTCTGTTATTCTTTGCCTTCGCCTGTATAGGGAGAGCCTTTCTCTTTCTAGTTTACATCTTCTCCTCCTTTTCCTTAAGGGAATTTGCCTTGACCAAACCTCAAGTGCCACAGAGTTAATTTGTTCTAGACATAGGTTAGGATCCGTGATGCTTAGGCTATCTTCCCAGTTTATATCATTTAGGACTTGGTTTACTTGGTCCCACCTTTTGTTTTTGTTATTGAAGTTGAATTTGGTGAAGGCTTCCTCGCGACTGATCACATTTTGTCAGTCTGAGGCCCTCGCATACATGTCTGGACCTCTATTATTTTGTGATCTGAGTATATTGTTTTTGATATGCTGACATTTCGTATCAGATCATCATTGTTAGTGAAGATGAGGTCCAGCGTATTTTCCAATCTTGTAGGCTCTATTATTTGCTGGTTTAAGGTGAATTTGGTGCAGAGATTTAAAAGCTCGTGTGTGTGCGAGTTTTCATCTGAGCTGCCTCCTGGTGTTATCTCTGCTACAACATCATTTGCAATATTCCTCCATTTTAGGTGTCTTAGGTTGAAATCCCCCAGGAACAAAATGTTGGGGGCAGGAGCTGGAAGGTTTTCCAGACAGTGGTCAATTTTCAGAAACTGTTCCTGGAATTGTTGGGACGTTGCATCCAGAGGCTTGTATACAACCACAATGACCAGGTTTTGATTCTCGATCTTTACTGCTAAAACTTCAACTACATCATTTGAGGCATTTAGTAGTTCAGAGCATATAAGTGACTGTGATATACGGCCACCCCCCACCCCCACCCCCCTTTTGCCTGTTCACTCTGTCACATCTGTATAGATTGTAGCCCGGGATCCATATTTCATTGTCCAAGTGATCCTTTATGTGGGTCTCTGTGAAAGCCGCAAACATTGCATTCGACTCTGCAAGCAGTCCACGGATGTAAGGTATTTTGCTGTTCGTCAATGGCTCTAGACCCTATATATTTGCAAAGATGAATGTCGTCGGATTGGTGGTATTGGGGGATTCTTTTTTTCCTGGCACTAATATCTGTTGTTCTGGAGCGGAGGCCATTGACTGTGATACCACTCCAGAAATTATTGTAGTTGGTGTACGATTTCTGTCATTTCCTGCCAGCTTTTTTTCCTTCCTGGCGCTAAAAAACCTCTCTCTTTGGAGTGGCTTTGGCTAACCACCATTAATCACAGCATAGCCAACACCACTCTCGCTCTTAAACTAGTCAGTAAAGATTCTGATCCTTGAAGCATGAACCAAATCATGCTCCTAGGTTCTCTACACATATGCTGCTATGTATGATGATCTATGTAACTGTATTTGTGTATACCTGAATAAACTTACTTACTTATTCCAAGAAATTGGCGAATGTCATTACAGTGCTTGACACTAAGTTAGGTGGCCTGTTGGCAAAAGCTCTCGCTTCACACGGTGTGTCCGGGTTCGATTCCCAGCGAAGGGATGGAAACATCGAACGTGATTTTTTACACCAGTTGTCTATGTTCACCCATCAGTAAAATGGGTACCTGGGTGTTAATGGACTGGTGTGGGTCGCATCCTGGGACAAAACTGACATAATTTGCCCGAAATGCTCTGCATAACAAGCAGGTTTCTATATAGTGGTATTTCATTGATGTCAGCTAGGCCTGTATACCATGTACATGTACTTGTAGCAAATAAAGATATTATTATTATTATATTATTACTTACGAGTCTTCATCAGCGTCACTGAACTGTCCCTCGTGGTACTCGAGCTCCATTATTAAAATACTATTACTTCATTATCTTATAAAACTCAAAATGCTCAACATAATTTCTTCGGCTTTATTTACCAAACTCCGTCTCTCTCAAACAGTTATTGTCGAAGTTAAAGGGTTAAAATAATGCCTCCCTTAAAATTTTCTTCAGAATATGTGCAAATTTGCCAGGTTGTCTTCTTGTTGGGGGTTTTTAAGGGCCACTGACAGCTTCTCTGTACAAGAACATAAAGTAAAGTACGTAGATCTTATTTCTATAAAGAATGTATTTACAGTCGATACGAAAAATGAGATATTATTGAAATACTTTATAGAAAAGAAAGCACCTGGTTATACAGAGCACATCTACTTGTAACATATAATTACATTGTGGAAGTTTTTGCAACTACAATTTGTTAGATTTAGATTTTGCCACCGAAGTGGCTAGTTTATTGTGCACCCCATATCCATCCTGTGGACGGTAGCGCAAGAGCATATGGATACACAAAAGGCCTAGGCACTAGGCCCCAAAGGGGTTAACAATTGTACATTTGGGTTTATATCTACATTTCAATTATCTGTTACAAGCAAATTTAGGAAATATGCTTAGTACAATTGGTATCTTATTTCATGAATAAGATATCTTGACATGTCACATATTGTTAGGCGTTTTAGTTACATAACAACTTTTAACCTTTGTGAAGGTTGTTAGTGTTGGTCAAATACAAATACAGATAATCTAAATTTTACTATTTACCGCACAGTAAAATGAAGGCCCAAGGAATGTACAACTTCTTAGGCAAATTGTACTTAAAATTAATTCAATAATTTCGAAATAAAAATCGCAATAATAATAATAATAATAATAATAATAATAATAATAATAATAATAATAATAATAATAATAATAATAATAATAATAATAATAATAATAATCATAATAATAATAATAATAATAATAGTTTATTTAGACATGGTACAATGATACATAGATAGGTAGACATGATACAATGATACATAGTTAGGTATAAATGAGGTGTACCTAACTATGTATCATTGTATAATGTCTACCTATGTATCATTGTACCATGTCTAAATAAACTATTATTATTATTATTATTATTATTATTATTATTATTATTATTATTGCGATTTTTATTTCGAAATTATTGAATTAATTTTAAGTACAATTTGCCTAAGAAGTTGTACATTCCTTGGGCCTTCATTTTACTGTGCGGTAAATAGTAAAATTTAGATTATCTGTATTTGTATTTGACCAACACTAACAACCTTCACAAAGGTTAAAAGTTGTTATGTAACTAAGAAGATATAATTGTTAACTTAGCAGAGTGAGTGGTATTTGTTACTTAAATTACAATACAAGTTGAAGGAAAACTGGAAGAACAGCAGTCTTTAATAATAATAATATTTTATTTTATTAACACCGGCCGTCTCCCACCAAGACAGGGTGGCCCGAAAAATCAAATCAAATCAAAATCTTTATTTCCTTGTAAAGCTTACAATGTGTGGTTTACATGTTATAAAATATTAATTACAAAGAAGGCCACTAGCATGCCTAAGCATTTCATCATCATTCACTCCATCACTGTTTTGCCAGAGGCATGCTTACACTAGTTATAAAACTGCAACGTTAACACCCCTCCTTCAGAGTGTAGACACTGAAAGACTTAAGTCTGGCTTGCCGATTTCCCTGAATCCCTTCATAAATGTTACTTTGTTCACACTCCAACAGCACATCAAGTCCTAAAAACCATTTGTCTCCATTCGCTCCTATCTAACACGCTCACGCATGCTTGCTGGAAGTCAAAGCCCCTCGCACACAAACCTCTTTTAGCCCCTCCCTCCAACCTTTCCTAGGCCGACCCTTATCCCGCCTTCCCTCCACTACAGATTTATACACTCTCGAAGTCATTCTATTTTGTTTCTTCCTCCCTACATGTCCAAACCATCTCAGTAACCCCTAATAATAATAATAATAATAATAATAATAATAATAATAATAATAATAATAATCAACGAAAAAAAATCGTTGCCAAAGATATTTGAACGTAAATGGGTATTTTGGGGTTGCTGAATTCGAAAATGTCAGTAGGTTTTTCAAATTGGCTCCAGTTTGTGAGATATTGCATACCTGCCCTCAGTTAACAAGGAACTTAGCCATAACGCTTGTATATGTATACCTAGAGAGGGTATGCTTTTTTTGGAGTGACGCTTGGAGAACAAGACAAGTCTTGGGCTCCCCACATGGTTTGCAAAACCTGTGTAGAATGCTTACGACAGTGGAAAAATAGGCAAAGGAGAAGTTTAAACTTTGATGTGGAGAGAGCTGAAAAACCACCACGACGATTATATCTGTATGGTGTATGTGAAAGGTTCAAATCGATACAAGAAAGACAAGTGGGAATATCCTGATTTGAAGTCAGCAAGGAGACATGTGCCACACAGCGAAGACGTTTTCCCACACCAGTGTTTACAACACTGCCTGACCTTCCATTGTCAGATGTTGAAGAAACTCAGGGTTTAAGATGTAACACAGGTGATAGCAGTGGAAGTGAATATGAAGTAAACATTTCAACACCCCAGTAGTTCTTCCAAGAGGAACTGAATGATCGATATGTTACCTTAGCCTGTCAAAGCAAGAAACTGCAATAACATCCCTGGACTTCTTCGAATGGGATTTGAATATCGACCAGGAGATTGGCGGCTGTTTATAGACAGTTCCATTAGAAGTTTGAAATGTGTATTATTGTACAATGGTAACCAATATGCATCGCTGGAATTCCATTAGCTCACTCAACAAAACTTAAAGGAGAATACAAAAATATCAAAATGATCTTTCAGAAGTTTTGCTATCATGAGCACAAGATGTCTATTTGTGTTGATCTGAAGATGATAAACTTCTGGCAGGCATGCCTGCATGATCTAAGAAATAATGTCAATGCGATTTGTAAGCTAGCTAGATATCCTAAACAACATAGATCCGAACCTTTACCTAGAAAGAATTAACTCTGTGGCACTTCGAGGTATGCTCAAGGCACATTCCTTAAAGAAAAATGAAGAGAAGATGTAAATAAACTAGAAATAGAGACGCTCCCTATACAGGCGAAGACGAAGAATCACAGAGCTGCTGGAAGGAGCCTGTATATCTGAAATGAGAAAGAAGGCACTGGTCAAAGAAATAGCAAATATCGAATTTAAGCTTAAGGAATCATGCAGGAGACAAGAAACACGGGAAGAACTTAAAGCCATACATGAAAAAGAAAGAAACCCAAAATACTTCGTTTCTTATGCCAAATCTAGGGCAAAAACAACATCCAGTATTGTGCCCCTGCTTAAACGAGATGGGACTTACACAGATGGCAGCAAATAAATTAGTGAAATACTGAAGTCCCAATATGACTCAACATTTAGCGAGCCTGTTATCAGACTAAGGGTCGACAATTTTTTTCATATTGATGATTCTTATCCATAGATCTTAGAATGCTGCAAGCCACGGGCAACCTAGTAGTTTATTAGTTATCTGATTAGTTTTTATGGGACAATGTTTGTTGCACAGTCTATGTATTTTGTTTATAAATATGTCTATCCATTCATCGATACCATTGGCATTGGAGAATTCTGTAGGTCAGTCAAGTCAGATGAGCTTAGCTCCGCAGTAAATTAGGGAACATTGTAATCACTTATGACATGTTGTGTAACAACTATATGGATATAATTTACTTTGTTTATATGATGATCTGACAGGTATGTTAATGGGTAGGAGGGGGGGAGGTTTCCTTATAAAAGAAGGAATAAGGTACAGGGTTTTGGACCTGCATTAGTATTATGTGTTTAGATACATTTTTGAATGTATACCAGGTGAAACCTTGTCACGAAGGGTATTGAGTTGTTTCACGCGTATCCTCTTTTTAACATATGAGTTATACTCACTGTTTATATGTTTATATAAGGGTTATTGGTCCTACAGGGATCATAGGAATGATTGGATGTCATGTATCTAGAGTGTTAAGGCTTAAGGCACCTGGTGGTTAGTTACCATTTTGTCCTAGGCACATGTCGATTAAACACTAGGCCTGTTGTATATATATGTATGTGTGTGTAAGGAAACACTTCGAAATGTTTCGGCCCCTCCGGGAATTGAACCCGGGTGGTGCGGCATATCCATTGATGTAATACACTGTAATGAAAACTTTTAAATACAATACAAAAAAAAGCTCCGCAGTGAAGTTACTAACTGATGCCTCATCATTGGTTACTTTGAAATGTTTGTTAGGAGGAAGGTGGGGTAGTGGTCCGTAGTGTTGTCTGTGACTGTCCCTGATTTGAGAGCAGCTAGGTTGGTAAATTATGGTTTGCAATCCAAACAAATTTCCACATGAGGTGTGGGGCATTGTGCCAGCCTCTTGAAAGGTGAGAGGGGTGGTTATCTGTGGGAAAAGGTGAGAGTGGGAAGGGCTTCTGCTTTCATAGCATTGATACCATTGATGCCATTATTGCCAACATGTAAATGCTCTAATATCTTATATCATAATTCTACCGGCACTACCACTCTATTCCTGTACAATAGTACATCATCATAAATAGTCAGTTCTGATTTGACGGAAGTATAGTCAGATAAAGTTACACTGTTCTTACATCACCCATATTTAACATTATTTACGACTTGGGATAACATAGCATCTTTCCCAGTTTGCTCTTTGATCTTCTCAAATAAGATATCTTGGAAATCCACAGGCTCTACTAATCCTACATATTCCATAAGTATACCAAACTAAACCATGATCACCCATGGGTAATCTACTTACGCATCTACAATGACATTTTCCTTCCCAGCTTTGAATAACAATTCATAGTCATACTGAGCTAATAACAGACCCAACGCTGAATTCTGGCATTTGCATTTACTGGAATATGTTTTCCTTTTCCAAATAAATCTAGCAATGGCTTATGATATGTTGGAGCAACAAACTTTCTTCCTAGCAAGAAATATATGAATTTCTTGACAACAAACACTTAAACTAAACCTTCTTTGTCAAGTTGAGAATAATTCTGCTTTGTGGAGAAAGTTTCTTACTAGCAAATACACAGGTTTTCCTGGCCATTTGCTTTCTGGATTAACACACATCCAACACGTACAGAGGAAGCATCAATCTCAATTATTAATGGATGCTCTCCTGTAACATTAGTCAACAAGGCAGAACACTCTTAAGCCTTTTTATATCCTTTGAACAGCTCCCTTGTGGAAATTTTTGAATTTTCCTAAATTCAGCATGTTTAAATTTGAAAAATATAATAATAATAATTACGTATGAAAATGTGATGCTATTTGGACCCTTTGAGAAATTTCGAGTGAGGGGGATGGAGAACAGCTGCTAAGTGACGCCGGGGAGGAGAGGACCCCATATTGAGTTTAATGGGTGAACACTGGACTGCATGGTGCAATGTAATACGGTGTTTTCCGAGGCCAATTTGGGGTGTTTTGGCCTGAATTTGTAATAGGAACCTGTGTTAATGTCCCATGCTGAAGAATTGTGACAGGAAATTTGCGGGACCTCAAGAATTATGAGTGAATGGCAGAAGATAAGGGAACATCACTCACAGGGAAGTACACCATTAGTCCTTGCATTTAGATCTCAGCTGGCCAGTGTAGGGTCTAGGAGTTAGGCAGGTGTTGTGGTGTGATCCATCTACAGTACTTAAATGACAAGTGGTAATACAAAGTTCTTTTCTAATAACACTATTGTATTGTATGCATTGTATTATATTTTTGTGTACCCAGCAAGTAAACCAAAATAACATAGTCCACATAATTTTAATTTTACCAGAGTAGCTGGCTTTAATTTTATAATTATTGATTTAATGTCAGGTCTAGCTTTTTGTGAAAGTGGTGAAGAAGTGGGCAGTTGAAGGAGTTGCATTTTGCATTTCAGCGACCTACTGTGACTAAGTCCCACTTACCTCACCCAAATTACTTGCAGGTAATAATTTAGGTGATGTCCTCTAAGCCTCCTGAAGGTGATTTGCTTAAATAATAATAATAATAATAATAATAATAATAATAATAATAATAATAATAATAATAATTTTCACACTCTTCCACCGAAGGCTACTCAAATGTAACCCTTTTTTCAATTACTCATTCAATGGTGCCAAAATTAAAGAGAAATTCCTAATAAATTTACAATTATATATCACCATCCCCACAAAGGACTGAACTTGATTTAGGAGATGGTACCTTTACAATAGCCTCAGTCTTTTTAGGAGAAGGTTTAATACCTTACCCTGAAATCTCATATCCCAGATATTCATTTAATTTGGTCTACATTATCTGGTGATGGTGATGCAACCTCCCAGATATACTTGTAGTTCAGCCGGAACCAATCAGTAGTCACTTTCAGGAGTCTGCTTAATTAATTGTAGGTTCCTTGTAGTCTGGTAGGCAACGTTCTCGCTTCACACACTGAGTGTCAGTGGTTCGATCCCCGGCAAGGGTGCAAACATTGGACGTATTTCCTTACTCCCGTTGTCCCGTTCACCTAGCAAGTAGGTACCTGGGTGTTAATCGACTAGTGTGGGTCGCATCCTGGGGGGACAAGATTTAAGGACCTCATTGTAAATAAGACAGACAGTCCTCGATGACGAACTGGCTTTCTTGGGTTATCCTGGGTGGCTAACCCTCCGGGGTTAAAAATCTTACCTCTTATTGGATTCACCATAGACATAGGCTCCTCCTGCGTGATAGAGTGATGATAGGTGTACTGACTGTGTCAGTCTCAAGTCAATTAAGTTGTTAAAGTTCTTTTCGTATTACTGTTCTCAAACTGCTAACTGACACCCCATGATTGTAATCTACCCCCTCTTTGAAGGTATATGACTTTGCCAATTCATTAGTTATATCATGAATCTGAAGACCAATTGTGAGATGGAATTCACAGAAAGTGTAAGCTGACTCCACTGTCGACAATGCTACCAGACCTGTGTCTGACAAACAATTGATACTCCAGGAGTAAAGAGCATTTATGGATGATAAAGAACCAGTTACAGTTAAAGTGTCATTATGTAAACCTTTGATACATGGACGCATTTGAGGGCGAGGAGTATATTATGTGTAAAATACCTACGATAACCCAAAAAAAAGGTCGAGCAAAGTGACATCTCTATTGAGATCTTAGCACTTGACTGGTGAATATAATTAAATGATGTTAACTTGCTTTGATGGTGGTGAAGAAATAGCACCTGTACATAGAATAATGACTGCACAGGAAAGGCAAAAGAGTCATCTGAAAGCAAGTAAATCAACACTTGTAGGGGAAAACACTAGATAGCAGCTGCAAGAGTGTAGCAGTTGCCATAATTCTGATTACAAATGCAATTAAGTGTTTATTTAAATCTCATACATAATTTATTTTTTATAATGGTTTCACACAGTAAATTATGTATAATTTAACCTAGGATAACCAGCAAAGTCAAACAAGGTGATTTATTTCCACCAGGGCTCTTGCGGTATAGTAGGATAGTTTTGTTCTGGCATAAATATATGTAAATCACAGAACGGGTGGGGCTAGAACTGTTGAAACTTAATGTGATTCCTAACACCAAGATACTATGTCAAACAACTCTTGAAATCTGTTCCACTACTCATCCTCTTGCATTTTTTGTTTCTGCAGTTTTTCTTCTCCCATATATTGTATCATAATTCTTTCAACCCTATGTGTTTGATCAAGAGTTTTACATAGTATTATCCTTGTTTTTAATTTCCCATATCCTTGTCTGCAGAAATAATCTTCAGTGAACTTGTATATCATTATATTGTATAATTCCATTAACTAGTACCAATCAGTCTTTGATAACGTGACATTTGTATTTTATCCTTTTAAACTATGAATTATCTTTTAACTTTTATCTTTTTTTTAAGTTCCTATTAATACCATGTATTAACCCTTAAAACAAATACAACGTAGGTTTTAAGAGTAGATGAAGTTTTGTGTGGAATGTGAGTTTTTCGGTGAAGTGTTGCAACTAGAGCAACCAGCAAGAGTTAGTGCAAATGATGATTGTCGTCCCGTGGACCTTCACATTATTCTATGTTGTTAATGTACAGTAATTTTGCAATAGAGTCTTGTTGCAGCAGCGAAATTGAGATCTTTACTTCCAAAGCAAATAACAATGGGTACAAACAATAAGTGGCATGGAATATAAGTAATTAATAGCCAGTGTTTACGCAGAACATTTCTGGCATTCTAAGAGTGTGCTTAATAACAGACTCAAAATTACTTAACAATGCATCGTTAAGATTACAGTGTTTGAACGCTAAGTTTAATACAATGCATTGATATGGAGAGAGTAATGTAAACTGACTGTCATGGAGAGACAGTAATGTACACTGTCATGGAGAGACAGTAATGTACATTGTCATGGAGAGAGACAGTAATGTACACTGTCATGGAGAGAGACAGTAATGTACACTCATGGAGAGAGTAATATGCCCGGGTTCAATTCCCGGCGGGGCGGAAACATTTGGAAGTGTTTCCTTACACACATACAACAGGCCTAGTGTCTAATCGACATGTGCCTAGGACAAAATGGTAACTAATGTACACTGTCATGGAGAGACAGTAATGTACACTGTCATGGAGAGACAGTAATGTACACTGTCATGGAGAGACAGTAATGTACACTGTCATGGAGAGACAGTAATGTACACTGTCATGGAGAGACAGTAATGTACACTGTCATGGAGAGACAGTAATGTACACTGTCATGGAGAGACAGTAATGTACACTGTCATGGAGAGACAGTAATGTACACTGTCATGGAGAGACAGTAATGTACACTGTCATGGAGAGACAGTAATGTACACTGTCATTGAGAGACAGTAATGTACACTGTCATGGAGAGACAGTAATGTACACTGTCATGGAGAGACAGTAATGTACACTGTCATGGAGAGACAGTAATGTACACTGTCATGGAGAGACAGTAATGTACACTGTCATGGAGAGACAGTAATGTACACTGTCATGGAGAGACAGTAATGTACACTGTCATGGAGAGACAGTAATGTACACTGTCATGGAGAGACAGTAATGTACACTGTCATGGAGAGACAGTAATGTACACTGTCATGGAGAGACAGTAATGTACACTGTCATGGAGAGACAGTAATGTACACTGTCATGGAGAGACAGTAATGTACACTGTCATGGAGAGACAGTAATGTACACTGTCATGGAGAGACAGTAATGTACACTGTCATGGAGAGACAGTAATGTACACTGTCATGGAGAGACAGTAATGTACACTGTCATGGAGAGAGTAATGTACACTGTCATGGAGAGACAGTAATGTACACTGTCATGGAGAGACAGTAATGTACACTGTCATGTAGAGACTAATGTATACTGTCATGGAGACAGTAATGTACACTGTCATTGAGAGCCAGTAATTTACACTGTCATGGAGAGACAGTAATGTACAGTCATGGAGAGACAGTAATGTACACTGTCATGGAGAGACAGTAATGTACACTGTCATGGAGAGACAGTAATGTACACTGTCATGGAGAGACAGTAATGTACACTGTCATGGAGAGACAGTAATGTACACTGTCATGGAGAGACAGTAATGTACACTCATGGAGAGACAGTAATGTACACTTATGGAGAGACAGTAATGTACACTTATGGAGAGACAGTAATGTACAGTCATGGACAGCAATGTAAACTGTCATGGAGAGACAGTAATGTACAATGTCATGGAGAGATAGTAATGTACACTGTCATGGAGAGACAGTAATGTACACTATCATGGAGAGACAGTAATGTACACTGTCATGGAAAGACAGTAATGTACACTGTCATGGAGAGACAGTAATGTACTGTCATGGAGAGACAGTAATGCACACTGTCATGGAGATAGCAATGTACACTGTCATGGAGAGACGGTAATGTACACTCATGGAGAGACGGTAATGTACACTGTCATAGAGACGGTAATGTACACTGTCATGGAGAGACTGTAATGTACTCATGGAGAGAGTAATGTACACTGTCATGGAGAGACAGTAATGTACAATGTCATGGAGAGACAGTAATGTACAATGTCATGGAGAGACAGTAATGTACAATGTCATGGAGAGACAGTAATGTACAATGTCATGGAGAGACAGTAATGTAGACTGTCACAGAGAGACAACAAACTAACCTGTTATAGAAACCAGTGCAAACTGTCATGGAGAGAGTAATGTACTCATGGAGAGACAGTAATATAAACTGACTCATATAAAGACTAATATTAGTAAACTGACTGTCATGGAGAGACAGTAATGTAAAGTGACTGTCAGTTTTGGTTATAATAAAAACTGGGCTGAAATATAGTGGTGAGAATAATACACGAGCCTGAATGTTAATTAGGTTACATGAGGTATTTTTAGATATTAACAATCAAGGAAGAATACAGAGGTGCACTGAACTTCAAACAATAATTTACTATATTTTTTATAATTAAAAGTTTATATAATATAAATTGTTTTGCCTATGAAATTTGTAATGTATTAGAAATAGTTTGACTTCATGGGGGTTTATTCTTGGTTAAATCTACAAAATACATCATATATGTGTGCTATTAACATGTGTTATGTAAGTTTATTTAGGCACAGGTACAAATAGATACAATTATCATACACAGCGTTCCACATTTTTTTAAAGGACCCCAATGGAAATAAGTCACTCTGACTTTTTTGGGTTATCCTGGGTTCTCTACACATATGCTACTATGTATGATAATCTATGTAAATGTATTTGTGTATACCTGAATAAACTTACTTACTTATAGTGTAAATTACCTAGGTTAATCCAAAGAAAGTAAAACAAAGTGACTATTTCCGTTGGGGTCCTTGTGTTCCATCAAGAGGACTGTACGGAATATCTAAATAAAAAGTTAGTGAGTTATTAAGTTTTTATATATTTGATTTATGTTTGAATGTGGCGGGTGGTTGTAGGCTGGGAGTGTTGTGAGCAGCAAGAACAGCAGCAGCAGCAGCACACAACAGCAGGAGCAGTAGTGGCAGCAGCAGCAGCGTCACATGTCACACACCACCACCGCCATGACCAACACGCTCAACGATATACTAAACAAGCTTCTTGTGCCTGACAATGCCGTCATACAGGAGGTAGGTGTGTTGGGGTGGCCCTAGAGAGCTGCTGGGGTGGTGTAGGCAGTACCAGGAGGAGGTGACAAGGCACTACAGGGGAACATGAGGCACGGGGTTGAAGGAGGGAGGTGCGGCCACCGGGGCGGTGTGTTGTCTGGCAGCTTGACGTGGTGGTGATGATGGTGGTGCCTCCACCACGTGTGGACATGCCCACGTGTGATGCTTGTCCCGGCGCTCATGTGGGATGGGAGACGAGGAGCAGACACCATGTGGGGATAAATGGATGATGAGGTGTGAACACCTTTCGAGTTGTACTAGAGGCTTGCCGGAGTTGGCAGCATGTTGGGGGTGCGGACGGTGGACCTGTGTGGGATGGACTACTGGATGAGGTGTTGCATGGGTGGTGGGGTGTGGATGAGCTGGGTGCAATGTGGCTGCATGGGGTGTGACTGAGATGGGTGCAATGTGGCTGCATGGGGTGTGACTGAGATGGGTGCAATGTGACTGCATTTGGTGTGGCTGAGATGGATGGAATGTGACTGCATTTGGTGCGGCTGAGCTGGGTGGAATGTGGCTGCATGGGGTGTGACATCTGGGTGGAATGTGGCTGCATGGGGTGTGACAGCTGGGTGGAATGTGGCTGCATGGGGTGTGACAGCTGGGTGGAATGTGGCTGCATGGGGTGTGACAGCTGGGTGGAGTGTGGCTGCATGGGGTGTGACAGCTGGTTGGAGTGTGGCTGCATGGGGTGTGACAGCTGGGTGGAATGTGGCTGCATGGGGTGTGACTGAGCTGGGTGGAATGTGGCTGCATGGGGTGTGACAGCTAGGTGGAATGTGGCTGCATGGGGTGTGACTGAGCTGGGTGGGGCTGGATGGACATGAGTGGGACTGGGTAAGTCAGTTAATTTAGGTACAATTACACACATTTAAGTGATTACAACTATCATGCATAATAGCTAAATTACCTACGATAACCCCCCAAAAAAAAAAAAAAAAAAAAAATCAGTGAATGGTATACATTAAGGTCTTTGAAATATCTTATTAGCAGCCTAGCTATTAGATAGAAACCCTTTATGATTACAGTATAACCATAAAAAATTAAAACAACCAAGAAGCTCAACCGCATGAAAATGTTTGAATAAAACAAGGTACAACAGGAATAAAGTGAACTTAGTAGTTTACATAAAGTATAGAAAATCAGCTTAATATAATAGGTACACAAATGTTAACTAAACAAGAAATTACTTTCCTCCCTTTCTGTAGCTTCATTAGGAACCTTTTAGTTCTTTTCCTGAAGTGATTCATGCTAAGACTGCCCTTCACCTGTTCAGGCAATTAGTTCCACTCCTTTATTGCTGTATAATAGTGTTTGAGGTCTGACCACCTACTGTAGGTACTTAAAAATTATGTTCACTTCCCTATACTGATTTTGGTTTCTAACCTTAACAAAATTCACAGTGAGGTATTCAAGGCACTGCTTGTGAGCTGCACACTAATGGCACCTTTCAAGAAGGCAGGTGAAATTGCTGACCTAGAAAATGTAGAGAGAACCTTCAGGGCACACACAACTGCAATAAAACACCTCAATTACTGGGAACGCTTGAAGTTCCTAAACCTGTACTCCCTAGAATGCAGGCGGGAGAGATACATGATCATATACACTTGGAAAATCCTAGAGGGATTAGTACCAAATTTGCACATGAAAATCACTCCCTATGAAAGCAAAAGACTCGGCAGACGATGCAACATCCTCCCAATGAAAAGCAGGGGTGCCACTAGCACGATAAGAGACAACACAGTAAGTGTCAGGGGCCCAAGACTGTTCAACTGCCACCCAGCATACATAAGGGGGATTACCAATAGACCCCTGGCTGTCTTCAAGCAGGCACCTGACAAGCACCTAAAGTCAGTACCTGACCAGCCGTGGTTTGTACGTTGGTTTGCGTGCGGCCAACAGTAACAGCCTGGTTGATCAGGCCCTGATCCACCATGAGGCCTGGTTACAGACCGGGCCACGGGGGCATTGACCCCCGGAACCCTCTCCAGGTATACTCCAGGTAATTATATAGACATGATTTAACTTCAGCTGTTTTACTTTCTTTGACAATCACCTTACCCAGTTGTTGTAATTCATAAGAACATAAGAATGGAGGAACATTGCAGAAGGCCTTATCAGAACCACCCCAACCTAAAGCTGCCCAAGAATTTACTCCCTTACCCACGACACCAATCAAACCCAGCCTATCCCACTCATAGGGGTGTCCTGTAGCTTGATTGCTAGCGCACTCAGCTCACACACTGAGGTCCGGAGATAGAATCTCCTCCGGTATGGCTGGAAAACATTAGGGACGTGTTTCCATAAGACACCTGCTGTCCCTGTTCACCCATCAGTGTAAAATGGGTACCTGAGTGTTAGTTGACTGGTGTGGGTTGCATCCTGGGACAAAACTGACCTAATTTTCCCGAAATGCTCAGCATAACAAGAGGCTTTCTATATATACAGTAGTAGTATGTTATTGATGTCAGCTAGGCCTGTATACCATGCACTTGTACATGTAGTAAATAAAGATATTATTATATTATATATTTGTCCAATATCTTTAAAGCTACTCAAGGTCCTAGCCAGGATCACCCTACTCGGAAGATTGTTCCACGCATCCACAACTCTGCTCAAAAACCAGTACTTAGCAATGTCTTTTCTAAATCTAAATTTATAACTTAAATTCATTATTTCTTGTTCTTACCTTGTTTGACATGCTCAGTACTTTATTAACCCTTTGGGGGTCTACAGGCCTTCTCGGAAACACGTTCTCAGGGTCGAAAATTTTTTGGCAAAAAAAAAAAAATATTGTTTCTTATGAAATGATAGGAATCTTTTTCCGATCAAAACGACACCAAAAGTTTGAAATTTGAATGAAAACTTACGGAATTATGCTCTCGCGAAGTTATTGGTCTCGAAGATGTTTATGCATCGGTGATTTCACCCACTTTGAGCCCTATTTTTGGCAAATTCCAATGTTCCAGTCCATTAAAATCATAGGTATTTCGCTAGAACTCCATTTCTTCTATCGATTGAGTAAAAGAAACCGCCTATTTACCAATTTCAACTACCCAAAATAGCAGTCAGAAAATGACACTTTGGCCAATTTCACACAAATTTCAAACAATGCCAATTTCAAAATAGGGTCCAGAATAAACAAGGCAGACATTCCTGGCACTAAAATAACATCTCTGTTCATTAGTCATGTCTCCAGACCCCTCTTACATTACTTTTGTTTTCCATTTTGAATTTTTATTCTCAAAAAATAGAAGATTTACTGTTATGTATACAACTGCATCATTGTAAATATGGTATAAATAATATCAGCGCACTTGTGCAAGAATATTAGACTCGCCAGTTGATGTGTATTGGACGCATGGTGTGATTTGTTTATTCTTGAACATCGGCGAAAATCGAACATTTTCGCTACTTTGAGCTCAATTTCAAGGTACTTGTCATTGTCAAACCAATCAAAATCATCTCTATTTCTGTAACATATCTTCCATTCTATCACATGAGACCAAGAAAATGAGAATACATCAATAAATACCATACGAAAATAGGCTGCAAAGTCGCTGTTTTAAACAAAAAAAAGGCCGGAATTTTTTGTTTCTCATTATGCAGTGTGGGGTGCAGGATTTTTTTTTATACTGCGCACACTGACCAAATAGACCCATTCTTTCATATGTAGGCCTACCAGCCGTTTCCCGCTTAATTTGAGGCGCTAGAATTTACGCGTATTAGTACGGCACCAACCCTTGCTCGTAAAACGTACTAGTACGGCACTGACCTCGAAAGGGTTAATATCACCTTTGTTTATGCCACTTATACACTTCGATGATATCTCCCCTCATTCTATGTCTCTAGAGAGTGGAGATTCAAGGCTCAGTCTATCTTCATACAAGAGATTCCTTATACAGTAAATCATTTTAGTCATTCTTCTCTGTATGTACTCCAGCGAGTCTATATCAGTAAAGGCTTCACTTTGAAATCCCCACTAGCATTACCACACAACATAAGAGTTAGCCTGTCTTTCATAGGCTTGTGTCCTTGCATTGCCTTTTCCTCTTGCGTGATGTAGGTCTTCCTTGGCATTTTCTTCCAAAAGAGGCCTGTTTTGTCACAATTAAACACTTGTTGGGGTTTGACATTTTCAGCCTCTACATATTCTTTAAACTCTCACACAAATTTTTCAGCCCCTTGTTTATCTGAACTGGCACCCTCACCATGCCTTACAACACTGTGTATTACACTTCTCTTCTTGATTTTCGAACCAGCCTTTGCTGGCCTTAAATTCATCATCATCATCACTGGTTCCAGGCATTTTCTTGACAAGATCAGTATGCAACTGTCTTGCTTTTTCACAAATTAATGACTGCACAACATTGTCACCTGCTAGCAGTTTTTCGTTTATCCACACCAACAACAATTTCTCCATATTTTCCATTGTTTGTGATCTGTTTCGTTATTGTATTCACCCCTTTCGCAACATTAGCTTCGGGGATTTCTTTTCTCTTCGCCACAATGGAATCGATGGTTGTTGGGGCCTTCTTGTATATCCTGGCGAGCTCGGCAATATGTACCCCACTATCATATTTTTCTATTTCTTTCTTCAGTTCTATGGTGTTCCTCACTTTCTTTACCAAAGAACTGGCACTAAGAGCTTTCTTTGGGCCCAAGGTAGCTTATTTAGTAGTCACACACAATAATCAAGGGCCAAAAACAATGAATTGTTAATAAATGTTTTGTATGAACTTCTGGGATGATGTTCACTCAAGCATAAACAATGCTATATGTACTGCGTGACAATGTGCGTGGGATGTGCATGGGTGGCGGTCTTGCGGCCTTTGTATGTGCGGGGCACTGGTGGACAGGTTCCGTACCAAGAACGAAAACGGAGGTAATCACCGAAAATGGAGGTAAAATTTCCTCGAAAAAACTGCATGAAAATTGAAAGACACGAAAACAGAGATACACGAAAACGGAGGGTTGACTGTACAGTGGTCCCCCGAGTAACGAACACCCCGGAAATCGTACAATTATGCAAGTATAATATTGTAAGTGCTTGTGGAAGTGTATTTTTGGGGGCCTGAAATAAACTAACCTACGTGACATTATTCCTTAAGGGAGTAAATTCATTCGGTAATGGCACTTGAGCAGGCTTCTGGGATGAGGCTTTTTCGTTACTCGGGGGACCACTGTACTTGAAAAATAGCTGGGAATTTTGGTTGGTTTGAGCTAATTGGGCTAAAATGGGTCTAAAAGATGGTGAAATTATCACAAAGTTTTCCTCTACCTCCAACTTCTCACATCTGTAATTCCATGAGTATACCTGGATACCTGGAGTATACCTGGAGAGAGTTCCAGGGGTCAACGCCCCTGCGGCCCGGTCTGTGACCAGGCCTCATGTTGAATCAGGGCTTGATCAACCAGGCTGTTACTGCTGGCCACACACAGTCCAACGTACGAACCACAGCCTGGCTGGTCAGGTACCGACTTCAGGTGCCTGTCCAGTGCCTGCTTGAAGACAGCCAGGGGTTTGTTGGTAATCCCCCTGATGTATGCTGGGAGGCAGTTGAACAGTCTTGGGCCCCTGACACTTATTGTGTTCTCTCAACGTGCTAGTGGCACCCCTGCTTTTAATTGGGGGGATGGTACATCGCCTGCCGAGTCTTTTGCTTTCGTAGGGAGTGACTCGTGTGCAAGTTGGGTACTAATCCCTCGAGAATCTTCCACGTGTATATAATAATGTATCTCTCCTGCCTGCGTTCTAGGGAGTACAGGTTTAGGAACTTCAAGCGTTCCCAGTAATTGAGGTGGTTTATCGCAGTTATGCGTGCTGTGAAGGTTCTCTGCACATTTTCTAGGTCAGCAATTTCACCTGCCTTGAAAGGTGCAGTTAGTGTGCAGCAATATTCCAGCCTAGATAGAACAAGCGACCTGAAAAGTGTCAACATAGGCTTGGTATCCCTGGTTTTGAAGGTTCTCATTATCCATCCTGTCATTTTTCTAGCAGATGCAATTTCTATGGTGTTATGGTCCTTGAAGGTGAGATCATCTGACATGATCACTCCCAGGTCTTTGACATTAGTTTTTCGCTCTATTGTGTGGTTGGAATTTATTTTGTACTACCTGGAGAGAGAGAATTCCAGGGGTCAACGCCCCCGCGGCCCGGTGAGATTTTAATTTCTTCACGTTTCCCATACCTGAGTAATTGAAATTTCTCATCATTGAACTTCATATTGTTTTCTGCAGCCCATTTAAAGATTTGGTTTGTCTGCTTGGAGTGTCTTCAACGGTGGACACTGTCATACAGATTCGGGTGTCATCTGCAAAGGAAGACACGGCACTGTGGCTTATATCCCTGTCTATGTCCGATATGAGGACATAAAAGTCTCTACCATTTTAGAAGATAATTTTATTTATTTTTCTCTCAATTTTGTACTCAGAAGGGGGCTTGGATGGTGTGGATGGCTTAAGGGATAAGATTTTGATAAACTGGCACAAGGACTTACTCTCATTGCATCTGTCTACAGTAGCATCTCTTATCTTCAAGTGAAATTTAAATTTGACTAGTTTGTCATGTGAAAAAGGGGTTATTATTGTGGTAGGATTTAGTCTTCATGTAATTCACAGTACAGTGGTCCCTCGACTTTCGGTCATAATCCGTTCCAGGAGCTAGACCTTAACTCGAATTGCTCGAAAGTCGAACCCTTATTTCCCATAAGAAATAATGTAAATACAATTAATCCGTTCCACCCAAAAATATTCACAAAAAAATACATTTTAATTAGTATATTAATTTTAGTTCTACATACACAAAGCAACATTATTAACACAAAATAATATTAAATACATAATAAATAAATAACATAATAAATAACATACCTTTATTGAAGAGGCTTGCTGGCATCTGGAAGATAGGGAGGAGGACAGGGGGAGAGGTTAGTGTTTGAAAGGGGAATCCCCCCCCCCCCATAAGGACTTCAGGTAACAAGTCCTTATCTGGGGTTACTTCCCTTCTTTTTCTTTTAATGCCACTAGGACCAGCTTGAGTCACTAGACTCAGTGTCCGAGTTCACTTCAAAGCACTTCTGAAACACTGCTTTGGTGTACAGTTTCTTGATGTTAGAAATGACCTGCTGATCCATGGGCTGGATGAGATGAGTGGTATTAGGAGGCAAGAACTTCACTGTGATGAACCTGAAATTGTCAGACAAATAGTCTTTCAAGTTGTGAGAATGAGCAGGAGCATTCTCCAGTAGCAGGAGGCACTTGAGTGGCAATTTCTTTTCCAGGAGGTATTTCTTCACACTGGGGCCAAACACTCCAGTGAGCCATTCCAGGAAAATTCCCGTCGTGACCCATGCCTTGGTGTTAACCTTCCAAAACACACACAAATTATTCTTGTTCACATTGTGTTTCTTGAACACACTGGGATTTTCAGAGTAATACACCAGTAAAGGCTTCACTTTAAAATCCCCACTAGCATTACCATACAACATGAGTTAGCCTGTCTTTCATAGGCTTGTGTCCTGGCAGTGCATTTTCCTCCTGAGTAATGAAGGTCCTGTTTGGCATTTTCTTCCAAAACAGGCCTGTTTCATCACAAACACTTGTTGGGGGTTCAAATTTTTCAGTGTCTACGAACCCCTTGAATTCCTGCACAAATTTTTCAGCTGCACGTTTGTCTGAGCTGGCTGCCACACCATGCCTCACAACACTGTGTATGCCACTACGTTTCTTAAATCTCTCAAACCAGCCTTTGCTGGCTTTAAAATCACTCCCATCACCACTGGTTCCAGGCATTGTCTTGACAAGATCTGCGTGCAACTGCCTTGCCTTTTCACAAATTATCGCCGTGGAAATACTATCACCCGCTATCTGTTTTTCATTGATCCAACAACTTCTCAACCTCATCCACTGTTTTTGATCTATTTTTCGTTAACATATCAACACCTTTTGCCAGGATAGAGGTGATAGATGTGTTTTTGTTGTACATCCTGGCAAGCTCACTCACGTACGCCACTCTCATATTTTTCTACAGTCTCCTTCACTTCGATGGTGTTTCTCACTTTCTTTACCACAGGGGTGCCACTAGGAAGCTTCTTTGGACCCATGGTGACTTATTTCACAGTGACAATCACTAAACCAGCAATAAACATAATAAATTTATTGTGAAATGTTTGAAAGAGCGCACTGGGTAATGTTCTCTCAATGGTAAACAACGCTAGACTGGCGTCCTGCGAGGCGTGCAAGCGTGGGCAGGCAGACAGGTCTGGTACGGACCGATAGTCGAGGGATTGACCGATAGACGAGGGGAAAATTGACCGAAAAAAGCGCTCGAAACTCGAAATCACTGATAGTCGAAGTCACCGAAAGTCGAGGGACCACTGTACTGTATTATGTATTGCTTCTGTATATTGAAGTATTACTTGGAGCCTTTTTTTGTGGGTGTGACCATGTTAACTCTTGTAATTTATAGAAATCTTAAGTTTAAAATTTAAGGTGTGAGGTGGTTACATGCGAGGAAACTTGCTTTTTATTATGGATATGTTTCAGTCCAGGACCTTATTCATTCCAAGTATGAATGGATAAATTCCAAGGGCTGAACATATTCATAATGAAATGCAAGTGTTTGCTTCTCTTTCACTACAACTTGCTGGTTTTGTATACTGTACCAAGATTCATCACAAAGGTTTAATTTCTGGAGAGTAATCAGTATGAAATACAGGACAGAACAATTTTGTGAAAGTGAAACACTTTTATTAACCTTTTCACTGTCAAGACCCTCAAAATTAAAAAGTTATGACAATGTTATGATTTAAAAAAAAATCTGAAATGATAGTCTTTTTTTGAAAATAATGACACCAAAAATGTGAAATTTGATGGAAAACTTGCAGAGTTACACATGCACGAAGTGGGTGGTCAGAGGTACCTTACGCAACTATGATTTTGTCCTCTTTGAGGCATATTTTAGGCCAGTTCCATTGCTCAAACTGGCCCAATTCCCAGCTTTCGCTAGTATACTTTCCATTCTGTCAGTTGAGCTCAAGAAACTGCCCCTTCAACTATCAGAACTACACTTATAAAGCACCCAGAATTTAGCAGTTTGGTTAGTTTTTCACAAAATTCAATAAATTCTATGTTTTAATCCAAAATAAGCACTGTAGGGATTCCAGCCACAAAAGCAACTTTTCCTTTATTTCTCAGCTAATGAAATAGTATAAGAAAGAATGATTTGTCATAGTTTAAGCTCTTGAAATAATTAAATTAGATATGTATGAAGTAAAAACCCATACAACATGGGAGGAAGGGGATTGAATGGCCCCAACACTTCAGGAAAATTGCCAAAAATTGAATATTTGTTAATTTTATGCCTATTTTGGGCCCCCTTAGGTCTGAAATGGACCAGAACCATTCTCTTTTTCTCTTTTGTTTTCTCTTTTTCTCTTTCGTTTACTCTTTTTCTCTTTCGTTTACTCTTTTTCTCTTTCGTTTACTCTTTTTTCTTTTACTCTTTTCCTTTTTCTCTTTTCTTTTTACTCTTTTTTCTTTCTTTACTCTTTCTTTCATTTACTCTTTTTCTCTTCTTTACTCTTTTTCTCTTTCATTTACTCTTTTTCTCTTTCATTTACTCTTTTTCTCTTCATTTACTCTTTTTCTCTTCATTTACTCTTTTTCTCTTTCGTTTACTCTTTTTCTCTTTCGTTTACTCTTTTTCTCTTTCGTTTACTCTTTTTCTCTTTCATTTACTCTTTTTCTCTTTCGTTTACTCTTTTTCTCTTTCATTTACTCTTTTTCTCTTTCATTTACTCTTTTTCTCTTTCATTTACTCTTTTTCTCTTTCATTTACTCTTTTTCTCTTTCATTTACTCTTTTTCTCTTTCATTTACTCTTTTTCTCTTTCATTTACTCTTTTTCTCTTTCATTTACTCTTTTTCTCTTTCATTTACTCTTTTTCTCTTTCATTTACTCTTTTTCTCTTTCATTTACTCTTTTTCTCTTTCATTTACTCTTTTTCTCTCTCATTTACTCTTTTTCTCTCTCATTTACTCTTTTTCTCTCTCATTTACTCTTTCTCTCTCTCATTTACTCTTTCTCTCTCTCATTTACTCTTTCTCTCTCTCATTTACTCTTTCTCTCATTTACTCTTTCTCTCATTTACTCTTTCTCTCATTTACTCTTTCTCTCATTTACTCTTTCTCTCATTTACTCTTTTCTCATTTACTCTTTCTCTCATTTCTCTCTTTTCTTTCTCTTTTTTTTCTTTTCTTTTTCTCTTTTTCTCTTTTTTCTTTTCTCTTTTTCTTTCTTTTTTTTCTTTCTTTTCTTCTTTTCTCTCTTTTTCTTTTCTTTCTCTTTCTCTTTTTTCTCTTTTTTTCTTTTTTCTTTTCTTTTTCTTTCTTTTTTTCTCTTTTTTCTTTTTTTCTTCTTTTTCTCTTTTCTTTCTTCTCTTTTTTCTTTCTCTTTTCTTTCTTTTTCTCTTTTTTCTCTTTTTCTCTTTTTTCTCTTTTCTCTTTTTCTCTCTTTTTTTCTCTCTCTCACTTTTTCTCTTTTTTTCTCTCTTTTTTCTCTCTTTCTTTTTTCTCTTTTTCTCTTTTTTTTCTTTCTCTTTTTCTCTCATTTTCTTTTTCTCTTTTTTTTCTCTTTCTCTCTTTTTATCTCTCTCTCTCTTTTATATCTTCCAGTCTATCACTTGACACTAAGAAAGCCAGTACAACCATAAAAAAGTCTTGATTGCTATTTTAACCCCCAAAACTGGGTAGAGGTTTGTTGCTCCATCAGGGGGTAGGATTTTTTTTATACTGTGAACACCTACTGCCCAGACTTATTCTCTAATGTCTAAGCCAAAATTTATCAACTGCAGCATACTTGTGGGCACTATGATTAGGACTTAGATCTACATAAGCGACCCTTGCCGCAATGACATAGATCTACTAAAGACAGGGAAAGGGTTAACACAGTATTTGTGGCCAAGTAAATAGCCTCAATATTTTTTGAGTAATATTGGTTATGTACATTACTGCATAAGCAATATCTGAACATACATAATTTTTTCTTTCAGGGAACAAATGAACGGAGAGGAGCTCCTTTTGTAAGTGAAACGCTATCCTCCATTTTTTTTAGATTAATATTGGTTATGTATATGGTTGCATAAGCTATTAGCTGCAAATACAATATTTTATTATATTTCAGGGTACCAAGGAACTGGGAGAGGCTCTCAAAACTCCAGGGGTGGTTGGAGAGTTATGCAAGGTAATGGGAACATCGTCAGATCCACAGGTGAGACAGTACGCAGCAGTCATTCTGCGTAAGAGACTTGGCAAGGCTCGTCATTGGACCAAATTGGAGGCTGATGTTAAAAATGGGTAATTATTCCAAGGAAATGTGGGATATTGTTATGATACAATAAACCTCGATATAGTGGACTCTGGTATAACTTGGCTTAAAAAATTATGGGCAAAATTCACTGTGTACTTGTTTTTAATTCCTTTATTTTCAATGTTTATTGCAGTACAGTAGGGCCCCACTTATACGGCATTAATTGAATTTCCATTATTTCTTATGGGGAAAATGGTTTCAGTTTTCGTGTGTTTCAGTTTTAGTGCATCCCTCAGAAACGGATTATGCACGAAAACGGAGGGTTGACTGTATTAGAAAGTCGGGTGGGGGAGCCGTATAGCAAGTTTTGGTCATAATTTGAAATGTCCATATTAGTGGAACGCCGTAAGGCAGGGCCCTACTGTATATCAGTAAATAGTCAGTACTATATTAGCTATAAAGTAAGTACGTACTTTAGTTCATTTTATTGCTATTTTTAACATAACTCTGATTTAATGAACACTTGGACAGTATCCCCCCTATTAGTCCATTATATTGAGAGTTTACTGTACTTTTTGTTTGGAACATTTGTTTGGAACATTTTTATGCAGTTGCCTCTGACATTGATAAATAGATAAGGTTTATTTTTAGGTTAAAATCATAAATTCAGTGGAACCTTGGTTTTCGTATGCCCTAGTTTGTATGTATTTTTTGTTAATATTTTTGGGTGTCTGGAACAGATTAATTGGATTTACATTATTTCTTATGGGAAATATTAACAAAAGATACATTTTATAGAGAATAACTATAGTTTTACAGAATTCTTCCTCCATAAGCCATGCGTGTCCTAAGAGGCGACTAAAATGCTGGGAGCAAGTGGCTAGTAACCCCTTCTCCTGTATATATTACTAAATGTAAAAGGAGAAACTTTCGTTTTTCCTTTTGGGCCACCCCGCTTCGGTGGGAAACGGCCGACGTGTTGAAAGAAAGAACTATAGTTTTACATACAAACTAGGGCATATGAAAACCGAGGTTCCACTGTACACATATTCTGCATATTAAGAGTTTTCTATTGTTGCATCTAGGAGATTCACTTCTGGCAAGACAAGTTGTTGAATGGATGATTGTGAATTTATTTTTAGGTTACCCTACCTTTTATGTGGAAAAAACTAGATTAGCAATTATTTTTGTAAATCAGTGTAGCAGATGGATAGAACATTACCATTAAAAATCAGAAAGAATTTTTCACTTTCATGTAGATCATTTCTGATTTACTATTACATAAGCTGTAATGTCAGTCATGGCATAGGTTACAAGACATTATCTAGATTGACTTAGACATTATATTATTGCAGGCATATCTGGTACTGTATGGGTTTAGTTGTAAAGTTTTATATTAAAAAAATGCTATGGCAGAGGGAAGCTTTTTATAAAAGGGGTGTGGAAACTTTGTCCCATGAAGTGGCTTACATTGAAATTACATGCAAGATTACTAAATTTTAGATGGGATTTCACTTAATCTTACTCTGCAATTCCCACTGGATTTTTATCTGAGGCTCCTAACATTTCTGCTGGTCTTGCATAATTGTCATGACTACTTATGTAGTTAGGATTTTAATTTGATTAAATTGTTACTTTGTATTTCATTAGCACTTTTTTTTTTCTTTTAGCATTAAAGAGGGAGTGCTGCAAGCATTAATAAGGGAACCAGAAAGCAGTGTGCGAAATGCCATAGCACAGTTTGTGGGCGTGATTGCACGTCTTGAGTTACAAGTAGGTAACTGGCCTGCACTCCTACAGTTTATACAACAAATGGTTCAGTCGCAGAATGTGCAGGAGAGACAGGTAAGTGTACACAAGTTTTTCTTACAAAATACAATATTTTACTGTTAGATAATGTAATATTACTCACTACAGTGGTACCTTGAGTTACGATGGTCCCCAAAATCGCCCTTTTATGTAAGTTTATTTTTTTAAATGCTTTTGTAGGTATATTTTTGGGGGTGTAAAAGGACTAAGTCTATTTTACATTATTCCTTATGGGGATAAATTTGTTTGGTAATGGCACTTGAACAGCATTCTCGAACGAAAAAATATCGTAACTCGAGGTACCACTGTATTTAGTTTGTCACCAACACAACACTTAAAGTAAACATTTCCTTTAAGAATGCACAGGGATATCTAATACTGTTATAAGGCACAGGAATATCTAACTCTATTTTAATAAGAAGGCACAGGAATATCTTGACCCTTTCACTGTCGGTATCGTAATATGGCTTGCAAGCCAGTGTCGGTCCTGTAATGCAACGCCAAGATTCTAGCGGCTCCCAATCTTCCCAGAGATAGCTGGTAGGCCTACATATGAGAGAATGGGCCAGAGTGGTCAGTGTGCACAGTATAAAAAAAAAAAGCCTTCAGCATGCAGTGCATAATGAGAAAGAAAACTGCGACCGTGTTATTGGTTTAATACAGTGACTTTGCGGTGAATTTTCGTATGGTATTTATGATTGTATTCTCGTTTTCTTGGTCTCATTTGATAGAATGGAAGATATATTACAGAAATGGAGATGATTTTGATTGGTATGACAATGACAAGTACCTTGAAATTGAGCTCAAAGTAGCGAAAATGTTCGATTTTTGACGACGTTCAAGAGTAAACAAATCACACCATGCGTCCAATACACATCAACTGGCGAGTCTTATATTCATGCACAAGTGCTCTGATATTATTTATACCATTTTTACAATGATGCAGTTGTATACATAACAGTAAATCTTGTATTTTTGTGAGAATAAAAATTCAAAATGGAAAGCAAAAGTAATGGAACAGGGGCCTGGAGACGTGGCTAATGTACAGAGAACATGTTATTTTAGTGCCAGGAATGTCTGCCTTGTTTACTCTGGACCCTATTTTGAAATTGGCAACGTTTGAAATTTGTGAAATTGGAAAATTGCCATTTTCTGACCACTATTTTGGGTAGATGAAATTGGTAAATAGGCAGTTTCTTCTACTCATTCGATAGAAAAAATGGAGTTCTAGCGAAATAGCTATAATTTTAGGAGACTGAAACATTGGAATTTGTCGAAAATAGGGCTCGAAGTGGGTGAAATCGCCGATGCATGTGTCATAGATACCAATAACTTCGCGAAAGCATAATTTAGTTAGTTTTTGATCAAATTTCATAATTTTGGTGGCGTTATGATTGGAAACCGATTCTCTATCATTTCATAAGAAAAAATTAATTTTGTTTTTTCCAAAAAAATTTCGACCCCCAGGAACACTTTCCTGAGAAGGCCTGTTGACCCCCAAAGGGTTAAATCGTTTGGTACCCTCATCACCTTACTCTTATCTATGTTCACTTTCAACTTTCTACCTTTACACACCCTCCCAAACTCGTTCACTAACCTTTGCAACTTTTCTTTAGAATCTCCCATAAGCACAGTATCATCAGCAAAAAGTACCTGTGTCAACTCCCATTTTGCATTTAATTCCCATAATTTAATCCCCCCCCCCTCTCCCCAACACCCTAGCATTTACTTCTTTTACAACCCCATCTATAAATATATTAAACAACCATGGTGACATTACACATCCCTGTCTAAGACCTACTTTTACTGGGAAGTAATCTCCCTCTTCCTACACTCCCTAACCTGAGCCTCACTATCCTCATAAAAACTCTTTACAGCCTTCAGTAACTTACTACCTATTCCATACACTTGCAACATTTGCCACATTGCTCCCTTATCCACTCTATCATATGCATTTTCTAAATCCATAAATGCAATGAAAACTTCTCTACCTTTATCTAAATACTGTTCACATATATGCTTCACTGTAAACACTTGATCTACATATCCCCTACCCACTCTAAAGCCTCCTTGCTCATCTGCAATCCTACTCTCTCTTACCTCTAATTCTTTCAATAATAACCCTTCCATACACTTTACCTGGTATACTCAGTAAACTTATTTCCCTATAATTCTTACACTCCTTTATCCCCCTTCCCTTTATATAAAGGAACTATACATGCTCTCTGCCAATCCCTAGGTACCTTCCCCTCTTTCATACATTTATTAAACAAAAATACCAACCACTCCAGCACTATATCTCCCCCTGCTTTTAAAATTTCTGTCATGATCCCGTCAGTTCCAGCTGCTTTACCCCCCTTTCATTCTACGTAATGCCTCACGCACCTCCCCCACACTCGCATCCTGCTCTTCTTCACTCCTAAACGATGTTGTACCTCCCTGGCCAGTACATGAAATTACAGCCTCCCTTTTTTCATCGACATTTAAAAGTTCCTCAAAATATTCCCGCCATCTACCCAATACCTCCAGCTCCCCATCTACTAACTCCCCTATTCTGTTTTTAACTGACAAATCCATTCGTTCCCTAGGCTTTCTTACCTTGTTTATCTCGCTCCAAAATTTTTTCTGGTTTTCAGCAAAATTTCTTGACAGAAACTCTCCCATTCTTTCATCCGCTCTTCTTTTGCACTCTCTCACCACTCTCTTCACCTTTCTTTTACTCTCCATATACAGTGGTACCTCGAGTTACGATATTTTTTCGTTCGAGAATGCTGTTCAAGTGCCATTACCAAACGAATTTATCCCCATAAGGAATAATGTAAAATAGACTAGTCCTTTTACACCCCCAAAAATATACTTACAAAAGCATTTAAAAAAATAAACTTACATAAAAGGGCGATTTTGGGGACCATCGTAACTCGAGGTACCACTGTACTCTGCTCTTCTATTAACACTTCTGTTTTGTAAAAACCTCTCATAAGCTACCTTTTTCTCTTTTATCACACCCTTTACTTCTTCATTCCACCACTCCTCTTTCCTCCTGCACCCACCCTCCTATAGCCACAAACTTCTGCCCCACATTCTAATACTGCATTTTTAAAACTATCCTAACTCTCTTCAACCCCCCCACTACTCATACTTGCACTAGCTCACCTTTCTGCCAATAGTTGCTTATATCTCACCCTAACTTCCTCCTTCCTTAGTTTATACACTTTTACCTCTCTCTTACTTGCTGTTGCCATTTTCTTTTTGTCCCATCTATCTTTTACTCTAACTAGCTACAACTAAATAATGATCCGATATATCTGTTGCCCCTCTATAAACATGTACATCCTGAAGCCTACCCATCAACCTTTTATCCACCAATACATAATCCAACAAACTACTTTCCTTACGTGCTATATCATTCCTTGTATATTTATTTATCCTCTTTTTTCATAAAATATGTATTACGTACTTATTACCAAACCTCTTTCTACACATAGCTCAATTAATGGTTCCCCATTTACATTTACCCCTGGCACCCCAAATTTACCTACTACTCCCTCCACAACATTTTTACCCACTTTAGCATTAAGATCCCCAACCACAAGTACTCTCTCACTTGGTTCAAAACTCCTCACACACTCACTCAACATTTCCCAAAATCTCTCTCTCTCCTCTACACTTCTCTCTTCTCCAGGTGCATAAACACTTACTATAACCCACTTTTCACATCCAACCTTTATTTTACTCTACATAATCCTTGAATTTTACATTTTTATTCCCTCTTTACCTGCCATAACTGATTATTCAACATTATTGCCACTCCTTCTTTAGCTCTAACTCTATTTGAAACCCCTGACCTAATCCCATTTATTTCTCCCCACTGAAACTCTCCTACCCCATTCAGCTTTGTCTCACTTAAAGCCAGGACATCCAGCTTCTTTTCATTCATAACATCTACAATCATCTCTTTCTTATCATTCGCACAACATCCACGCACATTCAAACATCTCACTTTGACGGTTTTCTTCTTTTTCTTTTTAGTAAGCTATACATTGTTCCCGGCATTTTAGTTGACTTTTACAACACGCATGGCTTACGGAGGAAAGATTCTTATTCCACTTCCCCATGGATATGAAAGGAAAAGCAATAAGAACAAGAACTATTAAGATCAAATAAAAAAAAACTCAGATGAGTGTGTATACATAAACGTGTACATGTATGTGTAGCGTGACCTAAGTGTAAGTAGAAGTAGCAAGACGTACCTGAATTCTTGCATGTTTATGATACAGAAAAAAGATACCAGCAATCCTACCATAATGTAAAACGAATACAGGCTTTCGTTTTACACTCACTTGGCAGGACGGTAGTACCTTCCTGGGTGGTTGCTGACTACCAACCTACTACCATAAAAATTAGCCGATACCCACTGATACTTTGGTTGAATGCGATTGGTCGTATCTTACATGAGATAGGTATTAATTGCCCAAGATTTAGGATAAGATACAAACTGATTTTGCTCTTACTGTACCTTTTTAAATTATATAACTTTCATATTGTATACTCCTTGACTACTTGTATACTTTGTCTAAAATTTTATTTCATTGACTGAGTTTTGGAGTTTTATATTATATTCTTTTTCTAAATGATCCATCTTCATATTGATGGCTTATTTTGGTATGAAATATTAATATAACTGGTATAGCCCAGTTCCCAATATATATCACCCCTGTGTCTAAAGTTTTGCCACACATTTAGTCATTGGGGAAATAAAATATTCATATGGTAGATATTGAAGAGATGTTGCAAAGATTTATGGATGTTTGGGAGGTGTAAAGGATTAAAATTAAGTGAACACAGAAAAGAGCAAAGTGACAAAAATAACAGTTAAGCAATAAACTATTAGATACCAGATTGGAAGGAGGAAGTATGAAGGTGTATACAGTGGACCCTTTATTTTCATACAGCTCCCAACTCGAACAATTATGTAAGTGTATTTTTGTGGTCTGAAACAACTAATCTAATTTACATTCGTCCTTATGGGAATAAATTTGTTCGGTAGCGGCACTCGAACAGCATTCTGGAAAGAATTATTGACGAAAACCGGGGGTCCACTGTATATTTAGATATTTGGGAGTGAACGTGTTGGCAGATGGGCCTATGAAAGATGGGTGAACCTTAAAATAAATGGATGATTGAGTGTTTTGGTGTCTAATGGAGTTATCTATGCGGGCAAAAAGGAAGAATGTCTTCTTGTGGTACCAACCCTAGTATATGGGTGTGAAGCATGGGCTTGAAACATCACCATAAAGAGGAGGCTGGAGGCAGTGGAGATGATCATGTTGGAAAATATTGTGTACTTTGAATATTATGCAAAGAATTTGAATCATGGAAATTAGAATTGTGGCATTATGAGGGGTATTTAGATGGCATCCCTTGTGGGTAGGTGCCTTGACGCAGATGAAGGGTTCGATTCAAACACTTGGTTTAGCTACTCCCCTCATCATGAAAGTAGTGTTTAGAAGGCCAAGGAGGGGTGCTTACGGGCATTTGGAGAGGATGGAGCAGAAGAGGATGACTGTGTGCATGTAAATCTGGGATGGAAGGAAGGAGGGGGAGAGCTGTCCCAAGAATGGTTGAGGAGAGGGTGTAAAGGAGGTTTTAGGTGGTAATGGCTTGAACATCTAGCAGGTGTGTGTGTGTGTTAGCTTGGGGTGAGTGGCAAAAAAAGAGGTTTTTAAGAATTTAGTGTGCTGTAGGAAGGATTTGGGTAAACCAGTTAGCCATACTATAGTCCTAGACATGAGAAGTACAGGCAGCACTGAAGGGAAAGAACTGAGGATGTCACTATTTGAAGAGTAATTTGAATGGTGCCTAGGTACTTTAACATTTATTGAATGAAATTTTTTTTTTTCACCCTTCCTTAGTGGCTATGGCCACTGTGGTAAGACATCCTAGCTCCCAAGGAAAAAAAATTGTATAGTTTACTTATTGGCCATGTATGCAAAGAATGATTGACTAATAAAATGTCACTTCTTATTTTCAAGATTTTTAAATTATGTATAACAAATATCAGACAGGCACTCTTTGAAAGAGCTTCTTATTTATACTGATGTCATAAGATATTATTGATATTGTAGAGATTTAACACTAGACCCATTATATTGAGTAGCCATCTGTTTCAGCTTGGTGTGTATGTAGTTAGTGTGGTTAGTGGTGTGGCAGGTGATGAATTGATGCCTCACTTGCGGCACCTCCTCCACCTCTTCTCAACCACCTTGGATGACACAACTTCCCCGGCTGCCTTCCACACCATCCAGGCTCTCACCAACTTTGCACCTCTTGTAGACCAAGATAATATGGTAAGGCTTAGGAAAAAACTTTGCATTTTTTAATACCTTTTCAAAAAAAGGAGTTTGAGTGCAGGAATCTTTTATGGTAATACTTGATAAATTTTTGCCATCATATTTTGTTTGGGAATTCATCATGCACTGAAATTTAGGCATCATGTAATTTGTAATTTTGAACTATTCACACAAGTCCACTTATAGCAACAGTACATTTGTACTAGCAAGCTCATTGTAGTAGATCTGGTTATCTTGTTTAATAAGTTTTTGCCCAAACGTTTTATTGCTCCTTGGCTAAATAACTTATATTTCACTTTAGTTTCAATGATATAACGGTTACCAGAAAATTGGTTCAGATATGTTGAACAGAATAATGGAAAAGTTTAATATTCATTTCTGAAATTTTTAAACTAGCATGTTAAATGTATCCAAGATCATGTTGACTTCAAGAAAGATATGCATTGAATAAATCCCTTTTGTGTTGATTCTTTTCAGACTGAGTTCCAGGCACTCTTGCCCAAAGTTCTAGAGGCAATAAAAGCATTGCTGACCCGTGATGAAGACCAGGCAGCAGAGGCCATGGAATTGTTTGATGTTCTGGCAGAGTGCGAGGTAATTTAGTATTGTTTAACACAATACAATGGTTGGGGCACAGTGGAACCCTGAGTTTCGGCCGTAATCTGTTCCAGAAGATAGGCCTAAAGTTGAAGCAATATTTCCCATAAGAAATAATGTAAATCCAATTAATCCATTCCACCCAAAAATATTCACAAAAAATTCATTTTTTAAAGAATAAATATAGTTTTACATACAGAAAACAAAGAGAAATAATTTTTTTTTTTTTCAACAAGTCGGCCGTCTCCCACCGAGGCAGGGTGACCCAAAAAGAAAGAAAATCCCCAAAGAGAAAATACTTTCATCATCATTCAACACTTTCACCACACTCATACATAATCACTGTCTTTGCAGAGGAGCTCAGATACGACAGCTGAGAATTGTCCCTCCCAGCTTTCACTATCCCAGACCCCTCCTTTAAAGTGCAGGCATTGTACTTCCCATTTCCAGGACTCAAGTCCAACTAAATCAATTAACTGGTTTCCCTGAATCCCTTCACAAAATGTTACCCTGCTCACACTCCAACAGATCGTCATGTCCCAAAAACCATTAGTCTCCATTCACTCCTATCTAACACGCTCACACATGCTTGCTGGAAGTCCAAGCCCCTCGCCCACAATACCTCCTTTACCCCTTCCCTCCAACCTTTTCTAGGACGACCCCTACCCCGCCTTCCTTCCCCTACAGATTTATACGCTCTCCAAGTCATTCTAATTTGATCCATTCTCTCTAAATGACCAAACCACCTCAACAACCCCTCTTCAGCCCTCTGACAAATACTTTTAGTAACTCCACACCTTCTAATTTCCACATTCCGAATTTTCTGCATAATATTTACACCACACATTGCCCTTAGACAGGACATCTCCACTGCCTCCAGCCTCCACCTCACTGCAGCATTTGCAACCCATGCTTCACACCCATATAAGAGTGTTGGTACCACTATACTTTCGTACATTCCCTTCTTTGCCTCCATGGATAACGTTTTTTGTCTCCACAGATACCTCAACGCACCACTCACCTTTTTTCCTTCATCAATTCTATGGTTAACCTCATCCTTCATAAACCCATCCGCTGACACGTCAACTCCCAAATATCTGAAAACATTTACTTCTTCCATAATCCCTCTCTCCAATGTGATATCCAATTTTTCTTTATTTAAATCGTTTGATACCCTCATCACCTTACTCTTATCTATGTTCACTTTTAACTTTCTACCTTTACACACACTCCCAAACTCGTCCACTAACCTTTGCAACTTTTCTTTAGAATCTCCCGTAAGCACAGTATCATCAGCAAAAAGTAACTGTGTCAACTCCCATTTTGCATTTAATTCTCCATAATTTAATCCCACCCCTCTCCCCAACACCCTAGCATTTACTTCGTTTACAACCCCATCTATAAATATATTAAACAACCATGGTGACATTACACATCCCTGTCTAAGAGAAATAAATATAAAGCACTAATTTTAATGGATAAATGAACAGTTAAATAAGTTTTATCTTTATTGAAAAGACTTGTTGGCATATGGAGAGGCAGGAAAGTTTGTGTGGAGACAGGACAAGATACTTAAATATGATGCTAATATCATCTCTACGGCTTATTTATCTAACACAATTCATCTAATATGACATAATAAACAATATTAATAACATAGAAACATGACATATACTCTAGAATGAATAAAATATGTCATTACGTATGTCGCGAGTGTTGTGATGTTATTGTTGGGTGTATAAGGGCCACTGAAAGCATAAGCCTTACATAGTGGTGGTGAAGGTGGCAGCAAGAGGCAGCAGAGGCGGCGGTGTTATTAGCTCTATATTCCTCTAACAACATTGGAGGAGTTAGTTTCGTGCTGTCCTTGCTTTAGTATCGTGTTTCTCACTTTCTTTACCAAAGGGCTGCCACTAGGAAGTTTCTTTGGGCCCATAGTTAATTATGTAGCAGTCGCATTCAAACGACAAGTACAAAACACAATGAATTATATTGTGAAATGTTTGGATGAGCATGCAGGGTAATGTTCACTCAAGGATAAACAAAGCCAGACTGACTAATGACGCCTGCGTGAGCAACCTGTCCTGAACTCGAAGCTGGCGATACTCGGGGCGGCTGAAACTTGGGGATCCACTGTAATGGAGATGTACAGTTACTTGCCTCACCTATATGTACACTTGTATATATAGTTGCAGAGGTAGTCTTAGCTCCTGGCTCTGTGCTTATATACTCTGCTAAAACAGTCTTTGCCACTAAAAAAAAAAAAAGTTTAAGTGGATGAATAAAACTCAAAAACAATTAAAATAAATTGATTAGGAACTTAAAAAGCACAAAACATCAACATTTAGTAATTTAGCTATCATCTTGCATTATCATAAATTTTTTAAGACCACTAACTTTGGGTTGCTGGAAATTTCTTGCTCTGCTTTCTCATATTTCAATACATACCTGCCAAGCATTTTTGATCAAATTGAGATCTGGCCTGTATTACCATTATAAAACAGGAATTTCTTGCTGTTTCAACCAATGCTTTATCTTTTTTCTGTGGTGGCAGGGAGCTAAGTCATGGTAGCATGTACATGGTAATGAATGATGTTTCTCATCAGACACTTGTAAACATTTCTTCTCATTAATCATTTCACCCTTGAACAGGAAATGAACCACTATGGCCACTATTGCTGCTAAAACACTCCCAAACTATGACTTTGGAACAGTGTTTTGACTGCTTTGATTGTGAAGCTGTAGTTCACTCTTAAACAGCCACTTGGGCAATGGTCCTGCTTTGAGCGATTTGATGGTCCAGTCCTTGTACTGTTCATAAAAGGCAAGGGAAGCGTTACATAAATAACCTGCACATAGGAGAAAGCTTATGACAATGTTTTGGTTCAACTTGAACCATTGACTAGTCATAGCGTGACTAAATGGTCCATTTAGACTGAAACCTCATCATAAGCTGCTCTCTCCTATGTGTGGGTTATTTGTGTATTATTCCAGTCATGGTATTGTGGCTTTTTGTTCTTTAAGGCAAGCTTTGTGTAAACTGAAGATGGAGTTTCTTCGAAGCTCTCTGACATGGTATCTTAAGATCCTTTTGCAGGCAATGTTGGAGAATGCACATGGCCACTTCCAGAACATCAGGATGATTGATCTTTAGTTCCTAAACAGTAATTGTAGGCTTTAACATACAGTGGTACCTCGGTTAACGATTGTCCCCAAACTCGCCCTTTTATGTAAGTTTATTTTTTTAAATGCTTTTGTAAGTGTATTTTTGGGGGTCTAAAAGGACTAGTCTATTTTACATTATTCCTTGTGGGGATAAATTTGTTTGGTAATGGCACTTGAACAGCATTCTGGAACGAAAAAAATATCGTTAACCGAGGTACCACTGTATCTTCCTTCAGAAGAGCATTAGTACATGGGCCTCCCAGAACCCCCCTCTTCCTAATGAGAGTGGTGCCATGAGGCAGGTTGCTTGCAGCTTTTTTAGGTTCTAGATTGACTGTGGACTTCATCCCAGCTTCTCAGTAATATTCTTCACAAGGACTCCCTCTACTTTAATGACATAAATCTTCTTCATATAAAGCATCTACTGACTTATTTTGATTCACAAGAACAACTGTAGATGGTGGCAAAAATACAGTTGCTTCTATCTCATGTTTACCTGACTCTGGGGAGGGGAAAGTGAGACATATGACTGTATCTAATTCATTTTCTTTACAAGGTTGGAAAGGGGAGAATGTTTGGTATTCAATTAGAAAGTAAACACTTTTTTGAGTTTCATTGAAATGTTTTTCCCCCCTGAGACAGTGTGTGTACACGTGTGTACTCGCCTGTATGTGGTTGCAGGGGTCGAGTCATACCTCCTGGCCCTGCCTCTTCACTGGTCAATACTAATTCACTCTCCCTGCTCCATGAGCTTTATCATACCTCTTCTTAAAGCTGTGCATGGAACTTGCTTCCACTACTTCACTCTCCAGATTATTCCACTTCCTGACAACTCTAAGGCCATTTCCTGATCCATTGCAGTACTTTCCCTATTATTCCTGCCTGCTCCTCTATTTTTTGCACCAGTCTCTTGTGTGGTACTGTGTCAAAAGCCTTCTTGCAGTCCAAAAAAATGCAATCTACCCATCCCCCTCTCTCCTGTCTTATTTCTGTTACCTTATCGTAGAACTCAAGTAGATTTGTGACAGGATTTCCCATCTCTGAAGCCATGCTGATTGTCATGTATGAGCCCAATCTTTTCATTGTGTTCCACCACTCTTCTCCTGAACTTTTCCATGACTTTACATACTATACAAGTCAGTGATAATGGTCTGTAGTGTAATGTTGCCTGTCTGTCTCCTTTCTTAAAAATTGGAACTACATTTGCTGTGTTCCATGCCTCAGGCAATTGCCCAGTTTCGATAGATTTACTGAAGATTGCTGCTAGCGGCACACACAGTTCCTCTGCTCCCTCTCTCAGTATCCATGGAGATATGTTATCTGGGCCCACTGCCTTTGAGGTATCTAGTTCACCTAGCAGTTTCTTCACCTCTACCATGGTTATGTGTATTGTGTTCAGCACCTGCTGGTACACCCTACCTCCATGGTTTGCTGGAAGCATTCCTGTCTCTATTGTGAATACTTCTCTAAATCTTGTGTTTAGTTCATCACATACTTCCTGGTCACTCTTTGTGAGCTCCCCTCCTTTCCTCAGCCTGATTACCTTGTCCTTGACTGTTGTTTTTCTCCTAATGTGACTGTATAACAACTTTGGTTCAGATTTGGCTTTTGATGCTATGTCATTCTCGTATTGCCTCTGGGCCTCTCTCCTTATCCCAGCATATTCGTTTCTGGTTCTTCTGCTCAACTCCTTGTTTTCTTGAGTCCTTTGCCTTCTATACCTTTTCCATACTCTAGCACACTTGGCTTTGGCCTCTTTTCACCTCCAGTTAAACCATGGGCTCTCACTGGTCTTACTGAAGCAGGGAATTGGTGGCACTCCAGTCCCTTCTTTGGATGAAATATGATTGCTTCCCACTTCCCCATTCCTCAGTATTTCCTCCCAAATACAGTGGTACTTCGAGTTACGATGGTCCCCAAAATCGCCCTTTTATGTAAGTTTATTTTTTTAAATGCTTTTGTAAGTATATTTTTGGGGGTGTAAAAGGACTAGTCTATTTTACATTATTCCTTATGGGGATAAATTCGTTTGGTAATGACACTTTAACAGCATTCTCGAACGAAAAAATATCGTAACTCGAGGTACCACTGTATATTGTACAGTACTTGCAATTTTACTTGGATTATTTTTAACACTTTATAATTTCTAGGTGGCACTGTTGGTTCCACACCTGCGTCCTGTTATCCAGCTGTGTTTAGACATAAGCGGGAATTCTTCTCTGGGAGACACAGTTCGTGTGAAAGCCATCACCTTCCTTGGGTATATAACCAGGCTGAAAAAGAAGGTAATATTGCAGTTTTGTTTATTTTAAATGTGCCTAACCACTACTGTATAAAGAATAGTCTCATTTTTAAATCCCCAGGCTGTTCAATTTTTCAGAAATCCCTTGTCTAATTTTTAAAAGTTCATTTAACTGCACAATTTTATTTATACAATGATTTCTGAATGAATACACACACACCCCTTTTGTTGAAGTTTCTAAAAATGACATCCTAAATGACTATACAGCTATACTAAGCAGTGCATGAAAAATATTATCAGTTGTGCTAAAGTGCACTTTTTATGAAATTAGAGATAAGGAAAAACAAAGAAAGGTGTGTATTCTTGTAATTCCTGATTTGACTTTTACACCCTGTTTTACTAATACAATATAGTGCCACACTTATACGACAGGTTAGGTTCCAGGCTACCGCCGGGAAACACATCGCCAGAAAGCAGAATGGCATTTTTTCCACTTTTAAATGTATATAAATGCCAGATAAAAGAAGTAAATGCTAGGGTGTTGGGGAGAGGGGTGGGATTAAATTATGGAGAATTAAATGCAAAATGGGAGTTGACACAGTTACTTTTTGCTGATGATACTGTGCTTATGGGAGATTCTAAAGAAAAGTTGCAAAGGTTAGTGGACGAGTTTGGGAGTGTGTGTAAAGGTAAAAAGTTAAAAGTGAACATAGATAAGAGTAAGGTGATGAGGGTATCAAACGATTTAAATAAAGAAAAAATGGATATCAGATTGGAGAGAGGGATTATGGAAGAAGTAAATGTTTTCAGATATTTGGGAGTTGACGTGTCAGCGGATGGGTTTATGAAGGATGAGGTTAACCATAGAATTGATGAAGGAAAAAGGTGAGTGGTGCATTGAGGTATCTGTGGAGACAAAAACATTATCCATGGAGGCAAAGAAGGGAATGTACGAAAGTATAGTGGTACCAACACTCTTATATGGGTGTGAAGCATGGGTTGCAAATGCTGCAGCGAGGAGGAGGCTGGAGGCAGTGGAGATGTCCTGTCTAAGGGCAATGTGTGGTGTAAATATTATGCAGAAAATTTGGAATGTGGAAATTAGGAGAAGGTGTGGAGTTATTAAAAGTATTTGTCAGAGGGCTGAAGAGGGTTGTTGAGGTGGTTTGGTCATTTAGAGAGAATGGATCAAATTAGAATGACTTGGAGAGCGTATAAATCTGTAGGGAAGGAAGGCGGGGTAGGGTCGTCCTAGAAAAGGTTGGAGGGAAGGGGTAAAGGAGGTTTAGTGGGCGAGGGCTTGGACTACCAGCAAGCATGTGTGAGCGTGTTAGATAGGAGTGAATGGAGACGAATGGTTTTTGGGACATGACGATCTGTTGGAGTGTGAGCAGGGTAACATTTTGTGAAGGGATTCAGGGAAACCAGTTAATTGATTTAGTTGGACTTGAGTCCTGGAAATGGGAAGTACAATATCTGCACTTTAAAGGAGGGGTCTGAGATAGTGACAGCTGGGAGGGACTTTTCTCAGCTGTCGTATCTGAGCTCCTCTGCAAAGACAGTGATTATGTATGAGTGTGGTGAAAGGGTTGAATGATGATGAAAGTATTTTCTTTTTGGGGATTTTCTTTCTTTTTGGGTCACCCTGCCTCGGTGGGAGACGGCCGACTTGTTGAAAAAAAAAAAAAAAAAAAATGCCAGATAACAAGTTTCACTAACATATATTAAGTTAGCAATAGAACTAGGCATAAAAAAAAAAAAAGTAAAATACACACACAGTACACTCATTACTTACCTCAAAATATTTGTAGTCATTTAAGTAGGTAGTAGGTAGGTTGGTAGACAGCAACCACCCAGGGAGGTACTACCGTCCTGCCAAGTGAGTGTAAAACAAAAGCCTGTATTTGTTTTATATGATGGTAGGATTGCTGGTGTCTTTTTTCTGTCTCATAAACATGCAAGATTTCAGGTACGTCTTGCTACTTCTACTTACACTTAGGTCACACTACACATACATGTACACATTTATGTATACACACTCATCTGAGTTTTCTTTTATTTTATCTTAATTGTTCTTGTTCTTATTGCTTTTCCTTTCATATCCATGGGGAAGTGGAATAAGAATCTTTCCTCCATAAGCCATGCGTGTTGTAAAAGTCAACTAAAATGCCGGGAACAATGGGCTAGTAACCACTTTTCCTGTATAGATTTACTAAAAAGAAAAAGAAAACTGTCAAAGTGGGATGTTTGAATGTGCGTGGATGTTGTGCGAATGATAAGAAAGAGATGATTGTAGATGTTATGAATGAAAAGAAGCTGGATGTCCTGACTTTAAGTGAGACAAAGATGAAGGGGGTAGGAGAGTTTCAGTGGGGAGAAATAAATGGGATTAGGTCAGGGATTTCAAATAGAGCTAAAGAAGGAGTGGCAATAATGTTGAATAATCGGTTATGGCAGGTAAAGAGGGATTATAAATGTATAAATTCAAGGATTATGTGGAGTAAAATAAAGGTTGGATGTGAAAGTGGGTTATAGTAAGTGTTTATGCACCTGGAGAAGAGAGAAGTGTAGAGGAGAGAGAGAGAGATTTTGGGAAATGTTGAGTGAGTGCGTGGGGAGTTTTGAACCAAGTGAGAGAGTACTTGTGGTTGGGGATCTTAATGCTAAAGTGGGTAAAAATGTTGTGGAGGGAGTAGTAGGTAAATTTGCGGTGCCAGGGGTAAATGTAAATGGGGAACCGTTAATTGAGCTATGTGTAGAAAGAGGTTTGGTAATAAGTAATACATATTTTATGAAAAAAGAGGATAAATAAGTATACAAGGTATGATATAGCATGTAATGAAAGTAGTTTGTTAGATTATGTATTGGTGGATAAAAGGTTGAGGGGTAGGCTTCAGGATGTTCATGTTATAGAGGGGCAACGGATATATTGGATCATTATTTAGTTGTAGCTACAGTTAGAGTAAATGGTAGATGGGACAAAAAGAAAATGACAACAGCAAGTAAGAGAGGTAAAAGTGTATAAACTAAGGGAGGAAGAAGTTAGGGTGAGATACAAGCAACTATTGGCAGAAAGGTGGGCTAGTGCAAGTACGAGTAGTGGGGGGGTTGAAGAGAGTTAGGATAGTTTTAAAAATGCAGTATTAGAATGTGGGGCAGAAGTTTGTGGCTATAGGTTGGGTGCAGGAGGAAAGAGGAGTGAGTGGTGGAATGAAGAAGTAAAGGGTGTGATAAAAGAGAAAAAGGTAGCTTATGAGAGGTTTTTACAAAACAGAAGTGTTAATAGAAGAGCAGAGTATATGGAGAGTAAAAGAAAGGTGAATAGAGTGGCAAAAGGAAAGCAAATGAAAGAGTGGGAGAGGCTCTTGTCAAGAAATTTGCTGAAAACAAAAAATTTTGGAGTGAGATAAACAAGGTAAGAAAGCCTAGGGAACGAATGGATTTGGCAGTTAAAAGCAGAATAGGGGAGTTAGTAGATGGGGAGCTGGAGGTATTGGGTAGATGGCGGGAATATTTTGAGGAACTTTTAAATGTCGATGAAAAAAAGGGAGGTGGTAATTTCATGTACAGGCCAGGGAGGTATAACATCGTTTAGGAGTGAAGAAGAGCAGGATGTGAGTGTGGGGGAGGTGCGTGAGGCATTACGTAGAATGAAAGGAGGTAAAGCAGAAGGAAGTGACGGGATCATGACAGAAATGTTAAAAGCAGAGGGGGATATAGTGTTGGAGTGGTTGGTATTTTTGTTTAATAAATGTATGAAAGAGGGGAAGGTACCTAGGGATTGGCAGAGAGCATGTATAGTTCCTATATATAAAGAGAAGGGGGATAAAAGAGATTGTAAGAATTATAGGGAAGATTGTAAGAATTATAGGGAAGAAGAGCGATTGGTGGAATGATGTAAAGAGAGTAGTAAGGGAGAAAAAGTTAGCATATGAGAGGTTTTTACAAAGTAGAAGTGATGCAAGGAGGGAAGAGTATATGAAGAAAAAAAGAGAGGTTAAGAGAGTGATCAAGCAATGTAAAAAGAGAGCAAATGAGAGAGTGGGTGAGATGTTATCAACAAATTTTGTTGAAAATAAGAAAAAGTTTTGGAGTGAGATTAATAAGTTGAGGAAGCCTAGGGAACAAATGGATTTGACAGTTAAAAATAGGAGAGGAGAGTTATTAAATGGAGAGTTAGAGGTATCGGGAAGATGGAGGGAATATTTTGAGGAGTTGTTAAATGTTGATGAAGACAGGGAAGCTGTGATTTCGTGTATAGGGCAAGGAGGAATAACATCTTGTAGGAGTGTGGAAGAGCCAGTTGTGAGTGTGGGGAAGTTCGTGAGGCAGTGGGTAGAATGAAAGGGGTAAGGCAGCGGATTGATGGGATAAAGGTAGAAATGTTAAAAGCAGGCGGAGATATAGTTTTGGAGTGGTTGGTGCTATTATTTAATACATGTATGGAAGAGGGTAAGGTACCCAGGGACTGGCAGAGAGCGTGTATTGTTCCTTTGTATAAAGGCAAAGAGGGACAAAGAGAGTGCAAAATTATAGGGAAGAAGTCTGTTGAGTATACCAGGTAAAGTGTATGGTAGAGTTATTATTGAAAGAATTAAGAGTAAGACGGAGAGCATAATAGCAGATGAACAAGGTGGCTTTAGGAAAGGTAGGGGGTGTGTAGACCAAGTGTTTGCAGTAAAACATATAGGTGAACAGTATTTGGATAAGGGTAAAGAGGTTTTTGTGGCATTTATGGATCTGGAAAAGGCGTATGATAGGGTGGATAGGGGGGCAATGTGGCAGATGTTGCAGGTGTATGGAATAGGAGGTAGGTTACTGAAAGCATTGAAGAGCTTTTATGAGGATAGTGAGGCTCAGGTTAGAGTGTGTAGGAGAGAGGGAGAATTTTTTTCGGTAAAAGTACGCCTTAGACAAGGATGTGTGATGTCACCGTTGTTGTTCAATATATTTATAGATGGGGTTGTAAGAGAAGTGAATGCGAGGGTCTTGGCAAGAGGTGTGGGGTTAAAAGACAAAGAATCAAATACAAAGTGGGAGTTGTCACAGTTGCTTTTTGCTGATGAGACTGTGTTTTTGGGAGATTCTGAAGAGAAGTTGCAGAGGTTGGTGGATGAATTTGGTAAGGTATGTAAAAGAAGAAAATTGAAAGTGAATATAGGAAAGAGTAAGGTGATGAGGATAACAAAAAGATTAGGTGACGAAAGATTGGATATCAGATTGGAGGGAGAAAGTATGGAGGAGGTGAATGTATTCAGATATTTGGGAGTGGACATATCAGCAGATGGGTCTATGAAGGATGAGGTGAACCATAGAATTGATGAGGGGAAAAGGGTGAGTGGTGCACTTCGGAGTCTGTGGAGACAAAGAACTTTGTCCATGGAAGTAAAGAGGGAAATGTATGAGAGTATAGTTATACCAACACACTTATATGGGTGTGAAGCATGGGTGATGAATGTCTCAACGAGGAGAAGGCTGGAGGCAGTGGAGATGTCATGTCTGAGGTCAATTTGTGGTGTGAATATAATGCAGAGAATTCGGAGTTTGGAAATTAGGAGGAGGTGCGGGATTACCAAAACTATTATCCAGAGGGCTGAGGAGGGGTTGTTGAGGTGGTTCAGACATGTAGAGAGAATGGAACGAAATAGAATGACCTCGAGAGTGTATAAATCTGTAGTGGAGGGAAGGCGGGGTAGGGGTCGCCCTAGGAAAGGTTGGAGGGAGGGGTAAAGAGGTTTTGGGTGCGAGGGCTTGGATTTCCAGCAAGCATGTGTGTGCGTATTTGATAGGAGTGAATGGAGACAAATGGTTTTTAATACTTGACGTGCTGTTGGAGTGTGAGCAAAGTAACATTTATGAAGGGATTCAGGGGAAACCGGCAGGCCGGACTTTAGTTCTGGAGATGGGAAGTACAGTGTCTGCACTGTGAAGGAGGGGTGTTAATGTTGCAGTTTTATGACTGTAGTGTAAAGAACCCCTCTGGCAAGACAGTGATGGAGTGAATGATGATGAAAGTTTTTCTTTTTCGGGCCACCCTGCCTTGGTGGGAATCGGCCGATGTGTTAATAAAAAAAAAAAAAAAGTTTACTGAGTATACCAGGTAAAGTGTATGGCAGGGATATTATTGAAAGAATTAGAGGTAAGACATAGTAGGATTGCAGATGAGCAAGGAGGCTTTAGAGCGGGTAGTGGATGTGTAGATCAAGTGTTTACAGTGAAGCATGTATGTGAACAGTATTTAGATAAAGGTAGGGAAGTTTTCATTGCATTTATGGATTTAGAAAAGGCATATGATAGTGGATAGGGGAGCAATGTGGCAAATGTTGCAAGTGTATGGAATAAGTAGTAAGTTACTGAAAGCTGTAGTGTTTTTATGAGGATAGTGAGGCTCGGGTTAGTGTGTGTAGGAGAGAGTGAGATTACTTCCCGGTAAAAGTAGGTCTTAGACAGGGATGTGTAATGTCAACATGTTGTTTAATATATTTATAGATGGGGTTGTAAAAGAAGTAAATGCTAGGGTGTTGGGGAGAGGGGTGGGATTAAATTATGGGGAATTAAATGCAAAATGCGAGTTGACAGTTACTTTTTGCTGATGATACTGTGCTTATGGGAGATTCTAAAGAAAAGTTGCAAAGGTTAGTGGACGAGTTTGGGAGGGTGTGTAAAGGTAGAAAGTTGAAAGTGAACATAGATAAGAGTAAGGTGATGAGGGTATCAAACGATTTAAATAAAGAAAAATTGGATATCACATTGGAGAGAGGGATTATGGAAGAAGTAAATGTTTTCAGATACACGTATTTGGGAGTTAATTTGTCAGTAGATGGGTTTATGAAAGATGAGGTTAACTATAGACTTGAAGGAAAAAAGTTGAGTGGTGCGTTGAGGTACGTATGTGTGGAGACAAAAAACGTTATCCATGGAAGCAAAGAAGGGAATGTACGAAAGTATAGTGGTACCAACACTTTATATGGGTGTGAAGCATGGGTTGCAAATGCTGCAGTGAGGAGGCGGCTGTAGGCAGTGGAGATGTCCTGTCTAAGGGCAATGTGTGGTGTAAATATGCAGAGAATTCGGAGTGTGGAAATTAGGAGGATGTGTGGAGTTACTAAAAGTATTTGTCAGAGGGCTGAAGAGGGGTTGTTGAAGTGGTTTGGTCATTTAGAGAGAATGGATCAAAGTAGAATGACTTGGAGAGTGTATAAATCTGTTGGGGAAAGAAGGCGGGGTAGGGGTCGTCCTTGAAAAGGTTGGAGGGAGGGGGTAAAGGAGGTTTTGTGGACTAGGGGCTTGGACTTCCAGCAAGCATGTGAGAGCATTTTAGATAGGAGTGAATGGAGACGAATGGTTTTTGGGACCCGACGAGCTGTTGGAGTGTAAGCAGGGTAACATTTTGTGAAGGGATTCAGGAAAACCTGTTAATTGATTTAGTTGGACTTGAGTCCTGGAAATGGGAAGTACAATGCCTGCAGTTTAAAGGAGGGGTCTGGGATAGTGACAGTTTGGGGGATTATTCTAAACTAAAGTATCTGAGTGTTTCTGCAAAGACAGTGATTATGTATGACTGATGGTAAAAGTTGAATGATGAAAGTTTTTTTTGTTTCTGGGTTTTTCTTTCTTTTTGGGTTACCCTGCTTCAGTGGGAAACAGCTGATGTGTTAAAAAATTATACATATATATATATATTTTTTTTTCAGCAAGTCGGCCGTCTCTCACCGAAATAACTTTAAGACACTTGAAATTTTGTAAAGTTTTCAGACTTAATGTTGAGACGCAGAGCTCACTGAGAATGTAAACAAACCAGGTGGCTCGCTGTTGCTTTATTAGAAAGTCAGGTGGGGGAGGGGAGCCATATAGCAAGTTTTGGTCATAATTTGAGATGTCCATATTAGTGGAATGCTGTAAGGTGAGGCCCTACTATTCTGTCAGCCCATCTTTACAGATGGGCTGACTAAATCTGTAGCAGGAGTTGTAACTACTTATTTATCAGTGCTATAAAGTTGAAGATAAAAAGATTGAATGCCTGTAGCCATATTAGAACACTGAGCAATTGTTCTTATGCATTTGTATTGTTTAGAATTATAAATTTTGATGGGATGGTAATTTATTATACACTTCTCTTAATACACTTATAAGATTGTATATCTGGCTGTTCTCCATTCTCATCAGTTCGTATTATTTTCATTAAACTTTCAGAAACTATTTTGTACTGTCATGCTGTAGCTGGAATGGAAGAACTTTTACAAATTTTCTTGTGTAGCTCAATATTTATGGTACAGACTCCTAAGTTGACCTGGGTGTTAATCTTAAAAAAAAATTAAATCCTTCAGTAATTCTTTTTCTTCCATTTTTTCAGTACATACTGAAAAACAAACTTGTGGTTCCCCTAGTTTCTGTGATGTTTGGTGTAGCATGCAGTGAAACTGAAGATGATTCCTGCCTTGGCTTTTTGGGAGGAGATGAGGGCGAGGGAGGGAGCCCTATGCATGCAGCAGCACAAACACTTGATGCCTGTGCCCTGCATTTGCCCCCAGACAAGCTCCTGCCTTGCCTAATGGGCCATGTAGAACCTGCTTTGAAGAGTGGAAACCCACATCAGGTAATCACGTGCTAAATTGTTCTTATAAAACAGCTGCCAGTGGCTTAAAGCAAGTCTTTACCTTACAAAAGTTATATTGATTTTTTTTCAAATCACTACTTGTTACCCAACATTGCCAATTAGCTTTCTAATTTTTATCATTATGTCCTCTTAAAAAGTAATGGAATGCTAATATAAATGCTCACAAGTCAGACTGGTGGACATTTTGGGAGGTTGCCTTTCTTCCTTGATTTCACTACTATTAATGATTTAACAATACACAAGTACTGTACCTTGTTATAGACTGAGGTTAGGTCAAGCTACCCTCTAATTCATAAGTTTATCATCAGCATTTGTAATGACATACTAGACAGTTCTTTGTACCTTTATTAAAAAAAATTTAATACATCTTTCTTTCTTTCAACACGTCGGCCGTTTCCCACCGAAGCAGGGTGCCCCAAAAGAAAAAACGAAAGTTTCTCCTTTTACATTTAGTAATATATACAGGAGAAGGGGTTACTAGCCCCTTGCCCCCGGCATTTTAGTCGCCTCTTACGACACGCATGGCTTACGGAGGAAGAATTCTGTTCCACTTCCCCATGGAGATAAGATGAAATAAGAACAAGAACTAGTAAGAAAATAGAAGAAAACCCAGAGGGGTGTGTGTATATACATATGCTTGTACATGAATGTGTAGTGTGACCTAAGTGTAAGTAAAAGTAACAAGACATACCTGAAATCTTGCATGTTTATGAGACAAAAAAGACACCAGCAATCCTACCATCATGTAAAACAAATACAGATTTTCGTTTTACACTCACTTGGCAGGACGGTAGTACCTCCCTGGGCGGTTGCTGTCTACCAACCTACTACCTAGAATTTAATACATACAGCAGGCAAATACAGTGGAACCTCTTCTTATGAGTTTAATCCGTACCAGGAGCTTGCTCGCAACTGGATTTGCTCGTTTGCAGAGTCAATTTTCCTCATTTAAATTAATTGAAATGGAATTAATCTGTTCCAGTGGAATTCCAGGCTCCACAAAATACTTCAATAATTTCACAAATATCAACTCTATGGCTTATTTATCTATCACAATTCATCTAATAAGACGTAATAAACAATATTAATAACATAGATACATGATATATACACTAGAATGAATGAAATATTACGTATGTGAGTAGTGTTAGTGGATGTGGAGTCAGTGGCCATTGTTGCTCCTGGCATATCTTCCCATGCTTTTATAACAGAAAACTGAGTGTTTGTAAGGCAAACTCCATTAGATCGTCCTTTTTCTATCGCTTAATGGCTTAATTGCTACACTCTCAATGGTGCACTCTCAATGGTGCACCTAGTTTGTGTTTATGTATGATTTCCTGCTTTAATTCCATGGAAATCATCCTCATTTTCTTCTCAGCACTGTCCTATGCACTTGCTTTCTTAAGATCCATGGTTAGAAAGAAGAAATTTCGCAAAATAACTGCAAGAAACGTAATGAAAACATGAAAAATTCCCTCCCTCCCTGAGCGGCGATGTTTTGATACACACTGCCATCTTGTGGTGGCGATCTGAAACTCACTTATAGTATTATTATTATAATTACGTATTATTTTTTAGTACGTACGTATTCTTATAATAATAATTATTCTTATAATAATTATTATATACATTTTTTTTTTTTCAACAAGTCGGCCGTCTCCCACCGAGGCAGGGTGACCCAAAAAGAAAGAAAATCCCCAAAAAGAAAATACTTTTCATCATCATTCAACACTTTCACCACACTCGCACATAATCACTGTCTTTGCAGAGGCGCTCAGATACGACAGCTGAGAATAGTCCCTCCCAGCTGTCACTATCCCAGACCCCTCCTTTAAACTGCAGGCATTGTACTTCCCATTTCCAGGACTCAAGTCCAACTAAATCAATTAACTGGTTTCCCTGAATCCCTTCACAAAATGTTACCCTGCTCACACTCCAACAGATCTATCATTAGTAGTAGTAGTAGTAGTACGTATGTATTCTTATAATAATACTCTTGCTTACCATTTGGAATTTTTATTCACACAAAAAATTAGAAGATTTACTGTTATGCAGACTATTGCATTATTGTAATAATTGTACAAATAATGTCAACCCATTCAGACAGGTATTGGACAGTGATGTCATTTGTTTACTCTTGAACATCGCCAAAAATCAAATATTTCAGCTACTTTGAGCTTAATTTCAAGGCACTTTTCGCTGTGAAAGCAATCAAAATCATATCTATGTCTGTAATATATCTTCCATTCTATCAATTGAGACCAAAAAACGAGAATACAACCATGAAAACCATACGAAAATATACTGCTAAGGGCCGGCTAAGGCTGAGAAGTGAACTCGGTTATTTACAGTCAGATTTCTTTCAATTTTGGTGTACATTAAGAAAATCTTTCCATCATATATTGCCCAAGTTTCAATAAGATGGTCCAACAAACAAATGAGATCCAATTCTCTAGATCAAGGGCAAGAGCCCCTCACCAGCGTCAAGGAACCTCCCTTGAGGCCCACTCGCATCTGGAAATTTCGCTCGCCTATGGAAGCAAAAAATTGACCGATCGACTGCTCGCATCTGGAAAAACTCGCACGTGGATGCGCTCGTTAGTAGAGGTTCCACTGTATTTGAATTTTAATATACAGTTATACAATTTTATTAGATGTTTGCTATATTTTAAATAAATACAGTTGGGCCCCACTTATACAGCAGGTAATGTTCCAGGCTACCGCTGGAAAGCGGACATTGCCAAAGCAGAACACCATTTTTTCCACTTATAAATGCATATAAATGCCAGATAACAAGTTTACACTAACATATATGAAGTTAGCAATAGAACTAGGCATTAAAAAAAATGAAAAGTAAAATACACACTCAGTACACTCATTACTTACATTTTTTACAGTCATTTGGCCAAATTTCTTTTTTCTAACCATGGGTCCTAAGAAAGTAAGTGCAAAGGACAGTGCTGAGAAGAAAAAGATGATTTCCATGGAATTAAAGCATGAAATCATAGATAAACAAGCGAGGTGTGCAGGTTGTGGGTTGAGGGGGAAGCTGGGGAAGCTTGCTTGTAACTTGGATGTTGGCTTGTAACTCGGAGCAAAAAAATCTACTAAGCAACGGCTCGTATCTCAAAAAACTCGTGTATTGGGACACTCGTAAGTCAAGGTTCCACTGTATAGTATATAAAATATGAAATAACTAAAACGCATGAAATTTTGGAAAATTTCCAGACATAATGGAGAGTCGTGCTCACGGAGAATGTAAATAAACTGGGTGGCCCATGGTGAACGTATTAGAAAGTCAGGTGGGGGGAGCCGTATAGATTGTTTTGTTCATAATTTGAAATGTCCATATTAGCGGAACACCATAAAATTGAAATGCTGTAAAGTGGTACCCTACTGTATAAATATTTAAATTTAAATACTTTTTCTAAAATCACTATGGTAAGAGTTTTTAAAGACTTAAATTTCTTTATCCCTGTATTTGACTGCATTTTGTGTATTCTCTTGTAGTTGTCTGCATGAGAGAATATATTTCTTTCATGTAACCTTCCATTGCAGGTGAAGGGAGCCTATCTTGCTCTGGCCATGGTGGCCGAGGGTTGTGCTGACACTCTGCGCAACAAGCACCTGCATCCACTGCTGCAGTGCATCTGTCATGGCATCACCAATGAAAACCAGGTATGCATGTACTTTGTAATTCAGCTTTTGTCGGTGAATAGTGGACAAAATGTCTTTATTTTACAAATCTTTATTAGAAATATTTTAGAGTAGCTAATTGCCAGTTCCATATAATGGAGTGAGTTTAGTACTGTAGCTAGAAGATTAAAAGAAACATTGTTAATATATATATATGTACAGGTATTATACAACTGACAGTAAGGCATCAGCTTCTCTAGACACTTTTTCAGGGTCCTCTTCAGTGAAAAAGTCTAACTTTAAGTCAGTCAATAAATCAGTCAAGTCATTCAGTCAGTAAGTCGGTCAGCCAGTAAGTCAGTCAGTCAGTCAGTAAATCAGTCAAGTCAGTAAGTCAGTCAGTCAAGTAAGTCAATCAGTCAGTCATCACACAAACTCATATTTACTTCATTCTTTTTATGTGCACAAAGTTATGCTTCATTACGGCCACAGGCTATCTCTTGTCTAATATCTCTCTTTTCTTCGTTAATTCTAAGACTTAAACGCTTAAACCTTTTCTGGCCACTTTCAGCAACACTTGTATGCCTACTGGGTGTCATGATTGCTTGGCAGATTTAAGATATGGCAATTAAAAGATACAAACTCAATCCACAAACAAAAATAAACACAGGTAGCTCCTAGTACAGGGAGGTCCTACACAAGTGGTGTAGTGGAGGCAGGAACCATACATAGCTTTAAGATGAGTTATGATAAATCTCATGGAGCAGGGAGAGAGAGAACCTAGTAGCGATCAGTGAAGAGGCGGGGCCAGGAGCTGAGTCTCGACCCCTGCAACCACAAATAGGTGAGTACACATATGAACCGGCTGGACAAGGGTGGCGGTACGTGGCGGTATGTCTTCCCCGTTGAATCAATGGTCTAACCCACAGCCAGGCAGAGTGTATCCCGCGGGCGACGATCCAAATTTTTTCCCCTCCCGCAAACTGAACCGTGTTAAGTTGATTTTATGAAGTGTTATACAAAAATATGCTACAATTCTTCAATAGTGCTATAACCAAAACGTGCCACACAAAACTGTGTTAAACGACGGTCTCCTGTACTGTAATCGATACATCCATAAAGGAATTATTAATGTAATGCAAAAAGTAATGTGCTTTATTGAACTAACCGAGCCATGTGTATAAGTTAAATGGATATATGCAAATTGTTATGAGTGCAGGTTTACATTGAACATGATATATATATTTGCTCTCCATGGGGAAGTGGAACAGAATTCTTCCTCCGTAAGCAATGCGTGTCGTAAGAGGCGACTAAAATGCCGGGAGCAAGGGGCTAGTAACCCCTTCTCCTGTATATATTACTAAATGTAAACGGAGAAACTTTCGTTTTTCCTTTTGGGCCACCCCGCTTCGGTGGGAAACGGCCGACGTGTTGAAAGAAAGTACAGGTATTATACTCTTGTCAGATTTTTATCTTTAACACATTAGCAGTCTCTCACCTGTACCAAATTAGTTTTAACCCAAATATTTACATGGGGAAGTGGAACAGAATTCTTCCTCCGTAAGCCATGTGTGTCGTAAGAGGTGACTAAAATGCAGGAGCAAGGGGCTAGTAACCCCTTCTCCTGTATATATTACTAAATGTAAAAGGAGAAACTTTTGTTTTTCTTTTTTGGGCCACCCTGCTTCGGTGGGAAATGGCCGATGTGTTGAAAGAAAGAATTTACATAGGATTGATTTATACATTGTGGTTGATGGAAGAAAAGGAGGGATACACCTCTTGTTACAGTCCATCTATGGTCATAACTCCTTGCCTTGATCTATCCCTTTAATGTGAAATGGAGATAACGTACTGTATGCAATACTGTACTGTATTTCATAAATGTTTGTATATGTGTGCTTTTTTTTTTTTTTTTCAACAAGTCGGCTGTCTCCCACCGAGGCAGGGTGACCCAAAAAGAAAGAAAATCCCCAAAAAGAAAATACTTTAATCATCATTCAACACTTTCACCACACTCATACATAATCACTGTCTTTGCAGAGGAGCTCAGATACGACAGCTGAGAATAGTCCCTCCCAACTGTCACCATCCCAGACCCCTCCTTTAAAGTGCAGGCATTGTACTTCCCATTTCCAGGAAGTCCAACTAAATCAATTAACAGGTTTCCCTGAATCCCTTCACAAAATGTTACCCTGCTCACACTCCAACAGATCATCATGTCCCAAAAACCATTCGTCTCCATTCATTCCTATCTAACACGCTCACACATGCTTGCTGGAAGTCCAAGCCCCTCGCCCACAAAACCTCCTTTACCCCCCTCCCTCCAACCTTTTCTAGGACGACCCCTACCCCGCCTTGCTTCCCCTACAGATTTATACGCTCTTAAAGTCATTCTACTTAGATCCATTCTCTCTAAATGACCAAACCACCTCAACAACCCCTCTTCAGCCCTCTGACAAAATACTTTTAGTAACTCCACACCTTCTCCTAATTTCCACATTCCGAATTTTCTGCATAATATTTACACCACACATTGCCCTTAAACAGGACATCTCCACTGCCTCCAGCCTCCTCCTTGCTGCAGCATTTGCAACCCATGCTTCACACCCATATAAGAGTGTTGGTACCACTATACTTTCGTACATTCCCTTCTTTGCCTCCATGGATAACGTTTTTTGTCTCCACAGATACCTCAATGCACCACTCACCTTTTTTCCTTCATCAATTCTATGGTTAACCTCATCCTTCATAAACCCATCCGCTGACACATCAACTCCCAAATATCTGAAAACATTTACTTCTTCCATAATCCCTCTCTCCAATGTGATATCCAATTTTTCTTTATTTAAATCGTTTGATACCCTCATCACTTTACTCTTATCTATGTTCACTTTTAACTTTCTACCTTTACACACTCTCCCAAACTCGTCCACTAACCTTTGCAACTTTTCTTTAGAATCTCCCATAAGCACAGTATCATCAGCAAAAAGTAACTGTGTCAACTCCCATTTTGCATTTAATTCTCCATAATTTAATTCCACCCCTCTCCCCAACACCCTAGCATTTACTTCTTTTACAACCCCATCTATAAATATATTAAACAACCATGGTAACATTACACAACCCTGTCTAAGACCTACTTTTACCGGGAAGTAATCTCCCTCTCTCCTACACACCCTAACCTGAGCCTCACTATCCTCATAAAAACTCTTTACAGCCTTCAGTAACTTACTACCTATTCCATACACTTGCAACATTTGCCACATTGCTCCCCTATCCACTCTATCATATGCCTTTTCTAAATCCATAAATGCAATAAAAACTTCTCTACCTTTATCTAAATACTGTTCACATATATGCTTCACTGTAAACACTTGATCTACACATCCCCTACCCACTCTAAAGCCTCCTTGCTCATCTGCAATCCTACTCTCTGTCTTACCTCTAATTCTTTCAATAATAACCCTGCCATACACTTTACCTGGTATACTCAGTAAACTTATTCCCCTATAATTTTTACACTCTCTTTTATCCCCCTTCCCTTTATATAAAGGAACTATACATGCTTGCTGCCAATCCCTAGGTACCTTCCCCTCTTTCATACATTTATTAAACAAAAATACCAACCACTCCAGCACTATATCCCCACCTGCTTTTAACATTTCTGTCATGATCCCGTCAGTTCCAGTTGCTTTACCGTCTTTCATTCTGCATAATGCCTCACGCTCCCCCACACTCGCATCCTGCTCTTCTTCACTCCTAAACGATGTTGTACCTCCCTGCCCAGTACATGAAATTACAGCCTCCCTTTTTTCATCGACATTTAAAAGTTCTTCAAAATATTCCTGCCATCTACCCAATACCTCCAGCTCCCCATCTACTAACTCCCCTACTCTGTTTTTAACTGACAAATCCATTTGTTCCCTAGGCTTTCTTACCTTGTTTATCTCACTCCAATATTTTTTCTTGTTTTTAGCAAAATTTCTTGACAGAGCCTCTCCCATTCTTTCATCCGCTCTTCTTTTGCACTCTCTCGCCACTCTCTTCACCTTTCTTTTACTCTCCATATACTCTGCTCTTCTATTAATACTTCTGTTTTGTAAAAACCTCTCATAAGCTACCTTTTTCTCTTTTATCACACCCTTTACTTCTTCATTCCACCACTCACTCCTCTTTCCTCCTGCACCCACCCTCCTATAGCCACAAACTTCTGCCCCACATTCTAATACTGCATTTTTAAAACTATCCCAACTCTCTTCAACCCCCCCACTACTCCTACTTGCACTAGCCCACCTTTCTGCCAATAGTTGCTTATATCTCACCCTAACTTCCTCCTCCCTTAGTTTATACACTTTTACCTCTCTCTTACTTGCTGTTGCCATTTTCTTTTTGTCCCATCTACCTTTTACTCTAACTGTAGCTACAACCAAATAATGATCCGATATATCCGTTGCCCCTCTATAAACATGTACATCCTGAAGCCTACCCATCAACCTTTTATCCACCAATACATAATCCAGCAAACTACTTTCCTTACGTGCTATATCATACCTTGTATATTTATTTATCCCTTTTTCATAAAATATGTACAGTGGTACCTCGACTTACGATATTAATCCGTCAGAGAGGCCATATCTTAAGACGAAACAATCGTTAGACGAATCAATTTTCCCCATAAGAAATAATGGAAATAAATTTAATCCGTCCAAGACTTCCAAAAGTAGTTAAATAAAATATTTTTTAGAACTTTTGGACATTAAATAATAAATAATTTAATAAAGAATATCTAAATAAGCATGCAAATATTGAACAATAACATGTCACTTACATTTATTGAAGAGTTGTTGATGTGTGGAGGACGGGAGGAGGGGAGAAGGTGGAGTAGTATGCTAGTGTTTGGAAGGGGAATCCCCTTCCATTAACACTGCAGGTGGTAAGTTCTTTTCTGGGGTTACTTCCCTTTTCTTTGAATGCCACTAGGACCAGCTTGAGAGTCACTGGACCTCTTTCTAACAACAAATTTGTCCAGGAGCTCTGTGTCTGGCGATTCTTTAACACATCCCTGAAATGACACACCACTGTGTCATTGTACAGGTTGCCAGCACGGCCTGCAACAGCATGGTTAGGGTGATATTCATCCATAAATGCTTGCACCTTGCTCCACATTCCACAAATGTCCTTAATCCTTGAAGAAGGCACATTCTTCCATTTTGTTCCACCTCCTCCTTCTCCTCTGAACCATTGTCCTGACCACTGGTCTCTTGTTCCAGTTGCTGTTGAAGCTCTTGCAGATCTTCAGTGGTTAGCTCTTCCTTGTGCTCCTCCACCAACTGTTCCACATCCTTACCACTCACCTCTAACCCCAAAGACTTGCCCAATTCCACAATTTCTTCCACAACAGGCTCAGGCTCAGGCTCAGGGTTCTGAGGCTCAGCCCCAAAACCTTCAAAATCCCTCTCTAGGACACAGTCTGGCCACAATTTTCTCCAGGCAGAGTTCAAAGTCCTGGTAGTCACTCCCTCCCAAGCCTTACCTATAAGGTGTACACAATGCAGCATATGGAAATGTTTTTTCCAAAATTCTCTTAGGGTTATGTTCATGTCTGTGGTCACATCAAAGCACTTTTGAAACATTGCTTTGGTATAGAGTTTTTTAAAGTTGGAAATGACCTGCTGGTCCATGGGCTGGAGGAGAGGAGTGGTATTAGGGGGCAAGAACTTCACTTTGATGAATTTAAACTCGTCCACAATTTTCTCTACCAAGTTTGGAGGATGACAAGGAGCATTGTCCATTATCAGGAGGCACTTAAGTGGCAAATTATTGTCCAATAGATATTTCTTCACACTGGGGCCAAACACGCCATTGAACCAATCTAAGAAAATGTCCTTTGTGACCCATGCCTTTTTGTTAGACCTCCACATCACACACAAGTTAGACTTGCTGACACCGCATCTGCCAAACACTCGGGGATTTTCAAAAAGATACACTAGTAAAGGCTTCACTTTGCAATCACCACTGGCATTGGCACAAAGCATCAAAGTTAGCCTGTCTTTCATAGGCTTATGTCCTGGCTGTGCCTTTTCCTCCTGAGTAATGTAGGTCCTGTTGGGCATTTTCTTCCAAAACAGGCCTGTTTCATCACAATTAAACACTTGTTGGGGGAGGAATTGTTCAGCCTCTAGGTACTCCTGGAATTCAGGCACATATTTTTCAGCCGCACTTTTGTCACAACTGGATGCCTCACCATGCCTCACAACACTATGTATGCCAGTACGCTTCTTAAATTTTTGAAACCAGATTCTGCTGGCTTTAAATTCGCTCACTTCATCACTCGTTGCAGGCATTTTCTTAAGGAGATCATCATGCAACTGCCTTGCTTTTTCACATATTATTGCCTCCGAAACAGTATCTCCTGCTAACTGTTTCTCGTTGATCCACACCAACAACAACCTTTCCACATTTTCCAGCACTTGTGGTCTGTGTTTTGTGATCACACATGAACCTTTTGCAACAACAGCTTCCTTGATTTTACTTGAATTTTTCTTATCCACAATGGTAGCGATGGTAGAAAAGGGTTTACCATACAGCCTGGCCAGCTCACTGATACACACTCCACTTTCATATTTTTCTATTATCTCCTCCTTCAGTTTTTTTTTTTTTTTTTTTCAACAAGTCGGCCGTCTCCCACCGAGGCAGGGTGACCCAAAAAGAAAGAAAATCCCCAAAAAGAAAAAACTTTCATCATCATTCAACACTTTCACCACACTCATACATAATCACTGTCTTTGCAGAGGAGCTCAGATACAACAGCTGAGAAAAGTCCCTCCCAGCTGTCACTATCTCAGACCCCTCCTTTAAAGTGCAGGCATTGTACTTCCCATTTCTAGGACTCAAGTCCAACTAAATCAATTAACTGGTTTCCCTGAATCCCTTCACAAAATGTTACCCTGCTCACACTCCAACAGATCGTCATGTCCCAAAACCATTCGTCTCCATTCACTCCTATCTAACACGCTCACACATGCTTGCTGGAAGTCCAAGCCCTCGCCCACTAAACCTCCTTTACCCCTTCCCTCCAACCTTTTCTAGGCGACCCCTACCCGCCTTCCTTCCCCTACAGATTTATACGCTCTCCAAGTCATTCTACTTTGATCCATTCTCTCTAAATGACCAAACCACCTCAACAACCCTCTTCAACCCTCTGACAAATACTTTTAGTAACTCCACACCTTCTCCTAATTTCCACATTCGAATTTTCTGCATAATATTTACACCACACATTGCCCTTAGACAGGACATCTCCACTGCCTCCAGCCTCCTCCTCGCTGCAGCATTTGCAACCCATGCTTCACACCCATATAAGAGTGTTGGTACCACTATACTTTCGTACATTCCCTTCTTTGCCTCCATGGATAACGTTTTTTTGTCTCCACAGATACCTCAATGCACCACTCACCTTTTTATCTACATCAATTCTATGGTTAACCTCATCCTTCATAAACCCATCCGCTGACACGTCAACTCCCAAATATCTGAAAACATTTACTTCTTCCATAATCCCTCTCTCCAATGTGATATCCAATTTTTCTTTATTTAAATCGTTTGATACCCTCATCACCTTACTCTTATCTATGTTCACTTTTAACTTTCTACATTTACACACTCTCCCAAACTCGTCCACTAACCTTTGCAACTTTTCTTTAGAATCTCCCATAAGCACAGTATCATCAGCAAAAAGCAACTGTGTCAACTCCCATTTTGCATTTAATTCTCCATAATTTAATTCCACCCCTCTCCCCAACACCCTAGCATTTACTTCTTTTTACAACCCCATCTATAAATACAGTGTATATTAAACAACCATGGTGACATTACACATCCTGTCTAAGACCTACTTTTACCGGGAAGTAATCTCCCTCTCTCCTACACACCCTAACCTGAGCCTCACTATCCTCATAAAAACTCTTTACAGCCTTCAGTAACTTACTACCTATTCCATACACTTGCAACATTTGCCACATTGCTCCCCTATCCACTATCATATGCCTTTTCTAAATCCATAAATGCAATAAAAACTTCTCTACCTTTATCTAAATACTGTTCACATATATGCTTCACTGTAAACACTTGATCTACACATCCCCTACCCACTCTAAAGCCTCCTTGCTCATCTGCAATCCTACTCTCTGTCTTACCTCTAATTCTTTCAATAATAACCCTGCAATACACTTTACCTGGTATACTCAGTAAACTTATTCCCTTATAATTTTTACTCTCTTTTATCCCCCTTCCCTTTATATAAAGGAACTATACATGCTCGCTGCCAATCCCTAGGTACCTTCCCCTCTTTCATACATTTATTAAACAAAAATACCAACCACTCCAGCACTATATCCCCCCCTGCTTTTAACATTTCTGTCATGATTCCGTCAATTCCAGCTGCTTTACCCCCTTTCATTCTACGTAATGCCTCACGCACCTCCCCCACACTCACATTCTTCAGTTCTATCGTACATATATTTCTGTTCCTCTTTGCCACAGGCTTAGCACTAGGATCTTTCCTTGGACCCATGGTAGCTTATTTAGCAGTTGCAAGCACTAAAAACAGTGGAATAATGACAATATACTGGTATGAATGCGTGGGTGTGGGTGGGTGGTCGCTCTCGCTTGTAATCAATAGCACTGACGCTCCCTGGAGTGCGCGCTCAGCTGGGCGCCAAGCGGACACGTCCGGTACGAATGTCGGTAGACGAATCAAACAACGTAAGTCGCATTCAAATTTCTTACGTTATAAATATCGGTTATCGAATATAACGTAAGATGATAGCATCGTAAGTCGAGGTACCACTGTATTACTTATTACCAAACCTCTTTCTACACATAGCTCAATTAATGGTTCCCCATTTATATTTACCCCTGGCACCCCAAATTTTCCTACCACTCCCTCCACAACATTTTTACCCACTTTAGCATTAAGATCCCCAACCACAATTACTCACTTGGTTCAAAACTCCCCACTCACTCAACATTTCCCAAAATCTCTGTCTCTCCTCTACACTTCTCTCTTCTCCAGGTGCATAAACACTTACTATAACCCACTTTTCACATCCAACCTTTATTTTACTCCACATAATCCTTGAATGTATACATTTATAATCCCTCTTTACCTGCCATAACTGATTATTCAACATTATTGCCACTCCTTCTTTAGCTCTAACCCTATTTGAAACCCCTGACCTAATCCCATTTATTTCTCCCCACTGAAACTCTCCTACCCCCTTCAGCTTTGTCTCACTTAAAGCCAGGACATCCAGCTTCTGTTTCATTCATAACATCTACAATCATCTCTTTCTTATCATTCGCAGAACATCCACGCACATTCAAACATCCCACTTTGACGGCTTTCTTCTTTTTCTTTTTAGTAAATCTATACAGGAAAAGGGGTTACTAGCCCATTGTTCCCGGCATTTTAGTTGACTTTTACAACACGCATGGCTTACGGAGGAAAGATTCTTATTCCACTTACCCATGGATATGAAAGGAAAAGCAATAAGACCAAGAATTATTAAGATAAAATCAAAGAAAACTCAGATGAGTGTGTTTACATAAACGTGTACATGCATGTGTAGTGTCACCTAAGTGTAAATAGAGGTAGCAAGACGTACCTGAAATCTTGCATGTTTATGAGACAGAAAAAAAGACACCAGCAATTCTACCATCATGTAAAACAAATACAGGCTTTCGTTTTACACTCATTTGGCAGGACGGTAGTACCTCCCTGGGTGGTTGCTGACTACCAACCTACTACCTACAAAACACTACCAAAAGCACTTATCGCAGTTTTTTTCCTCATTATGCACTGTGTGCTGCAGGATTATTTTTATATGATTCACATTTATCACATAGACCCATTCTCTCCTATCTAGGTCCAAATTAGCGACTCTCATCTTATCTGAGTGAGCTGAGCTCATGGCGTAGTACTACGGCACTAACAGTGACCTCAAAGCTGTAGTATTACAGCACAGTCAACAAAAGGGGTTAATTACTATAAAAAGTTAATTTTATTTGCATGTTTAATACATTTGTAACTAAACTCATTTTCAGAAATTTGGATATTTGGTTTTTCTTGAATGATCAGATTTATTTAATGTTTTTGTATCATTATTTTTTTTTTTCCTTTTCAGTTGGTGCGAAATAGTGCATTGTTTGCTTTGGGACAGTTTGCAGAACATCTGCAGCCAGATATCAGCAAGTATCATGCTGAACTGCTTCCAGTTCTTTTTGATTACCTTACTCAGGTTTGTCACACAATTTTAAATGTTAATTGCCTTGGAATTTTACTAGTACAGTTGTACCTCGAGTTACGAGCTTAATTCATTCCAGAAGGCTGTTTAAGTCCTGATACCGAACGAATTTGTTTCCATAAAGAATAATGTAAATTAGATTAATCCGTTTCAGACCCCAAAAATACACTTACAAAAGCACTTACAAAAATACACTTGCCTAATTGTTTGAGTTAGGAGCTTCTCGTATGCTGAGGTACCACTGTACTTGGAGACGAAATAGCACAGCCTTTTTTTGCTTAAGAACAGGGTTCCATTCCTAAGAGTAGGTCAGTAAGTGAATTGGTTAAGCGAGGAGCATACTGTACTGGTAGTGGGTTTGTCAACCATCTGTAGATATTTTTTTAATGTCAAGAGCAAATTGTGTGATGTGGAAAGCTAATCATAAGGCATGGGTCACGAGGCAACTTTTCATTGACTGGGTCCATGAAGTGTTTGGCCCGAGTGTGAAAAAATACCTCCTGGAAAATAAATTGCCACTCAAGTGCCTCCTGGTAATGGACAATGCTCCTTCTCATCCTCCAAACTTGGTAGACCAATTGTCTAGGGATTTCAGTTTTATAACAGTGAAGTTCTTGCCTCCTAACACCACTCCTCTCATCCAGCCCATGGACCAGCAGGTCATTTCTAACTTCAAAAAACTCTACACAAAAGCAGTGTTTCAAAGGTGCTTTGAAGTGACCTCAGACACTGAATTTACCCTAAGAGTGTTCTGGAGGAATCACTTCAATATCTACAACTTCATAAACCTTATAGGTAAGGCTTGGCAGGGAGTGACTTCCAGGACTTTGAACTCTTCTTGGTGAAAATTGTGGCCAGAATGTGTCCTCGAGAAAGATTTTGAAGGGTTTGAGGCTGACTCTGACGACCCTACGCCAATTGTGGAATCTATTGTCTTTGGGGAAATCCATGGGGTTGGATGTGAGTGGCGAGGATGTGGAAGAGTTGGTGGAGGACCACAGGGAAGAGCTAACCACTGAAGAGCTGCAACACCTTCAACTTGAACAACAACACACCACAGCTGAGGAACTTGCTTCAGAGGAGGAGGAAGAGAGGGGGGAAGGAGATGCCTTCAGAGATTAAGGAGATTTGTACAGTGTGGAGTAGGGTGCAAGCTTTTGCTGAGAAATATCACCCTGACCAAGCTGAAACAAGCCATGTCTGCAACATGTTCAGTGACAAAACCTTGGCCCACTTCAGGCAAATCTTAAGGAGGCACCAAAAACAGAGCTCTCTGGACAGTTTTTTTGTGCGACAGGGATCCAGTGACTCAAGCTGGTCCTAGTACCATTAAAAGACAAAGAAGGGAAGTAACCCCAGAGAGGGACTTGATACCTGAAGTCATTATGGGGGGGATTCCCCTCCCAAACAATAACCTCTCCTTCTCCCTCTCCCCTCTTCCCTGTCTTCCATATGCCAATGAGTCTTCAATACAGGTATGTAATAATGATTTAAATGTTCATTTATATGTAATTGTCATTGTTTTGTGTATGTAAAACTATAGTTAAACTTTACAAAATGTATTTTTTATTATTATTTTTGGGTGTCTGGAACAAATTGTTTTTTTTTTTTTTTGGGGCCATTATTATGCAAAATTAAGAGGTATTTTTTGGGCCACAGTAAAAGGTAGATAACTGAAACTGCAGATACCCAATCAGTGGATATGGAGGTTCTGCTGTACTCTGGAATATTGGCAAAAATTTAGCATTTCTGCTTTTTTTGAGCTCAGTTTCAAGTAAATGAGACTAAGAATACAACCATAAAATCCATACAGTCAGTTTTTTCCCATTATGCACTGTGATGCAGGATTTTTTTTTATGGTGCACACTTACCGCATAGACCCATTCTCTCGTATCTAGGCCCAGATTTACCGTTCACAGCTTATCTGAGACAGCTGAGCTCATCACGTAGAACTACTAGACTGACCTGCACTTCATAGCTGTACTACTATGGGACCCACCCTGAAAGGGTTAAAAAAAAGATTTTTTTTTTCTTCTGAAATGTACAGAATCTTTTTCGGAAGGCACCAAGATTGGAAAATATGATGGAAAAATGGAATTATGCAGGCACAAAGTTGGCAATCTGGGCACAATTTATTCATCAGCGATTTCGTTCTTTGTTTTTTTATTTTAAGTCAATTCCATTGTTCATTTCAACCAAGTGGTATTGAATCATTTACTAAACTGCAGCCTATGTAAGGTTTATACTTACTATGTACACTCATTCTCAAGCGTCTAGGAAAAAAATTTACTGTTTGCAACATATTTGAGGGTGCAGCACTTATAGCTTGAGTGACACCAGCATCATTAACATATATGTACATAAGAGACCATAAAAGGGCTATGAATACTGAATTTACACTCTAGAATGGATGTTGAAGTGTACAGATAAAAATAAATTAATACTGTACAGAAAAATAGTTGGCATCTAAGGTGCTAAACATCTTATCAATACTGTACTCAGAATTTGGATAAAAAATATAAAATCAAATAAAATATTTATTTCTTTGCAAAGGTTACAGTGTGTGCTTACATATCATAAATGATTGGAGCAAAGAAAGCCACTATCATGCCGAGGCATTTCGGGCAGACTTAACCTAATACTTATTGACTACTTAAGTCTAGACAGGTGAATAGTAGTAGATTACAAATAGTCAATATTTCACTCTTATTATTAGGATGAGGTAGTACAATTTATGATACAATTAATTTGTGATTAAATCAATCATACATTTTTTAGTTTGTAATTAAGTTCATTTACCCTATTATAAATATGATGTAGTACAATTAAGTGATTCAAACATACATTAGTAAGTTTGTAATAATGGCTTAATAGTTAAGGGATAATAAAGTATTTGGAGGAGTTACTTGGAATTTGGTTGGGGTTTAGCATGATATGGGTATGTTTGTTATTGAGAGATGAGATGTTTTTTGAGTATGGTCCTAAACTGATTTGAGGGCAGAGGACCTCTTGCTGTTTCAGGCAAATTTATATTCAAAAAAGTTATAGGCAAGCATTGGTTTGGTTGTAATAGAGTAGTTCAAACTTCCAAGTAGCATCATTGAGTCAAAGGCTTTGGGGTAGGTTTTTTTTTTTTATTTAATTTTTTTTTTTTTTACGAACTGGTCGTATCCAACCGATGTGAATGGGTGAGTGTAAGTAAAAAATGCTTAGCATAGGCAATTAAGCTTACTGCAGTTCTCCTGCATTATGGTCTTGTGATAAGCTTCTCATATGCATGAAACAAACCTACACATCCCGTCAATATATGCACATACATCTTTCAAGAGAATGGATTTCCAAAGTTATTAAATATTATTTTGTATACAGTACTATTTGACAAATACAGTTACACTATACAGTAATTTCATGATCAGTTATTTCATTATAGATGAAAGAAATTTCTGGTATGGATGACTTGCAATTAACAAAGAATTCTTTACAGACATGCGTGGTTGTAGGTAGTGGCGGCAGCGACCCACCAGGTGTTGATCGCATGTTCTATGCTCTGGAAGTGTTCTGTGAGAACCTAGAATCAGAGCTTCTGCCTCATCTCCCAGCCCTGATGGAGAGACTCTTTGCTGTACTGGCTGCTCGCACTTCTGTCCACATGAAAGAATTGGCTATTAGTGCCATTGGTGCTACAGGTATGTTTGTCAGGGAGCATAAATTTATTAAGATCTTAATCATATAATGACTCGCTTAGTTCCTTTAGAGCATCTTAAACTTGTCAATGCCTAAAAATTGCCCCTGACTCCAGGTCATATTTTCTGTGGTAGATCACTTAGCTCACTTCACTGCTGGTTGGTAGGTATCTAAGGTCACTGCTGCAGTTTTGATGCAGTGGTTATTTTAAAATTTAGTAACTCGTCTTAGACATGTAATTTCATGATGCATCTTTCTTTTCACCTTGTAAATAACCACCTTTGCATAGCACAATGTTTAAGGAAGTTGGATGTCTGCTTCTTTAAGGGAAGTATTGAAGTGAATTGTAAAATGGAAGAGTATAATTACATACATTACATATTCACAGGCAACTACATTACAAGAGGTCCTGTGAAAATGTAAACCACAATTATCAGAAAGTTGAAAATCTGTTTTGCAGACTCAGATTTAGGTTTATTTAAAATGTTGAGACCAGTTCTCATTAATATCACTAATGTGATCAGTATTGACAATCATAAGAAATATGACCAGCATAGATTTGGGTATGGGAAAACCATTTAGACAAAAATGTATTGTATTCACTGAATCCCCATCGGTTAAAATGTTGGATAAGGAAAACCAGAGAATATTTTTTTCTCAATAGTTTATCATCTGGAATGTCACACAAGGGTAGATGGGTTTTACCCCAAATGTATTAGTCTTAGTCTAGGACAGCCAAGACAAAAGTTTGTCCTCTACATGCAGGAGGGCCCCACTTTACAGCACCTCGCTTTACAGCAGTTTTCAATTATACCCATTCTTTATTTATTCAGACTTCCTACAATAAATATATTTACCACTCACTATAAACTAAGGATGAAAATATTTTAAGGTAAGTGATTGTGTGTGTGCAATGTATATTAATTTTTTAGGTCAAGCTGTGTTACTCGCTTAATATATTGATAGTGTAAACATGTTATCAGGCTTTTACATGCATTTGAAAGTGAAAAAAAAAACTTTCATTTTTCAGTGATTTTTGCTTTACATTGGTAGCCTGGAACCTAACCTGCTGTATAAGTGGGGCCCTCCTGTATATGTCAACCTGGGACAACAACCTGCCTCCATATAGTTTCTATCCCACAGTAGTCAGTTGCGGAAAATTATTATAGGAGTGAACAGTTTGAGGAAATTATGGCAAATATGTATTGACAGTACATATACTATACAGGTATGTAATTTTTTCAGTGTCTACAGAAGTTCAGATTCTTAAAATTTTAAAAAACTTCATTGTTCCTGCTAAATTTAGGAAACTGAGAGTGGTTTAGTACATTTTATGATTATTACCAAAGGGACAAAGTGCTTCTTAATCAAGTTGAACAAAATTCAGCCTTCAAAATGCTTCCTTTTAAGCCTTTCACTGTCGAGACCTCTGATCCCAAACTCGTTCTGTGTCAAAAAATATTCGAAAAAAAAAATTCATACCAAAAATCTTAAGAATATTTTTCTGATTGTTTTAAAAGAAAAAAAAATTGCAATTAGTACTTACCGAGATATAGAGGCATGAAGTTGACAGAAAGTGAACCGCTTACAGCAACATTGGCGACTGCCGCTCAATCGGTAATGTTATTTTTACTTTTATTCAAATTTTTTTTTCTTTTCTAGTATTTTATTTTGTCATGTAACTTTTGTGGCCTGTGAGACCAATATAATATATATATATATCCACTCATTGTATGCAACACAATAACCGCACAAACATTTTTATCATTATATTGTTGACAAAAATGTTTACACAAACCCACACTGCCTTCTCCACCACCCACATGAAAATAAGTCACTTTATCTGACTTTTTTGGTGGAAGGTTGATAATCGTCTGGGTTTTCAGCACTATTTCTGGTATCCTGGGCATTGCTTTCGGTCATAAACTCCTCAAAACCACGAGATTCAATCTGTGTTAGAACTATTACTTGGGAAGGGAAGAATCCAAATTCGCTGGGGAGTGAGGTATTCCTTACCGCTAGGCTTGGTGACCAAGGCATATTGAATTAGTATTGTGCTCCCACAATGCACTGCAGCCTCCCCGATTTTTTTTTATACTGCGCACACTGACCACGCAGACTCATTCTCACACATGTAGGTCTACCAGCTTTCTCCTGCTAGATTTGAAGCTGCTAGAATTTTGGCGTATTAATACGTCGCCAACATTGGCTTGTAAGCTTTACCTATACGGCACTGACAGTAAAAGGGTTAAACAACTAAGTACAGTGGACCCCCGAGTAACGAACAAAATTCATTACAGAAGCCTGCTCAAGTGCCATTACCGAACGAATTTACTCCCTTAAGAAATAATGTCAAGTAGGTTAGTCCATTTCAGACCCCCAAAAATACACTTACAAAAGCACTTACAATATTATACTTACATACTTGTACGATTTCCGGGGTGTTCGTTACTCGGGGATCCACTGTATACATACAGTGGACCCCCGGAAATCGGACATAATTAATTTCAGAATGCTGTTCTAGTGTCGTTACCGAACGAATTTGTTCCTATAAGGACAAATGTAAATTAGATTAGTCAGTTTCAGACCTCCAAAAATACACTTACAAAAGCACTTACAAAAATACACTTACATAATTGTTCGAGTTGGGAGCAGTATGATTTCCGGGGGTCCTCTGTACATTCTTCAGGATAAGTATCCTTAAAAAAGTTAATTGAACTTGAAAATTAGTAGTACAGTGGACCCCCGGTGTTCATCCATTTTTCGTAACAGAATGCTGCTCAAGTGCCATTACCAACCAAATTTATTCCCTTAAGAAATAATGTAAAGTAGACTAGTCGTTTTAGACCCCCAAAACTACACTTATAAAAGCATTTAAAAAAATACACTTACATAAAAGGGAGTGTTTTGAGCAGGACGAACACCGGGGGTCCACTGTACAAGTTCCAGCACACCTCAAGCAATTTGTTTTTATAATTCTGTATAATTTCTGTTTTCCTGTATCAGCATTGATTAGTGTTCTTCACTTAAATTGATAATTGTATTTCAGCCAATGCAGCCAAGGAACACATGTCCCCCTATTTCCAGCAGATTGTGGAAATGTTGAAGGGTTATCTTACTGTTGATCAGTCTGAAGAAACTATGACCCTTCAGGTTCAGTCCATTGGTAAGTTGGTTGACGTATTGTCTTGCAGGTCATTATCTGTGTTGGGGTCACTACCTCTGCAAATAGTGTCATTTGTAAAATTCATGGAGAATAGTACTAACTAGTCTGAGGAACATATGGAATAATTAGGTTGTTTCACAAACCTCCCAAAAATATCTTTAAATTATTGTTAAATGTGAAATTATGAATTTATTTTTCTCGCTCTTCTTTGAAGTTGCTTGTTGACCTAGAAGTTTGTGTAGAGGTTTGACGTGGCACTATTGGGATGAGGTGGATGACTGTAGCTCGTGTAGATGCAGAATTGTCAGTACAGTGGTACCCCGACTTACGATATTTTTTCATTCCAGAATGCTGTTCAAGTGCCATTACCAAACAAATTTATCTCCATAAGAAATGATGTAAAATAGACTAGTCCTTTTAGACCCCCAAAATTACACTTACAAAAGCATTTAAAAAAATAAACTTACATAAAAGGGTGTGTTTGGGGACCATCGTAAGTCGGGGTACCACTGTAGTTGGTTGTACAAGCATGCTCAAATATTTTGTAATGTGTGTCCTCTGTTACGCTGCAATATTTAATGCAACTAAGAATTCAATACCAGTTGTTGCAAACCCTATTTCTTAGTACAGTAATTCTTCTAGATGTTAAGGCTGCCATGTTAGCAATAACATGGAGTTTCTCACAACTGCATTGCTAACTGTTTATCCTAGTGTTCATCCTGTTTATCTGCCCCTCTCCAAACTGGAAATTTTCCTCTAGCATTGTCTTCATACATCTTTAAGCCCTTGTGTCTGTTCTTGCCAGTCACCATTTCCTGTACTTAACAAGTTACTGGGTGAATATCAGTGAAATTGTTCTCCCCAGAAAAGTGTAATTGACCTTAGCCTGCATTCATGTTCAATTGGGGTATTTCCATGCCATTTCTACTTAAATGCTTCTGCCATGTTTAAGTTATACCAGAGTTCTGGGACTCTGGAATCAGAGCTGTCATCCATTGCTACAGAGGTTTTGCATTGCCTTTTTAATAATGTATATAATCACTGCACTAAGTGTATAGGTGGTAAAATCATAAACTTGACATTTGGGTCCACAGGAAACCTTTTAGGGGAGAGAAATAATCCACGACATGCACTACCACAGGGTCTCTATCCTTTTTTGATTTACGGAGTTCAGTGCAAATCCTTTTCTCAGTTTATTTTTTTTTTTTTTTACACTGCAGTTTCTTAATCTGCTAAGACAGTCTTGTGCAGTCTAGTTGGACATACAGTTGATTATCTTTTGTGCACTGCAAGCTGCATTAGGTAACAAAAAATTTTCAGGAACTACTGTACTAGCATTCCTACTATCACCAAAAACATGCTCCAAAATGAACGTATGATGATAGTTATTTAGTGAGTGGAGACAAGCACCAAAATATAACATTCTCTTGGAGTGGGGTTAGATTTGTGAAGGGATTTATGGAAGTCAATTAGCCAACTTGTTCTGGAGGTGAGAAGCACAGTGCCTGCACTCTGAAGGATAAGTAAGGATGTAGGTCAGAAGATTATTTGACAAGACAGCTAACGGTAAAGTGTATGGCAGGGTTATTATTGAAAGAATTAGAGGTAAGACATTGAGTAGGATTGCAGATTAGCAAGGAGGCTTTAGAGTGGGTAGGGGATGTGTAGATCAAGTGTTTACAGTGAAGCATATATGTGAACAGTATTTAGATAAAGGTAGATAAGTTTTCATTGCATTTATAGATTTAGAAAAGGCATATGATAGTGGATAGGGGAGCAATGTGGCAAATGTTGCAAGTGTATGGAATAGGTAGTAAATTACTGAAGGCTGTAAAGCGTTTTTATGAGGATAGTGAGGCTCAGGTTAGGGTGTGTAGGAGAGAGGGAGATTACTTCCTGGTAAAAGTAGGTCTTAAACAGGGATGTGTAATGTCACCATGGTTGTTTAATATATTTATAGATGGGGTTGTAAAAGAAGTGAATGCTAGGGTGTTGGGGAGAGGGGTGGGATTAAATTATGGGGAATTAAATGCAAAATGGGAGTTGACACAGTTACTTTTTGCTGATACTGTGCTTATGGGAGATTCTAAAGAAAAGTTGCAAAGGTTAGTGGACGAGTTTGGGAGGGTGTGTAAAGGTAGAAAGTTGAAAGTGAACATAGATAAGAGTAAGGTGATGAGGGTATCAAACAATTTAAATAAAGAAAAATTGGATATCACATTGAAGAGAGGGATTATGGAAGAAGTAAATGTTTTCAGATATTTGGGAGTTGACGTGTCAACGGATGGGTTTATGAAGGATGAGGTTAACCATAGAATTGATGAAGGAAAAAAGGTGAGTGGTGCGTTGAGGTATCTGTGGAGACAAAAAACGTTATCCATGGAGGCAAAGAAGGGAATGTACGAAAGTATAGTGGTACCAACACTTATATGGGTGTGAAGCATGGGTTGCAAATGCTGCAGTGAGGAGGCGGCTGGAGGCAGTGGAGATGTCCTGTCTAAGGGCAATGTGTGGTGTAAATATTATGCAGAAAATTCGGAATGTAGAAATTAGGAGGTGTGGAGTTACTAAAAGTATTTGTCAGAGGGCTGAAGAGGGGTTGTTGAGGTGGTTTGGTCATTTAGAGAGAATGGATCAAATTAGAATGACTTGGAGAGCGTATAAATCTGTAGGGAAGGAAGGCGGGGTAGGGTCGTCCTAGAAAAGGTTGGAGGGAAGGGGTAAAGGAGGTTTAGTGGGCGAGGGCTTGGACTTCCAGCAAGCATGTGTGAGCGTGTTAGATAGGAGTGAATGGAGACGAATGGTTTTTGGGACATGACGATCTGTTGGAGTGTGAGCAGGGTAACATTTTGTGAAGGGATTCAGGGAAACCCGTTAATTGATTTACTTGGACTTGAGTCCTGGAAATGGGAAGTACAATGCCTGCAGTTTAAAGGAGGGGTCTGGGATAGTGACAGCTGGGAGGGACTATTCTCAGCTGTTGTATCTGAGTGCCTCTGCAAAGACAGTGATTATGTATGAGTGGTGAAAGTGTTGAATGATGATGAAAGTATTTTCTTTTTTGGGATTTTCTTTCTTTTTGGGTCAACCTGCCTTGGTGGGAGACGGCCGACTTGTTAAAAAAAAAAAAAGCTATTGAATGAGCAGTGCTGAATTTTCCTTCTTTGCATTTCCTTATCTTGCTTAGATTAATAAATACATTTTTTTATCCCCATTATTTCATTTCTTAATCTAATCCTGGGGCCAAGACCATTTGGCTGGAAATTTAAATATGCACAGATTTTTTTCATTTATTACATAATGGATTTTGAGATAATTATGACATGGGAGTATATGCTATTATACCCTTCACACAGTATGTTTAGTGTAACATCAGATGTTTAAAAAAGCAAGATATGTTGTATTAACCATACTGTTGATAAGTAATCAGTTGGACTACATAGATAGGTAATTTACAATGGTCATGTTTCTTAGAGAAAAATGAATATTGTATACAGTAAACCCTCTATTTAACAGACTAATAGGGGAGAGTGGGTGGCTAGTAGTGGCAGTTATGTTGGACAGAAATAAGATTTTATATCTGTGGTTGTAACAGTAATAGTTCTATTAACCGACTTTGTTTGAATTAATTGACCATGTGATTTTCTGTTTCTGGTCCCTTAAAGTGAGGATTTACTATTTTTTTTATTTGGTTTCCAATCGATATTGGGAGAGCTATATTTGTGTAAGTTATAAAGTAGTTGCAATTCCTTTAAAGCGTCAAAGATAGAAATGTTTTGTGCTATATTTCAGACACTCTTGGTCAACTAGCACGGTGCATGGGTGTGGAAAACTTTACAGTGTATGCCCCAGATTGTGTGACTTTGGGCTTGGGGTTGATGGAACGCAAGGATGACCCAGACGTGCGCAAAACCTGCTACCTTTTGTTTGCATCCCTGGCTTCTGTCATGAAGGCAGATATGGCTCCACATTTGCCCAAGATCATGGAGCGCATGATGCTTTCCTTGAGGAGCACTGACGGTGTTGTGGTAAGCATAACTTTCAAAAATGCCAGATGTAAATGCAGAAAGTCTTTTCTGGTATACCTCCTGGCTTGTTCAACAGATTAACAGTGTCTGTGAAGTCAGGAATTTGTTAAGGCTTTAAAGTTTCAGTTGAAAACACATCTCTTTTCAAGAGCTTATGATTCTTATAATAATTCTGTCATACCTGAATATAAGCTTTGGTATTTCTTCATCATTGTTGGATCTATGGCTTGATCTTCAAACACTTGTGAATTTCTTGAAAAAAGTGCTATAGACTAACAGAACCCCAAATTATTTTTTTTATTAAATTATCTTTTTTTATTAGTTTTCATAAGAGTTGACTGTTCTATTTAATTTTTGTTATATTTTACTTAAATTTTCTGCCAATTCTTTATGCTTTACCAGATTTTTGTGAAGTTTAGCCAGTGTCCATCAACTAGTTTTTTTGTCTTTTGCTAGTAACAGCATCCATATTTTCATATTTTGATCTGGTGCCTTCTGCCATAATATAAACAGTAGACTCTTGTACTGATTTTTACTATTTCATCTTAACCACAATTTTCTATAATTCTGGAGCTAATGTACATCATTCTACTCCCTTCACTATATACTGGAAAAGAAGTCCTCTCTTTCCTTGAGTGCGATAGCTGACCACCTTGGTTCTCTGCGTCGTGTGTCTGTGTGTATTTAACATGTGTTTTCGTAAAAAACGTATAATTAATAGTTATTTTGCAAACAGCCAAATTTGATGTCCTGTATTTGCGATGTTTGCTTTATAAAATGTAATTATTAATATGTATAATCATCGTTGTGATTTCAACAGACACATTTCAAAGATGATGAGACTGGTCTGCCAACAACCATAGAAGGATTGAGTGAATCTGAGGAGGAGGAGGATGGAGAGGTGGACTTGCTAGGCAATGAGGATGGAGACGATGAGGACGTTGCTGGTTATTCAGTAGAGAACGCTTTTTTGGAGGAGAAGGAAGATACTTGTGTTGCTCTTCGAGAATTATCACTTCACTGTGGGTAAGTGGTGGTGTTTTTTTTTTCTATTTTGAACTTGTATATTTAAAAAAATGTAAAGAATTAATGTTGATTTTTATATTTATTCCCCTAAAATTTAAGTGAAATAGCGTTATGAAGTTTAGACCATTTTGAATCCTTGCTCTCTGGCTCTTTCATTTACTTACCTCTCATTTCCAACCCTCTTGTTCACATCAGGAGAGCTTTAACCATAAACTTCAGATTCACTCTGATCTCTTTTTCCTGACTTCGATCTTGTTTATTGCTTGTGTTATCTGTCCACCTGTATCTTGTTTCTGTGGTGTTTCTAAAACTTGTAAATCTGGTATCCCTCTGTCCCATAGTTTCCTTCAAAGGTTCTGTCTCTTATCCTCTTGCCTCCTGGCTGGCCAAAACTCTTGCTCTTTTTCTTAGAACTTTTTCTCATCTCATCGCTCAGGACATCATTGAACATGTTCGGCTACATCCAGCTTGTAAGTTGCTATGTCTTGATGTTGAGTCCCTCTTCACTAACTTGCTTTTTGCCAAACTAATACCCTTTGTAGTAATCTAGGTCATACCTCTCCTCCCACTGATGCTTCTGATGTCTACTCATTTCCTGCTTCTCTTATCCTCTCCAATATTTTGAAGAAACTGGTCACACACTGATAAACTTAGAACATGAATGTGTTCCCTTGCCAGCACTAGCAATGCTCTTTTCTGTCATGTCGAAGCTGTCATCCTATTAACTGGTCCTCTGCCAAAACTATCTACCCCTTCTAGCCTTCACAGATGTCATTTTATTGAAGCATCCCTTATACATAGCATTCCTAATATAAATCTTAGTCCTGGCTTTCTCTATAGATGCCTTCTTTTCTCATTACTTTGTCACTTGCTCCAAACTTCAGGACACTCATGGTTTAACCTGATATTTGTCTCCTCTCCTTTCCACTTCATCTTTCCTATAGTTTCATTACATTTTCCAGACTTATGCCTAGGTGGATTCTGCCCTATGAGGATTTTGTCCTTCCAATTTGGGCCAGTTGCTCTCCTGCAGTACTCCTCTGTTTTCTTGTTCTTGTATATCTAGTACCTCTACTATTTCTACTGTTATTTCTCTGTTAATTCTACACTCTGTAATTTTTTTTTTCCACTTGCCCCCCTCTTGTATATATTCTGGCCCCCTTCCCTTCTTGCTTCTCTGTGTAACATGTTAATTAATGGTTTGTCAGGCCAAAATGTTATAAGTTTGTCTCCTAAGTGCGGATTATTTTTGTACAAAAAATGTATGGCCGGGTGGGTCCATTCAGTGCATCCTGGGTAAAAGTTAGTCTTCATCATATGGTGTACATGGTGTGTTGCATTTCCATGTATTGGGGGCTTTGCTGTATTTTTTATAGTAAAAAAAGAGATAAGAGTTACATGGACTGCTTATGGCATTTCAGAGATGCATTCCTGCCATATATGGATAAAAGTGGGGAGGAGGTGTATAAAATGCTAAATTACCCAAGTGAAGATGTTCGGCAGGCAGCAGTAGGTGCAATGGCACAGTTTGTTATTAGTCTTGCCAAGAGCTCTGCTCCTGAAGCTGCAGAAGGTGAGATTTTTAGTACTGAATTGTCAAATTTTAATGCATTTAATCTTTACACGTAGTGGTGCATTATTTCCGTTTTTTTACATAGTTTGACATCTGTGTATGTGTACTTTAAAAAATTATGATTGATGAAATTTCACAACTTTTGGTTTTTATCTGTTTATTTTAATGCTTTTGTTGTAGCAATTTTTTTTACCTTAATCAGAAATAACATTGCTTTGACATTCAATGAAGAATAATTTTGTGTGTAGTTGTAGTAACAATATTAAAAGGTTTGTAATGTTTGTCTTTTTTATAAATTGTAATTAGTTTTTCCACATTTTACTTTGTATAGGTTTCAAGAAGTGGATTCAAGTGTTCATACCCAAGCTGTCAGAGTTGATACGTACTGATGAAGAGAGATCAGTAGTAATGGCATGCCTTGAGGCATATGCTGAAGTTCTAAAGGAAGTAGGTGCAAGAGTGCTTGTACCACAGGGACACCTGGAGGCCATTACCAACTGTGTGAAGGATGTTATGCAAAAAAAGGCAGGTTGCTTTATCAGTACAGTACAATAGGCTTAATAATGTCAACTAAAGGCTTGCTTTTAAGCCACTTTTTATGGAGAATGAGACACTTGTGCAACATTTGGAAATCTTTATTGAGGAAACGTTTTGCTAGCCAGTGGCTGAACACATCGACTCCAGGCTGAGGGACTGATTACCTTATTCTCCTCCTCATCTTGCACTAGTTTTCTCTGTATTGGACTGAAGAAGCCATTGGCTGGCAAAACATTTCCTCAGTAAAGATTTCCAAATGTTCAACAAGTGTCTCATTCTTCAACTTGTTGGTTTACCAGACCATTACGTCATGCCATTTTTTATGCAACTGTATAGTTATACTTCTGTAATTTTTTTACACTAGTTGTTTCTCCCCCCATAGAGGGTGACAAGGAAGCATTAATGATTACTTGTTCAATAGATGTTATACTGGATGTGCACAAATGCCACAAGACATGTTACCCTCTGAATTGCAGCATCTGTAAAATGCTTGATACTATGTTAAACTATTTTAATTAACATTTTCTTGCAGACTATGTGTCAGGATATGACAGATGAAGCCAGTAGTGAAGATGAGGGTGAAGCAGAACATGATGAGTTGTTGATAGAATATGCAGGAGAAGTAGTGCCTAGTCTAGGAAAGGCTATGAGTCAAGCAGAATTTGCCACACAGTTTGCTAACCTGCTCCCACTCTTTGCCAACAAAACGGTAGGCACTGTTATTTTTTAATCTAATCTTGATTATCCTTTAGTGTTTTTTTTCTTTATACTGCATATCAGCATTTGTAATGTACAAGAGCATTTTTCTACAAATGTGTAACCTGTTCACATTCATAAGCCATATTGTTGTATATGTGCATTAATACTGTATAACAGGGTTTATACAAAACTTCTTGAGCACTCCAGCTACCAGTGAGTGGAATAGTTGCAGTTCAAAAGTTTAATCCAGGCATGGGAAATTTTCAATCCACAGCATGTTTGAGCTGGGCTATGTTGTGATATTTACTGATGTATTGTTGGAGTGTGAGATAGTAAACTTTGTGTAGGAATTTTGAGAACTGTTATACAGTTCCAGAATCAGGTAATTGTTAATTACTATAGTGAATCATTGAATGTGTAGGATACTAATGCTTTTGTGTATATTTGGAAAAATTTCTTTATTCATAAATGACTGCAAATTCATAATTTTTATTTTGATATTTGTAATTGCAGTCAAGCACTTGGTTCACAAATTACACTTTACACAAAGAATATAAATGTAATTATAAATGCACTTTTCAGAAAAAGAGTTGCAGTGTTGCAGAACGTTCCTTTAGCTTTGGCACTCTGGCAGAGGCTGTGGAGGCTCTAGGCAGTGCAAGTGGTCAGTTTGTTCCTCAGCTGTTGCCACTGTTCCAAGAGGGCACTAGAGATGAAGACAATGAAGTTCGTTCAAACTCTATTTATGGCTTGGGAGTCCTTGGGCAACATGGTATGCATAGAAATTTCCAACTCATTATTATACAGTGGACCCCTGGTTTTCGTGATTTTTTCGTTCCAGAATGCTGTTCAAGTGCCATTACCAAACAAATTTATTCCCATAAGGAATAATGTAAAGTAGACTAGTCCTTTTAGACCCCAAAAAATACACTTACAAAAGCATTTAAAAAAATACACTTACATAAAAGGGCGAGTTTGGAGCAGGACGAACACCGTGGGTCCACTATATATACTTTGTCCTTTTTTAGCAAGATAATAAACGACTTCCAGCAAGCATGTGTGAGCGTGTTGGATGGGGTTGAATGGAGACGAATGGTTATTGGGACCTGATGAGCTGTTGGAGTGTGAGCAGGGTAATATTTTGTGAAGGGATTCAGGGAAACCAGTTAATTGATTTAGTTGGACTTGAGTCCTGGAAATGGGAAGTACAATGCCTGCACTTTAAAGGAGGGGTCTGGGATAGTGACAGTTGGGAGAGACTATTCTCAGCTGTCGTATCTGAGCGTCTCTGCAAAGACAGTGATTATGTATGAGTGAGGTGGAAGTGTTGAATGATGATGAAAGTATTTTCTTTTTGGGGATTTTCTTTCTTATTGGGTCACCCTGCCTTGGTGGGAGACGGCCGACTTGTTGAAAAAAAAAAAATGGAGTAGTTAGTGGGGGAAAAGGAAGATGTGTGAGCCCCTTAAGATTTGATAAGATGATGATGGGAGCTCCAAAGAATATTGGTGTTAATGACCCTTAGAAGTATTAATGATAATATTTTTTTTTTTCACCAGGTGGTGATGCAGTGATGGGGCACTTTAACAACATTCTGGCAGTGTTATCTGAAGCCCTGAGTAAAGAAACCTTTCCGCGAGCTCTGGATAACATATGTGGGGCTGTAGCAAGACTTATTAGTACCAGTCCAACCAATGTGCCTTTGGAACAGGTGAATATAGAATATGCTCTTGGCTTTCTCTTTGTTTGCTCTTTGTATAACTTTTTTTTCCGTGTCTACTACGATTCTGTACTTTCGTCTATACGCCCTTCTTTTGAATCGCCTGGCTTTTGCACAGTGGTCTTTTTGAAGTAAGTCATAAATTTGCTCTGCATAATTATTCAGTTGATATTTCTTTTTCTTTCTAGTAAGCTATACGGGAAAATGGGTTACTAGCCCATTGCTCTCGGCATTTTAGTTGACTTTTACAACACGCATAGTTTATGGAGGAAAAATTCTTATTCCACTTCCCCATAGATATGAAAGGAAAATAATAAGAAAAAACAAAGAAAACTTGGATGAGTTTGTATACATAAATGTGTACATACATATGTAGTGTGACCTAATTGTAAGGGAAAGTAGCAAGATATATCTTGTGTTGAGAGAGAAATTATTCAGTGTAAATAGAGGTTCTAATTAAATTTTTATCTCCAATTTTTAGGTGTTTCCAGTGGTGTTAGGGTGCTTACCATTGAGGGAAGACTTTGAAGAAAATTCTACAGTCTTTGAATGCTTCCTTGTGCTGTATCGTGCCCAGCATCCTATGCTCGCCCAAAATTTAGCCCCAATCCTACGTTTGGCTGCTCTTATATATACTACTAAGCAAGCTGATGATAGTAAGTTGTTGCAAGTGTTCTCCATTAATGTTGTACAGTAGAACCCCCATATCTGCAGATTTGGTTTCTGCAGTTTGTTATCCATGAAGTGCTTCCTATCAGTGGAAAAAGTGCTAATTCTTGACTCACTGTGCGTAATTTATCAATTAAACTTTATCGTAGGTATGTATGTAAATGAAAAACGACTTAATATTTGCTACTATCCACGGTTTCAGGTATCCACAGTAGATCTTGGAACGTATCCCCTGCGGATACGGGGGTGCTACTGTATTTGGCATCGTCAAACTACTTTTATAAGTATAGTGTACACTTTCATGTAGAAACCTCTTAAGTGCTTTCATTTGTTAATTTTCTCATATTTGTTTTTATTAATATCTTTCACATTCTTGTTATATCTAAGTTGTTATAATTTGTATTTCCTCTAAAATTCCTAAAACACTTCTGTACAAGATATATACAGCATTACATCTTTGCCTATCATTTGATGCATCCAGAAGTTATATGCCCCTCAGCTTTTCAGGCATTGGTAATTCAGATGTCTGATCTAGTTTGAATTTACCTGTTGGATATTTCCAGCCCATTTTGACTATTTAATCTACAGCCCCTCAAGGAAAGTTCCTTGATGCTGGTGAGGGGGCTCTTGATTTAAGGAATTGTACTTGTGCTCCAGTTCCTTGAATTAAATATGAATACTTTCCATTCCCCCAGGTGTTGTATGGCCCATATGAGTTTAGTGCTCCCCTATGAATGTAATTATGATAATCTTAACTTTCAGTCTTTGTTTGATTTTTCACATTTCAGGTGTTGCTTTTTTTGTGATTAACAAGTTTGCTGCTTTACAATGACTTTTTTTTTTTTTTGGCAGAAACTAATCAGCTGATTCAAGAGCTTGTTAAAAGTGTTAGTCATGATTTCCCTGACCAAGTTACCTCTGTGGTCCAAAGTCTAGAACCTGAAGTAGCTGGAAGATTGCAGGCAGCAGTGGCGGCGGCAGCAGCTTCCACATCACAATCATCTGCAGTGTCACCAGCAACCTCCTAGTTTAGTAGATACCAATCTACGGTGATACATTGTAATTAAAATAATGATGGTTTTGTTGAGATTTTTTTTGGGGGGAAAGTTCATATGGGATACTTTGCCTTTATGCAGCTGGTGTTATGGACAGTAGTGGATGTGAAATCGTTGTGGGTTTTCATCTAAGATTTATTTTGCGACCAGAATACTTAAGCATGATAACTTGTTTAAACTGTTTGCTTAGCACTTAGCACTGGTTTTAGAGAATGCACAAGTTATATCAGCAAACATTAGGGAAGTAGTTACTTAATCTACGACCTAATTCATGCTTATGTTGTATGGAGTCCTTATCCCTTTACCTTAACTCCCCTGTTAAGGTGAAAGAATTGGGGAATGCTCATTGTCTTTGGCTTTCTCAGTAGTGTAATATGCTTAATGCTTGAAGAGTATAAGCTAAATTTTATTTTTGCATTTATGTATTTTTGAGTATGATTAAAGTGTAAAATACAGTATTTGCAAGGTTTTGTGACGTGATATGATCTTGTGCTTCCTATGCAAAATGGTGTTTTATTTATATGGAGATTTCCCACATATTAAAGGGTAAGGTGAATAGATGAGGGTAAACCATACTATTTAACCTTAAATTACACCAGCATTGTCATTATGTCCTGAAGTTTTACTACGTAAAATAAATGGGCCAGTGACTGCTGCCTCATCATTTCTTTATAGCAAGCATTGTGTAATTACCCTTTACTCAGAGTGTGGAGTAAGATACTATAATATGTAAAATGTCTACGTAGAATAGTGTACGCTGTCCACAATGACGTGTTCATTCACTGTGTGCCCGTCATTCAAGAGGCTTGGTAACTGAATGTTTTTAGGAACCCAGGCCAGTTGCTGGAAATATGATCTAGATAGAAAGGATGGTAGTCTGCACAGTACCAATGCTCATTGAGATTCTCTCTACTGTTCTAGAAGTTACAGTGCTCGTTACTTTACATATATTTTTTACGTATTGGACTTGAGGGAAGTTTAATTTATATAAGCAAGCTGGGAAATTGATAACTTGCTGCTTTAATAATTTGTCATTGCTAATGAAAATAATTTGTTGAGATGTATTAATAAGATTTAATAATCACTTAAGTACTGTAGAAATTTGTTAATGTTTGTGCAGTGTAAAGCTGAAGAGAGATTAACAAAAAAAGCAGAATTGCAAACAGGTTGGTTTGTAGAGTTCTTACAAAAGTTTATGAAGTGAACAATCCACCTTTGGTGAAGGAAAAATATAATTGTTAATTATGTATGATGTGAGGGTGAATAATTTTTGTGGTTGCAATTTTTTTATGAGACTTAATCTAAATATAATGGGGCTTGATCACATCTCGAAGGTTAAAAAAAATGGAAAAATAGAGGTGGAGCTCATGCCTCACAAACTCAACTTTGAAATTATAGTATAACTTATGTAATTATACTTGTGTACGTTACAAGACTTATTGTAGGGAATTATAAAATTGTATCCATCAGCAGTTTACCAGGCTGTCATTGTGTTGGAGTGTTGACAAAGTATAAATATATGCCCAAACCACCTCAGCATCCCCTCCTCAGCCCTCTGGTGACACCACATCACCTTTTAATTTTTACACTGCAAATTCTCTATATTCACACTACACATGGCTTCCCACCATGATGACATTACTGCCTCTATCCTCCTCACTGTAGCATCAAAGACCCATGCTTCACACCCAAATAAGAGTGTTAGTACCATTATACTGTGGTAATTTGCCTTTTCTTGCTACCATAGATAACCTTTCTCTGCACATTCTCTAGAAGTTTCTTGTTTTTTACTTGTCAGCAGGAGTTGAAATACCAAGCATATTTCCTTACACCTGCTTTATCTGTTCATCTAGCAGTAAGTACCTGGGTGTTAGTAGAATCTTGTGGGCTGTATCCCAGGAGGCAGTAGTATACCTTAGATAGGCTGGGCTTTGAATTGGGCTGAAGTAGGATAGCAACTCATAGCCTTTAAAAAAAAAAAAATGCTGACAGCAATCAGGTTACCCTCAGATTTGAAAATCCCCACTCCTCCTTCAGAGTGCAAGCACTGCCTTTTTCACCTCCAGGATAAAGTCTGGCTAACTGGTTTTCCTGAATTAAAAAAAAAAAAGCCCTTGTGAAATTATAGAATAGAGTACAGTAGTCTTGCATTTTTTTGCACTTCATTGGTATGCACCAGCCTCCTCCCTGCACTGCACTTGATTCATGCATTTTTTTTCCTTGTATATATATCTATCTATCTACTTTCAATGCACCAGCTGCATCCCACCAAAGCAGGGTGACCCAAAAGGAAAAAGTCTCTCTTTTTAACTTTAGTAATGTATACGGGAGAAGAGGTTACTAGCCCCTTTCCCGGCATTTTAGTCGCCCTTTACAACACACACACACACACACACACACACACACACACACACACCCAACCCCACACACACCACAACCCCAACCCCACACACACACACCCAACCCCACACAACACCCAACACACACCAACCCCCACACACACACCCAACCCACACACACACACCCAACCCACACACACACACCCAACCCCACACACACACACACCCAACCCCACACACACACACACCCAACCCCACACACACACACACCCAACCCCACACACACACACCCAACCCCACACACACCCAACCAACCCCACACACACCCAACCAACCCCACACACACAACCAACCCACACACACCCAACCAACCCCACACACACCAACCAACCCCACACACACCCAACCAACCCCACACACCAACCAACCCAACCCCAACCACACACACCCAACCAACCCCACACACACCCAACCAACCCCACACACACCCAACCAACCCACACACACCAACCAACCCCACACACCAACCAACCCCACACACCAACCAACCCCACACCCCAACCAACCCCACACACCCAACCAACCCCACACACCCAACCAACCCCACACACCCAACCAACCCCACACACCCAACCAACCCCACACACCCAACCAACCCCACACACCCAACCAACCCCACACACCCAACCAACCCCACACACCCAACCAACCCCACACACCCAACCAACCCCACACACACAACCAACCCCACACACCCAACCAACCCCACCACACACAACCAACCCCACCACACACAACCAACCCCACCACACACAACCAACCCCACCACACACAACCAACCCCACCACACACAACCAACCCCACCACACACACACACACACACACACACCACAGTGGGCGCCTGTGACGAGCAGGGTTCCTCAGGGGTCAGTCCTAGGACCAGTGCTATTCTTGGTAGTATATGTGAATGACATGACTGACGGGATAGACTCGGAAGTGTCTCTGTTCGCAGATGTGAAATTAATGAGGAGAATCAAATCAGATGAGGACCAAGCAGGACTTCAAAGAGACCTGGATATCTGGTCTAGCAACTGGCTTCTCGAATTTAATCCCACCAAATACAAAGTCATGAAGATCGGGGAAGGGCAAAGAAGACCGCTGACTGAGTACAGGCTAGTGGACAAAGGCTATAAACCTCGTTAAAGGAGAAAGACCTTGGGGTGAGCATAACACCAAACACGTCTCCGGAAGCACACATCAACCAGATAACTACAGCAGCATATGGGCGACTAGCAAACCTAAGATTAGCGTTCCGTTACCTTAACAAGGAATCGTTCAAGACACTGTACACCGTGTACGTCAGCCCCATACTAGAGTATGCAGCACCAGTCTGGAACCCCCACCTGGTCAAGCACGTCAAGAAAGAGAAAGTGCAAAGGTTTGCGACAAGGTTAGTTCCAGAGCTAAGGGGAATGTCCTACGATGAAAGGTTAAAGGAAATCGGCCTGACAACACGAGGGTTAGAGGAGACATGATAACGACATACAAAATACTGCGCGGAATTGACAAGGTAGATAGTGACAGGATGTTCCAGAGAGGGAACACAGAAACAAGGGGGCACAATTGGAAGCTGAAGACTCGGATGAGTCAAAGGGATGTTAGGAAGCATTTCTTCAGACATAGAGTAGTCAGGAAGTGGAATAGTCTAGCAAATGATGTAGTGGAGTCAGGAACCATACATAGCTTTAAGACGAGGTATGATAAAGCTCATGGAGCAGGGAGAGAAGAGACCCAGTAGCAGACAGTGAAGAGGCAGGGCCAGGAGCTGAGTCTCGACCCCTGCGACCACAATTAGGTGAGTACACACACATACACACACAGCCCCCGGTGGCCCAGTGGGTAAAAGCTCTCGCTTCACGCACGGAGGGGCCGGGTTTAATTCCCGGTGGGGCAGAAACATTTCGAAGTGTTTCCTTACACACACACACACACACACACACACACACACATACATACAACAGGCCTAGTGTCTAATTGACATGTGCCTAGGACAAAATGGTAACTAACTAACACACACACCCTGATGGCATGGTGGCTAGCGCTCTTGCTTCACGCACGGAGGTCCCGGGTTCAATTCCCGGCGGGGCCGAAACATTTCGAAGTGTTTCGTTACACACACACACACACACACACACACACACACACACACACACATACATATACATACAACAGGCCTAGTGTCTAATCGACATGTGCCTAGGACAAAATGGTAACTAACACACACACATACACACACATACACACACGTGCCTAGGACAAAATGGTAACTAACATACACACACACACACACACACACACACTAGGCGAGTACACATATACACACACACACACACTAGGTGAGTACACATACACACACACACACTAGGTGAGTACACACACACACACACCACGGTGAGTACACATACACACACATATACACACATACACATATATACACACATACACACACATATACACACATATATACACACACATATACACACACACGCCCCGATGGCATGGTGGCTAGCGCTCTTGCTTCACGCACGGAGGGCCCGGGTTCAATTCCCGGCGGGGCCGAAACATTTTGAAGTGTTTCGTTACACACATACAACAGGCCTAGTGTCTAATCGACATGTGCCTAGGACAAAATGGTAACTAACACACACACATATACACACACAGACAGAGTATAGTCTAGGTGGCCAAAGACTGCAAACCTCACTCAAAGAAAAAGATCTTGGGGTGAGTATAATACCGAGCACATCTCCTGAGGCACACATCAATCAGATAACTGCTGCAGCATACGGGCTGCTGGCAAACCTAAGAATAGCGTTCCAATACCTCACTAAGGAATCATTCAAGACTCTGTACACCATATACGTCAGGCCCATACTGGAGTATGCAGCACCAGTTTGGAACCCACACCTGGTCAAGCACGTCAAGAAATTAGAGAAAGTGCAAAGGTTTGCAACAAGACTAGTCCCAGAGCTAAGGGGATTGTCCTACGAAGAAAGATTAAGGGAAATCGGCCTGACGACACTAGAGGACAGGAGGGTTAGGGGAGACATGATAACGACATATAAAATACTGCGAGGAATAGATAAGGTGGACAGAGACAAGATGTTCCAGAGAGGGGACACAGAAACAAGGGGTCACAATTGGAAGTTGAAGACTCCTATGAGTCAAAGGGATGTTAGGAAGTATTTCTTCAGTCATAGAGTTGTCAGGAAGTGGAATAGCCTAGATTATTATTATTATTATTATTATTATTATAATCAAATAGAAGCGCTAAACCACAGGGGTTATACAGCGAGAATAGCCTAGAAAGCGACATAGTGGAGGCAGGAACCATACATAGTTTTAAGACTAGGTTTGATAAAGCTCATGGAGAAGGGAGAGAGAGGACCTAGTAGCAATCAGTGAAGAGGCGGGGCCAGGAGCTATGACTCGACCCCTGCAACCACAAATAGGTGAGTACACATATACAACGACAACTAGGTGAGTACATATACACACACACATATACACATACAAACACACATATACACACATACACACACACACACATGCATATATACACGTACACACATACAACCACAACTAGGTGGGTACATATATACACACATACACACACACGCACACACACATGCACACACGCATGCACACACACATGCACACACACATGCACACACACATGCACACGGAAGTGGAACAGAATTCTTCCTCCATAAGCCATGTGTGTCATAAGAGGCAACTAAAATGCCTGGAGCAAGGGGCTAGTAACCCCTTCGCCTGTATATACGTATTAATAAATTTAAAAGGAGAAACTTTCGTTTTGGGCCACCCTGTTTTAGTGGTATGCAGCCGGTGTGTTGAAAGAAGATAGTATATAGTATATAGATATATAATGAACAGCTGTATGACTCTTGTGGTTTAGCGCTTCTTTTGATTTTAATAATAATATATAATGAACACTGAAGGCTTACTGCAATATTAGCCTCTTCCCTTGTCTACTTATTCTCTTAACTTTCTAATTTCTCTAGTGAACACTTGTATTTCATGACATAAGAGGTGGCTTGAGTATCTAGCTGGTGGGGGGATGTTAACTACTAACAAACTAATACTTTTCCAGATATTTGAGTAATAGATACATTGACAATTTTGGTGATGTACAATATTATGCTAATATAAACAAGAAAAATTGTATTTGAAAATTATTTTTAGCATTTGGTTGAGATTTTATCAGTTTGTACTGAAGTGGTAGTTGAAGGTTGTAATTTATAAGAAAATGGTTTGAATTTGTTTTTCAAAAAGAAATTTTGATGCATATACATGTCTTCATTTTTTCACATTTAATATGACCCTTGTCGGTTTAGCGCTTTCTTTGATTATAATAATTCACATTTAATATATTAGATAGATCATTCAACTATTTTGAATGCTAAAATAAAATTCAAGCCAAAGAAGTTTATTTTAATTCTATTGCACAGATGGGAGATGGCCAATGTGTTGAGAGGAAAAAAAAAATATGCACGCACTTGTGCGCCCACCCAAACAGGCCAAGTGTCTAAAGACAAGGGCCTTTGTCAACTGGTAACTAACACACACAGTTAAGCTGCGTGATGAGAAGCACCAGTTACAAAAACTTCAAACACATTCAAAGGCACAAGTTATTCCTATATCTTATTCTAGTGGCTCATTCTTAAAGATTTTAACTTTATAAATGAGAAATACAGCCTCTCTTCACTTAATTAACCCTTTGAGGGTCTAAGAATTTTCAAAAAAAAATATTTTTTCGTATGAAATGGTAGAGAACCTTTTTCTAAAGGTAATAAAACAAAAAGTACGAAATTTGATGGAAAATTGACGAAATTACACTTATTGCGAATTTTACTGCGTCAGATATTTACGCATTGGCAATTTTGCTCGCTTTGACTCCTATTTTAGGCCAGTTACATTATTCCAGTCGACCAAATTCTTAGGTGTTTCACTAGTATTCTATTTTATCGATTGACCACAAGAAACTGCCCAATTATAGTGATCAGAAATTTGTAATTTGGCCAATTTCACACAAAGTTCAAAATATTCCAATTTCAAAATAGGGTCTAGAATAAACAATGCAGGCATTCCTGGCACTAAAATAACATTTCCTCTGTTTATTAGTTACATTTCCAGGCTTTACAGATGAATTCCATTTTTATTTTTTATTTACATAATTTTTATTCACACCAAAAAATAGAAGATTTACTGTTATGCAATATTGCAATGATCATATAAATATCAGCACATTTGTGAATGTATATTAGACCCACCAGTTGGTGTATTGGACGTGTGACTGTCATTTGTTTACTCTTGAACAGCGGCAAAAATCGAACATTTTCGCTATTTTTGAGCTCAATTGCTATTTTCGATACTAAAACCAATCAAAATTATCTTTCTATAATATATCTTCCATTATATCAAATGAGACCAAGAAACCACGAATACAACCATAAAGAAACATACGAAAATGAAATGCAAAGTCGGTGTTTTAATCCAAAAACACGGTCTCATTTTTTTTTCTCATTATACACCGAGTGCTGCAGGATTTGTTTTATGTGGTGTACACTTACCACATAGATGCATTTTCTTGTATCTAGGCCCAAATTTACCACTCAGCTTATTAGTGAGCTGAGCTCATGATGTAGATCTGTGGCTTGGACCCTCAAAGGGTTAACCCTTTTGAGGGTCCAAGCCAAAGAGTTAACCCCTTTGAGGGTCCAAGCCAAAGGGTTAATCCCTTTGAGGGTCCAAGCCATAAATCTACGTCATGAGCTCAGCTCACTCAGATAAGCTCGTCGGTAAACAAATTCGTCGCTTAGTGAGGAGCATACTACATATAATAGTAGTGGGTTTGTGTCAGCCATCTTTGATGTTGTTTTAATGTCATCTTTGCACCATTTATAACATTTCTGGTATATTTTTAAATGTTTATACAAAAGTTTACTGTATATTGTAATAAACAGAGTAAAAGAAATCAGCTCTAATATATACATCATTTTGGTATGCATACTGGTCAGAGAGCCCGTCATAAGTCCAAGTCGTCAATAAATGAGTATGTCGCTAAGTGAGGAGAGGCTGTATATATACTAAAATTTAAAATTTAATTACCCCTTTGATACAGAAGGCTTATAAAACAAGTGAATAACTTTTATAAAAAAAATTCCTTTGCATTACCACCATGTGAAAGTGCATTAAATTTATTGAATACAAACAAAAATTGCAGTATATTGTACATTGTTAGAAGTGCATGTCTATGTATGTATGTGGCAGCCACAACCTGCAAAGAAAAATAAAAGTTATCCTTCATATAAAACAGCAGCTTTGATGGGTTAATGGGAATGGAATCTGGAAGCCTAGTAAACCCAACACACTACATGTTTCCCTAATCCAAGTTTTTGTCAGAACACTTGAAGGTGGAATTTATAAAACTGAGAATGTTATGGTTTTCTTGTGTTCACACAACCATCAAGCTAAGCAAAGTTGATAAGTGTAAAGTTACCATGAGAAATAATCACAAGTTTGTTGCTGCAAAACAAAAAGAATCAGACATACAAGTGTGAAGTGACAGCGGCAGGATATACCTGGGTTATTGCAAGAGCAAATGTCACAATACAGTGGACCCCCGAGTTTCGTAAACCCCGGAAATCGTACATTTATGTAAGTATAATATTGTAAGTGCTTGTGGAAAAGTATTTTTGGGGGTCTGAAATAGACTAACCTACGTGACATTTTTTCTTAAGGGGGTAAATTCGTTCGGTAATGGCACTTGAGCAGACTTCAGGAGTGAAGTTTTTACGAAACTCGGGGGTCCACTGTATTATAATATAATAGTTGGGGTGAGCTAAATATGTAAGGGACATAATAAAGTATGAAAGGGAGGGAGAGTGTCTGTCTATCTGTGTGTGTCTGTCTATCTGTGTGTGTCTGTCTGTGTGTGTGTTTCTCATCAAGCAGCATAACTGTGTGTGTGCACGCACACGCTGAATGTATTTTAAAACTTCGGCTGTCTCCCACCGAGGCAGGGTGACCTCTTCCCCCCCCCACCCCAGAAAAAAAAAAACTTTCACCATCATTCACACAATCACTGTCTTTGTAGAGGAGCCCAGATACAACAGTTTGTCAGTCCAAACAGCCAGTATCCTAAACCCCTCCTTTAAAGTGCAGGCATTGTACTTCCCACCTACAGGACTCAAGTCTGGCTAACTGGTTTCCCTGAATCCCTTCACAAAATATTACCCTGCTCACACTCCTCCAGCTTGTCAGGTCCAAAAAAACATTAGTCTCCATTCACTTCTATCCAACACGTTCACACATGCCTGCTGTATGTCCAAGCCCCTTGCACACAACCTCTCTTACCCCCTCCCTCCATCCTTTCCTAGGGTGACCCTTACCCCTCCACTGCAGATTGATACACCCTCCAAGTCATCCTATTTTGCTCCATTCTCTCTAAATGACCAAACCGTAAGCCATGTGTGTCGTAAGAGGTGACTAAAATGCCGGGTGCAAGAGGCTAGTAACCCCTTCTCCTGTATAAAGTTCTAAATTTAAATAAGAAAACTTTTGTATTTCTTTTAAGGTTACGCTGCCTCAGTGGGATATGCCTAGTTCATTGAAATTTTTTTTAACACCAGCAGTCTCCCACTGAAGCAGGGTAGCCCAAAAAGAAAAGAAACACTTTCACAATCATTCACAATCACTTGGTATAGCTTTCTCGGACTTTTGAAAATCAGTTGGGTGGTTATAATCTCTCACATTTATAAACAGAGCATTAGACTTGTCCAGTTCTAATGCTATATTTATATTGTAATCTTAGTTCTAGGCTTTTTTAAGTTTGACCATTATATACTTTACATTTTTTCATGGAAGCTTATAGACACAGCCATCAGCATTTTTAGGGGAATTCTTAATCAAATGATTTTTAATGAATCAGTATTGTTTAAATACAATGCGTGCATGCACTGTGGCCACTTTATTAGGTACACCCTTCTAGTACTAGGCAATGCATTCCCTTTGCTCCAGAATAGACTGAATTCTTCATAGTATAGATTCAACAATGTGCTGGAAATATTTCTTAGATTTTGGTTCATGTTGACATAATACCATCACACAGTTGCTGCAGATTTGTCAGTTGCATATTCATGCTGCAAATCTCCCATTTCACCACATCCCAAAGGTTTATGTCAAATCTTGATCTATCTGCATGTCATAGATGAAGTCGTGATATGTCAGACCGGGCAACGTTTTTACAATCTTCAACTGTCCTGTTTTGGTGAACCTTTGCCCATTGTAGCCTCAGATTCCTGTTCTTAGCTGACAGGAGTAGAACCCAGAGTGGTTTGCTGCTGTAGCCCATCCACTTCAAGGTTTGACATGTACATTCAGAGATGCTTTTCTGCATACCACTGTTGTAATGCATGTTAGTTACTGTCGCCTTACAGCTTTAACCAGTCTGACCTCCGTCATTAATAAGATGTTTTTGCCCAAAGAACTGCTGCTCATTGAATGTTGTGTTTTTCACACCATTCTCTGCAAACTCTATTGACTGTTGTGCATGAAAATCCCAGGAGATCAGCAGTTTGAGATACCTAATCACCAACAATAATTCTGTGGTCAAAGTCACTTAGATCACATTTCTTCCCCATTCTGATGTTTGGTCTGAACAACAATTGGACTTCTTGACCACGTCTGCATGCTTTTAGGCTTTAAGGTGCTGTCACATGATTGGCTGATTAGATATTTGCATTAATGAACCAGTGTACAGGTGTACTTAATAAAGTGAGCTGTGTGAGAGAGAGATATACAATGCTAGTCATTAAAGTATGTTTGGTGCCTTCACCAGGCTTATTTTGTCAGAATTAATACCCAGCCCTATGAGATGTCTTAGAGAAAAAATTCTTCCAGCCTAGCAACTCAATGTAAGGTCTCAGGATTCTGCCAGGCTACTGACTGCATGCTCAGTGCCTTCTAGGCTTGTATGGTGGATGGATGTTTGTTGTGTTGAGTACTGAGTTTGTAGGACATTTTTGGTCATAGACAAATTAATATGGATAAGAATAAGTTGCTAACACAAACAATTGCACATATCATTGGACTGCATAAGGTAGACCATCAAATGAAGGGAATACAGGAAGCCATTAGTGTGTTTAGTGTTTCTTTGTGGGTCAGTGGCTAATGTAACCAAAACTCCTTTACACACTTTAGTGATGATAAACACATGAAATATTTTTAGGTACTTTTCTTTAATTCCCTGTGCAATCACTCTTGGTTTGTTCTCAAACTGACTTTATTAGTTACCATATATACTTTTTTCTCAGCTTCCCTAGATGTGCTTTTAGTGTTTACCTGTCATCACCATTGCCTTCAAGGAACTGAGACAATCGGCTCACTGAAGCTTTCGCATGCCAATGGCTTAAAATATTTCCTTTGTTTATTGGCTTTTTGTAATCTAATGATCTGTGCAATTATCTTCAATTGGTATTATAGCCAAAAATGTCCAAGAAACTCTGTACTTAAGACCATATGGTTCAGGGAGACCACAAATGTATCCATCCACTACAAACCCAGAAGGCACTGAGCATACAGCCTGTAACCAGGCAGAATCCTGAGATGTTAGTTTGAGTTGCCAGACCAGCAGAAATTTTCTCTCCAAAATGCTTAACAAGGTTGAGTATTAATTTTGACATTAAAGTATACCAGGTGCAAGCACACAGCATACTTTAGTGATAAGCACTAGATGTATAAGATAATATAATTTATTTCAGCATGATACAATGTTTGAACAAAGGTGAATGACATTTAGGTGTACATGTAGAAAGCCCCTTAATTTGCAGAGCATTTCAGGCAAACTTAAAGCTAACTAAAGATTTAATAAGGCAATGGCTGTATGACCCTTCTAGATTTAGCGCTTCATTTTTTATTACAATACTAAGGCAATGGCAGTTTGAGTGGTTTTATACATACAATCTCTTAGGCGAGTGTAAATATAAATTTAGGAGTTACAATGAATACAAGAGAATTGAATATCCTATTAGTACATGCTATATGGCTTTTATCAAGTTTAATTGTTTAAGGAATTACAGGTTTGATTATGATTATAGGTAATGAGTATTCTAGTGTACTATTAATATAGAGGGGAACAATCAGTGTTTTAATGGTTGGAAGATTACAGGTACATATTGAGAATAAGATTATATTGTTTTATATATGTCTGTGACATTGAGAATATGGATATGTAGTTTTCACATATTTAGCTGATGTTGGGATATGTTAGGGAGAGGTGTTTTTTAAGTTTTGAAAATACTGACAGAAACACTGTTTCTGGAGATTTCTGGCAAAGAGTTTCAGATTTTGGGCACTTTTTTGTATATTGAATAATTTTTAAAGAGATTAATTTGCAAATGAGCAAAATTATGTACTATCATCTCTCAATCCAAGACAGAACTGGAACCGTTGCACTCTACATCAAGGTACACGGTACTTACTCCACATAGCCAGACCCTGATTACTATAATACAGAGGTCCCTTGAGTTATGATGTTAATCCGTTAAAGATGTATCGTACCTCCAAACTATTGTAACTCAAACCCCAAAGTACATAGTTTTATGGTAATTCATTCCAAGACCCCGGAAGTGCGACTTTTACTGTACCTTATACAGCGAGATACAACATGCAGGCACTATCTTCCTTCATCTGCTTCTCTCTCATCCACAGTTATAAGTGTGTCCATCTCTTGCTGTATGACCCTGGTGGTTTAGCACTTAGTTTTGATTATAATAATTTTCATCTTATAATTTCTGCCTTTTTTTTCACTATCTTAGATTTTTGGTAAGTAAATAAACTGTAGTACAAATTCTGCTATTGGCTAAGATACTATCATTGACATAATCAATCCCTTTGCTGATTGGCTACTAAGACACTTTCACAGATCTCCACTCCTGTTAGCTAAGACACTGTCGAAGAGGCAAGCTACTGGATTGCTGGTTGGCTGAGGGCCACCCATGTGCACCAACAATAATATCATATGCATTTAAGCTTTAGGGGCACAGAATACAGCATGGGAGGTAAAGGCACCGCAGGCAACATCAAGAAAAAAGGATGACATGAGGTGAAAGGTGTGGGAGCAAAGCCCTGCACTGAGTCCATGGTATGAACTCCAACAATGGAGATGTGTATATGCATCTGGCTGTGTTGCCGGGCATAATCTACAAGTAGTACATGATAAAACTATTATAGACCTAACTGATATTACTGGCATATTTGGTTTAGCACTTCTTTTGATTATAATAATACTGGCATACTACTGTTTATAGAAATACACTGGTTATACAAAGCCTTTCAGGCAACTTAGGTTAATATTATTCCCTAGAATGTGACCCAGAACAGTTGTACCATCATATGCATATCGTATCTCCAATTTTTAATCAAAACAACAAAAAATTTCTCCAAGGGTAGATTGTAACTCCAGGGATCACTATCTTATCACAAGCCTGGTTCTCCAGGGAATGGGAAACAATGCCTAGCTTCGGCTAGGTGTTCATACTTATCACGTGAAAAATTGATGCTTAAAATTTCTTGAAATGTGAAAGCTTAGTATATGTAGACAAGTAATTTATTTCATTTACCTTTTGAGATAGTTTTGTTGGCAGTTTTCTTTGATTGGTGCTGCATCTTTTGTTGATGTACAGTACTGAGAGAAATGTTCAAGAATGACTCAGCCGAAGTTATTTTTTAGTAATTTGAACCCCTGTGGGTTTAGCACTTAGTTTTGATTGTAATAATTTTAACATGTACTGTAACAAATACCATTTCTTCTGAAAAGGTAAACTGTTAAAAATTACTGTTGACTGAAACATGTTTAAGGATTGTCTGAATATGAATCTTCAACAAATAGAAGCATTTGGCATCTAAATATTGAATATTGGCCATGATCTTGTTACTTTTTTTTTTTTTTTTCCTGTGTTGAGCTCCTCAAATAATACCTTACTGCATCATCACAGTATGTATTTGCCTTTAACTACAACAGCCGAGAATGAAGTACATATTATGCATAGTTACGTATGTGTCTTGAAAGGTAGTAATTTTTTTTTTTTTTTTTTAATGTCACTTCATTTGCAGTTGATAGCTAGACAATGGCTTTTCATTTGAACAAAATTTATTAAGTAAAAGGACACAAATGCAACTGATGTGACATTTTATTGTGGCAACGTTTCGCTCTCCAGGAGCTTTCTCAAGCCGTTAAGTAACGGCTTGAGAAAGCTCCTGGAGAGCGAAACGTTGCCAAAATAAAATGTCACATTAGTTGCATTTGTGTCCTTTTACTTAACATATTGTCGGTAATTCTACCAATATTATTACGAACAAAATTTAAAACTTCTGATGAGTTCTGGGAAAAAGGAGAGGAGGAAGCTTCATCTGTGCATCCTGGAGTGATGAAATGCAATACATTAAATTCACTCCACACATTCCATAACTAGGTGGTGCTATATGACCCTTGTGGGTTTAGTGCTTAGATTTTATTGTAATAACTAGGTGTGTGCAATAGTTTGGGTTAAATGTGCAGGCCAGGAAGTAGTTTTGGTGAAACAAATTTAGGCCTTTCTGTACCTTTGAATGTTAAGCCTACTATGAAAGGGATATTTATTTTTACACTAATACTGTAAATTGATCAAATTGGTCTGTATTATTTGCCTAAGAGTAAGGTATACATTGTCATCTTTTTTTTTTAAATTGGCAAGGATTATGTATTTAAACCATATTTGGAATTAGAATTTGTTATAATACTGTAGCCTCAAAATTGGTATGCTTATGCATTGTATAGTCATATATATTGTACCATGTAAATTTTCAGTATTGTAACCCTTAAGTGACATTTAAAATAAGCTATACTTCATATTTTTATAGGAGGAAATTGTGTGTAAATCACGTATCACAAGATTTAAGGATGACAAAGCTGCATTAAAAGCAGTATGTACAGAGTATGCATTTACATAAAAAAATTTTTTTTGCAAGGTTGTTTCCTGGATAAAAATAATAATAATAATAATCTAAGGATGAACCCTAAAACATCTGTTGAATAGTAGACTTCCTTTGAAATTGGGTATTATATGTGACACCAACAAACAAGTGGAATTTGCAGGCCCAGGAACTTCATTAGTACGAGCCAGTTGCCTTTTTTTTTTAAATTGATAAGCATTCACTAATCATAATGATTTGATATTCATTATGGGAACCTATAGTTGTAGTTATATATATATGATTGTAACCAAACATAATTATAATTAAAGGTAATTTTACTTAATCTGTGTATACAATATATGATATTATTAAACTTTATTATAATCAAATATACTATGTATGTTTATATACAGTGGACCCTCGGTTAACGAAATTAATCCTTTCCAGGAGCTATTACTTAATCTGAATCTTTCGTAATCCGAACCCTTATTTCCCATAAGAAATAATGTAAATACAATTAATCCGTTCCAGACATCCAAAAATATTCACAAAAAATACATTTTTTAAAGAATAACTATAGTTTTACATACAGAAAACACACACAAATACTACATACAATATTAAATGTATAAATAAATATTGAAATAAACATTTAAAATAACATTTACTTACCTTTATTGAAGAGACTTGCTGGCATCTGGAAGATAGGGAGGACAGGTGAAGGGGTTAGTGATTGAAAGGGGAATCCCCACTCCCTGCATGCCTGCAACTACACTCCCTGCATGCCTGCAACTACACTCCCTGCATGCCTGCAACTACACTCCCTGCATGCCTGCAACTACACTCCCTGCATGCCTGCAACTACACTCCCTGCATGCCTGCAACTACACTCCCTGCATGCCTGCAACTACACTCCCTGCATGCCTGCAACTACACTCCCTGCATGCCTGCAACTACACCCTGCATGCCTGCAACTACACTCCTGCATGCCTGCAACTACACTCCCTGCATGCCTGCAACTACACTCCCCGCATGCCTGCAACTACACTCCCTGCATGCCTGCAACTACACTCCCTGCATGCCTGCAACTACACTCCCTGCATGCCTGCAACTACACTCCCTGCATGCCTGCAACTACACTCCCTGCATGCCTGCAACTACACTCCCTGCATGCCTGCAACTACACTCCCTGCATGCCTGCAACTACACTCCCTGCATGCCTGCAACTACACTCCTGCATGCCTGCAACTACACCCTGCAAAACCACACTCTACATACAAATTTAATGTATAAATAAATCCTTGAATAACTTTAAAATACATTTACTTACCTTTATTGAAGACCTGGGAACTGAATAGGACGGACAGTAAGGTTATGCCTTGCAACTACACTCCCTGCATGCCTGCAACTACACTCCCTGCATGCCTGCAACTACACTCCCTGCATGCCTGCAACTACACTCCCTGCATGCCTGCAACTACACTCCCTGCATGCCTGCAACTACACTCCCTGCATGCCTGCAACTACACTCCCTGCATGCCTGCAACTACACTCCCTGCATGCCTGCAACTACACTCCCTGCATGCCTGCAACTACACTCCCTGCATGCCTGCAACTACACTCCCTGCATGCCTGCAACTACACTCCCTGCATGCCTGCAACTACACTCCCTGCATGCCTGCAACTACCACTCCCTGCATGCCTGCAACTACACTCCCTGCATGCCTGCAACTACACTCCCTGCATGCCTGCAACTACACTCCTGCATGCCTGCAACTACACTCCCTGCATGCCTGCAACTACACTCCCTGCATGCCTGCAACTACACTCCCTGCATGCCTGCAACTACACTCCCTGCATGCCTGCAACTACACTCCCTGCATGCCTGCAACTACACTCCCTGCATGCCTGCAACTACACTCCCTGCATGCCTGCAACTACACTCCTGCATGCCTGCACCACTCCTGCATGCCTGCAACTACACTCCTGCATGCCTGCAACTACACTCCTGCATGCCTGCAACTACACTCCCTGCATGCCTGCAACTACACTCCCTGCATGCCTGCAACTCCTCCTGCATGCCTGCACTCACTCCTGCATGCCTGCAACTACACTCCCTGCATGCCTGCAACTACCTCCTGCATGCCTGCAACTACACTCCCTGCATGCCTGCAACTACACTCCCTGCATGCCTGCAACTACACTCCCTGCATGCCTGCAACTACACTCCCTGCATGCCTGCAACTACACTCCCTGCATGCCTGCTACCACTGGGAAGCTTCTTTGGACCCATGGTGACTTATTTCACAGTGACAATCACTAAACCACCAAAAAAGACACCAAATGTATTGTGAATGTTTGAAAGAGCGCGCTGGGTAATGTTCTCTGGTAAACAACGCTACAGTGGCGTCTTGCGCAGGCGGTTACGCCTAATACGTTTCGCTAACCGAGCTTTTTTCGCTATCTGATTGCAAAAAAAGATTTTGGTAACCGATTTTTTCGTTAACTAGACCTTTCGTTAACTGAGGGTCCACTGTACAATGGACAATTGTAATTCATGTTGGTTACGTTCCTGAAATCTGCATTACTAATGATTACTGTGGCTTATGGACTGAAAAACGTATGGGGAAAAAATAGGGTTGCATTCTTCAGGCCTCATTTTTTTATCACAATTTTTTTTACCTAACAATGTTGATAATGATCCTCTGTGAAATACGTGAATTCTCCTGAGGTTCAGACAGCAAAGAAATGGTTACATTAATACGTACTGTACATTATTGCTTGCTTACGTTCATGTCGAGTTCAGAAGTGAAAAGTAGAGTGGAGAAGGTGGCTGTGGATCTATTCAATATTTTAACTTACACTGGAGATTACTTATTGCACAAGCTCTTATCTTTTGACTGAATCATTCATTATCTAACTCCAAACATTCATGCTGTCTCCTTGATGAATGCACCACCCTTCAACATCTTAACCCTTTTACTGTCTCATCCATGGATCTACTTTATTGATGCTTGGGTACACATACGTTTTGAGCTCGGCTCACTTGGATAAGCTTAATGTGGTAAATTTTGGCCTAGACATGAGAGAATGGGTCTGTGCAGTGAGTGCACTTTAAAATAAAAAAAAATCCTAACCCATGCAGTGCATGATAGGAAAAGCAAAACTCTGACCTTGTGTTTGGTTTAAAATAGTGTATTTGGTGTTTTCTAGTATGGTTTTATTGAATGTTTGTTGGTATCATTTGATAGAACAAAGACACTACTGAAATAAGAGATGATTTTGGTTAGTTTTAGGACTGGACGTAGCTTTAAATTGGGCTCAAAGTAGCATAAATATTCAGTTTGTTTTCTTCAGAAGTTATGCTATGGTAAACCACTTAAATGATTATCATTGGAATTGAAATGTTGGTTATGCCCCCTCTATTTGGTTTTTGTAGTACTTTGTTGTTATATCCTGCTTTTAATTTATGCAAAATTACTGTACATGTTTAAACAGCTTGATTTAATGAATTAACCATTGGTGCTCAGCCTTCAAAATATGAAGCTCCCCCATTAAACTGTTGGTAAAGTGTATACCTGTGGTGGTAAATGAGCAATCTCTTAAGTAAAAATCATATGCTAAGCATTTAGTAAGATTCTAGTCCATTTGGATGACTTACAGCATCTGTAACTTAAAAACTACACTTCTTTTTAAAATGTAGGGAGTTTGATATTTTAAATTTTTTCCACATTTATATAAGATAGTAAGCAAATATTTTTATACAATATTAAGTGCCTTGTGCAAGTTCGATGCAATGAAGATGTCAGCCTAGCTTGTTGTCTTATTAAAGTTAAATGAAGAAATAAATGCCTTGCAGTACCTTGTTGTTTTTTTCAAAATCGAACAAAGTGAGGAGAAAAAGAAAAAAATTGCTGCTGAATAATGTTTTTAAATGTAAGAAGAAAGCTCTAGTCCTAAAATTTTTTATTTACCAGTATTGTTATTATTGTGTATGACCGGCACCATTCTACAAGGACTGTAAAGTTGCACTGTCCTTCCAACATGTAGGATCCACTGTAAACATCTAAACTGCTCCAGTATACTCTCGCTGACCTCGCAGAAAGTCCCACTTTTGACAGAATCTGACTTTAGTGGAAACTAATCCTTTTGCATTTCAATTTTACTTTTGCCCTTACCTTCAACTCCACACACTCTTATACCTCTCTTTGCACATCCCTCCCTGCAGCATTGCATGACCTTTGAGTTTAGTGCTTAAATTAATAATGTGTCCATTTTCTAAGGAATGCATCCGTGCTGTATGACCCTTGTGGTTTAGCGCTTCTTTTGATTATAATAATAATCTAAGGAATGCAGAGCATAATGTAAGAGAAAAATAAACTTGTATGGTACATTAGACAAATTGAATTCTAATGTCAAGTGGCAAAATTGCACATATAAGCTTTTTATAAATATTTTTGGTGCTATCAAAATTATCAATAAATTTTAACTTCTACACTAGGTTTATTCTATGGTATTGCATTAAATGTTTCAGGGTGTGGTAGGCACTTAAGGTCACACACAATCCAACAAGACTACTACTACCTTGAATTAAATCTGATTTCCTCCCTTTCCCTATGTTTAGCACTTCCCCATGAATAACATATCAGGAAGACTAAGGGACTATGTACATACAAGATGCTAGACCTGGAAATGTTAAGACCAAGGGACATACACAGGCCATTGGAAAATCACTGTAGAAGTGGATTATAATAATTGTAACTAAGCGCTTGGTTTAGCGCTTCTTTTGATTATAATAATGTAACTAAGCGCTAAACCCACAAGAGTCAGTGCTGCAGGATAGGGTATGCTAAAGGTTTAATATGCTTGATAAGACTAGCGAGGGTGGAGAGTATAAGTGTTAGTAAGGGCAGTGAGGAGTACCAAAGGAAGTATAATTAAAGGTGAAATAAATGTTGCTGTCAAAAAGTCAGAGGGAATCAGCAAGGAGGGAAGATAAAGTAAGTGTTAGAGTGGTGGTGATGGAGGTTAATTCTGCATGCTCGCTGGTAGACAGGACAGTCTAAATATTATTATTATTATAATCAAATAGAAGCGCTAAACCACAGGGGTTATACAGCGCTGCAGGTTATTGTAGGATGCAGGGAGAGTGGGTTGTAAGAGGGAGATGGACGATTAGTAGGGTATGGAGTGCAAGATGACGGTGGATAGTGCAGGGGAGGAGGGTAGCAAGAGATCGAGGTAGAAGGGACTGAGGGAGGTGCTAGAGGTATAAGACAGTCTAAATAGAATATGGCAAACTGAAAATGGAACCTGACAATTCTCAGTGGAACTGGATGCCTTTCCACAAGGTACCCATGAGTGAGATGTGTGCCCAATTTGAAGATGGGAAAGCTGAGTCTCCAAACCATGACAGCGGTGATAAGACCAGAATCCTAAACACAGCTCAATAGAATGTAATTTGTTACGAATCAACTCAGACCAACGGTTGCGAAGGTGGCTAGAGATTACAGCAAAATAATCTGAGAATGTAATACCCCTACATAAAACGGGAAGGTCACATACTGCTTACTAAGTAGCAGAGTCCATCTGCTCATTGCCCTGATCATCATGACCAGGGCCCCACCAGAAAACAATTTCTTTGGTTGCACCTTATTTCTATTAAAAACAAAGTTGTGTACGAAGAACTAAGGGGAGTTAAATTTTTTGATAGCCTGCAAAGCACTGAAGGAGTCAAACTACCACAAATGTTGAGGTAAGCAAAGGAAGATACAAGATACCACATGGAGAAAAGACTAGCACCACTCTGGAAGGACTGCAGTGGACACCCAGGATTCATTTCTAACATCTACAAACTGACCTCACTGAAAATCCCAAGTTTGACAGACTGACTTGCCTAATTTAAATTTTGCTCCCTAACCCCTACACCCCTTGGACCTGTGCTCCAATTCCCTGAATAATCTGAATGCCTTCCATTTCCCCAGGCACTGTATGGCCAAGTTTAGAACTCCCATTAATGTAATAATAATTATACACCCCTGCCCATAGTGCTGTAAAACCCCACAATTTTATAATCAACTTAAAATGAAGAACAGACATGAAAACGTACATAATGCTCAGAGGAATTGATAGGACAGGCTGTTTGAGAGGAGGGAAACAGATACTCGGGGACTTGGCTGGAAGTTAAAGACACTGATGTGTCATGGGGATATCAGGCAATATTTCTTCAGTCTCAGGGTGATCTGGAAGTGGAATGACCTTGACAAAGAAGTTAGGGTTGGTAGACTCCATACAGAGTTTTATAGGTAATTATTACAATCAAGGGAGAGTGCTAAACCTTTAGAATTATGCAGCATTTTATAGGTAAGTGGCAAGTTAAGAGGCAGGAGCTAAGACTCAACCCCTGCAACCACATACAAGTACAGGTTTTGCACATGTATTACATTCATGGGGAGGGTTTAGCGCTTCCCCATGATTATAATAATAATAATCTAAACTCACAGGGTTTGTACAATACTATAGGTAGGGGTTTGTGAAAGTAAAACTGAAATTGGTTATAAAACAAAGATGGGACACTTGAAGAGATTAGTTAGTATGTTGGGGGCCCCTCAAAGGAAGTTCGTTGATAGTGAGGGGCTCTTGATCTAAGAAATTAGAGCTGTGCTCAGTTCCTTCAATTATTAGGGCACTAAAAATTGAAAGTGAATGCAATCAAGTTTGATGCAAGGAAGGAAAGGCCATGTCCACTTCCTTGAATGAAGACTTCTTAGCTTCAAGGAACTTCTCTTGAGGAGGATCACAATTTATAAAACATTATAATAATAACTGAGCAATAAACTTTAGACCGTAGACAATGGTATGGTAGACTTCCAATAAGAGGAACTAGGACACAGCTTGGCATCACACACAACTCAAACACTTCAGAAAATATTTCTCAAGACTTCATGAAAGGGTTCTAATTAAATACTGTATGACAAATGCTTATACATTATAATCAAAACTAAGCACTAAACCCACAAGGGTCATACAGCGGCTGCAGGGTGGAATGTGCTAAAGAATATGTTAATACCAGAGACCAGTGAGGATTAGGAATATGTAAGAGGCAGAGTTAGCAAAGGTAGTGGGGAGCATTAAAGGGAGAATATAATCAAAGTTGGTGTAATAAGGCAGTTGCTGATAAAGTCAAAGTGTTGTGAGTCTGCATCAAATATGGGGCTACATGCAAGGTCAGCTTTAGGGTGGTGATGACATCTGAAATAAATTCTGCATGCCCACTGATACACAGGATAGTTTATTAAGAGATGGTGAACTAACAACAGAACTTTACAATTCTCTCAAAACAGTGCTGTGCAAAATGTGATGAGCATTAAAATCACCTAATAAAAGGAATGCTGAAGGTGGGGAAGAAACCAGAAAATCTACATCAGGAATAGACAGCAATTGAGATGAAAGATACAAAGAGCAGACTGTATACCACTTGTTCAAGTAAATCCAGGCTGCAACATAATGCAGTGAAGTATGAACAAAGATCCAAGAATGTGGTATATATTGACATGCACTTTCATTAAATGTTTCCTTTGGAAAAAAGGATCTGGTGATTGCAATAAAATATAGCCTGAAATGGGGGAGGATGACAGTGAAGCACAATTTTAATTCTTGTAAACAAGACACTTATACAGAAAAACGGAGTGGAATACCTGAAGCTCCCCTCGATTACCAAAGTTCTCCAATATTCCACTGTATGAAAGCCATGATCTGTGAAGAGTATAACAGTAACAGTAAGTAGGAGCTGTCTATGGACTAGGAAGGTCTGTGAAATCAACATGAGGGGGTAGTGGGAAATTAGCAATTATTATAATCAAAAGAAGCGCTAAACCACAGGGGTCATACAGCGCAGCAGGGCAGGGAGAATGGAATGTAAGAGGGATGATTAGTAGGGTATGGAGTGCAGCAGGGCAGTGGATAGTGCAGGGATAGAGGGTAGCAAGAGATTGAGGGGAGTGCAAGAGGCATCTTCAGAGTTTGTGTAATAAATCAGTTGCTGTCAAAAAGTCAATGAGTGTCTGAATTAAAGGTGGGTCCATCAGCAAGAAGAGAAGGTAAAGAAAGGGCAGCAGAGCGAAGACGACAACGGAGGTAAATTCTGCGTGCTCGTTGATATAGTGGGCAGTCCAACAGAATGTGGCTAACAGATACTGGAACCTGACAATTCTCACAGAGGGGGACAGGGAGCCTCTCCATGAGATACCCGTGAGTAAGACGAGTGTGGCCGATGTGAAGACAGGAGAGAGCGAAAGTAGTCTAGAAAAAGAGAGCGAGAAGCCGCCATAGGCAGTTGGGCTTTCACGCATGGCAGTGGAAAAGAACAGACATGAACAGCAGGAACTTCCCAAGGGTAAAGGGAAAAGTGAGAGGCCACATGAACATAGAAAGGCAGTAGCTGAAGAGAAGACAAGAGCGAATGTAGGCGAAGAGAACGGGGAGGTGGGCTGTAGCTCCCAGTTTCGTACGATGCCGAGCCACAAACTAAAACAAGTCTTATAAGCCGCAAAATACGGTATGTAGTATGTCGAGGGTGGAAGTTCTCGGCAGTAATATGTTAATTTAGCTATATATTACAAGGCTAGCATCTCTGCCAGTGGACAGGAAGGACAAAAGTGTCTACCTTACGAATTGGAAGGTCCTGGAGCTCAAGTTGCTCCCTAATGCCTGCATCACAAGTTAGAAAAGTCTCATTCAATGATGTGCAGAATGATACCAGTTCTGCAGCAAGAATGCTTATGAATCATGACAGTAGTAGTGTCACCAGTGGAGCTAATTGTTATTATAATCAAAGAAAGTGCTAAACCGACAAGGGTCACCAGTGGAGCTAAGTATGGAAATATTGCTAGCATTTTTGTATGGTGACAATACATATACCAATGAGAACATGAAAAGAAAAGAAAATGTTCCATCCAACACACTGCAAGTGTGCTTTGCTAATACTATGGTCAGAAAGGTAGTCTGTAGGTGTCATTTGTTGAAGAGTAAAGAATTTTGTCCACAAGTTGCCTTGAAGCACAGATTGTAGGAGATTGTAGAGCAGGTTGTTTCTGAGAAGAGCAAGGGGCGGCAGTAATAGGGCTCACTTCATCAGTTACAGGTCAATGTCGCTTGGACAGTGGTCTGGAGTTGGTCCATCCTTTATACGAATGAAACAAAAATTGACACACTGTAAGAAATTAATCAAGAGGCAGGATTAAGTGCTGGAGCTCATCCTAACAGTTTCCATACCTTTCAACTGAAGTAATTGTGAAGTGCTGTATGACCCATACAGGTTTAACATGTTTTGAATGTTATGTGCACTAAAGAAATTACTAAAGAGTAAAATGCAAGGAATTTTTGTCATTTATTTTAGGCAATACCTGTACAAGAATAAAGATATATTCCAAAACTTGTGCTGGTTATTTTCTTTGCAATGCACTGTAAAATATTTTACTGATTAACATTATAATCTGATCAATATTCATTTGACCAAATAAATTAACTGCAATTCCCACAGAAAATATAGCAAATATATCCGCTTGACATTTTTATACTTTTAATATCTAAGAGTACTACATATATATCCTTGATTGTCTTTAAATTTGAGTATGGTGAGCACTCTGAAGATCTAAAGCTCGAGTGCATCACATTTACTCATAGTTACTACAGGGAGATGTGCTTATTTAAAGACCATTCAGCTTCACTGAAATTCACTTATTCTGTTGATTTTTTATCTAATGTATGTACTGACAACATTCACTACTGGAAGTGAATAGCTTCATAAGTAATTACCTATTATAAAAGATTGAAAAAATGCCCAATACAAGACAGTTATCAAATGCTAAAAAAATAATTAACCAAAAATGTCAACTGGCAACCATCATCACCATAAAATATTTGGCAAAAATCCAGTTACGACCGACTATATAGACTACCGGTGACTTGTAATTATACAAGTGTATAACCGAGTATCAATAGCATCTAGATTCTGGCAATTGTAAATCCAAAATTTTTCTCAAAATACAAATTATATATTACAGTTTAGAAGCCATTCAACATAAGAGAAACCCATTTTTGTTGCTTAATACTGATTCTATTCCATGCTGCACTTTCTAAAGAAAAAAAAATAAACACTAAGAAACTGGTTATTTAAACACATCTCGGTAATATGCTTACGAGTATTATTATATTCACAAATGCACTAAACCCATGTTTACAAACAAATGTAAATCATTTCTACTTTTGTTTGTAACTTGTTTAGCTCCATGGAACGGAGCACTGTTGAACAACTTTGATGATTTTTATGTTCTTTAATTAAACACCAGAGGAAAATTTGTGTCAAATGTTTATCCTTAAATGAACCCCTGGAGGTTTAGCACTTTATGAATTTAATAATTTTTAATAAACATTAATTTGAATGTCTCACTTTTAGATGATTATGCACAATTAAAACAAAGCAGGAATGAAAGATACAAGCTATATACCTTATGTGTGCAGGGTGAATATTTCTCTAGCTACAATATAAATTGTAGTCTGGTGTATCACTGTTATTTAATTTTACATGTAAATCAGGCCTTTTCCTGTTTGAGCAAAAGGCTATGACAGTTTGAAGTGTAGAAACCTTTTTGCCAGACATCTGAGACTGCAGTCACAGGGCTATCTAAAATAAATCATCAAATTTTATGTATAAACTACAGGCAATAAACTACAGTAACCTTATCCTAGAGACCTTACAACATGATTATAAAAAACACGATGCTCTACACTGTTTACCACTTGCATTATTTCTTAAAAGTTGTGTGATTCGTCATGACTGTTGTACATCTGCCTGACTTCCCTGTGTAATAGGTTCTGCTGAGTATGTTGGCATTCATTTACTAATTTTCTCTTGTCTTGCAACACAAACTGATTACTTAAGAATTACATTCTTGAAGAGCTAACAAGTTGTGCAACATTCTTCTACATAGTTACCAATGTAAAAGCATACTATTATTCAATTTTCAAAGTACAGAGATAAATCAATATTAAAAGTTCATATTTAAATTTATAAAGAAAGAAATTCCAGTATTAAAAAAAATTAAAATGTGTTGTGGTAATGATTATTTACATTTTTTAAAAACTTATTCCCATTGTTCATGGTTACAAAAAATAATTCGAAACCAGTAGTTTGAAGATAAAATACAATATGCTGAACTTAGCTATACTTGTAATATCTGTTTATGCTTATATACATATGATCTATGGTCTTTCCAATACCCACCATGACTTGAGAAGCATTGAAATCATACAAATCCACTTAAAAGTTTAGTTCTACATTTATAAACAGCAACAAAAATGAGTAACTGTTAAGGATATTAAAAATCATGAGTAGTTGCCATAGCCAGAATCTGGCATCCCACTCTGCATACCTACAACTTACATACCACAGCACATTAAGGTTACATGTGCACATCCCAGGTGCCAAAACATTATAAAGCAATGAGTGATTATGAATACAAAATTATTAAAGGTACATAATTTCACCTCTGCTCTTTCATGCTTCAGCTGAAATTAGTGGAATTGTGGCTTACACAACAATGTAGAAATGCTAGAGCTGCATGAAGACAGGAATGCCACAACAGACCAGACCAGCATCAAGAAGCAATAGGCACAGGAGATATTGTCCAAGAAAGTCTGCCCATCAGGTATACTTACAAAATTACAAGCAATAAATATTTACATAAAAGTGAACTTTTACATATTCATCCTCAGAAATTTGGTAATCTGATACATAAGTTATTATAAATATAGTATATGAAATGAAAGATTTAAACATACCCCTTTTAAAACATGTTTGACTGACAGTATTACAAGTGGAAGAATCTTGGTGTGGGCTGAGGTGAGATAGAATAACAGAGGGAGTGGGAGCAGGGAAGGTTTGATTCCACACACCACAGACAAATCTCCTTAGGTATTGCACAAACACCCATGGTCATATTCATGCAAGCAAGTTGAAAAAGGCATCTATTTATGTGGCCTCTAATACCTCCTGCTATCAAATGAACTCTACCTCATTGAAACAAAATAAAATCACAAGTTAATAAAAATATTTAGAAATACCAAAATAGATTCTATATAACACGGATGAAATGTCTCTAAAAGCATAAGGTACTCCTTTTGTATACACGCAAATAAATTGCAAGAAAAACCTGTGTAGACAGATTTTCTTTTGAAGTCTGCGTAACACGAATAAAAATTCTGCCTTAGCAAGAAAATTTTAATTTCACTCGAATAAGCTAAATAAGGCAGAAACTTGTCATCACATTTACACTTGTGACAAAAATAACTGAATAACATTTATTAAGGAGATAATGATGAATGTATTTTTTGGTCAGTAAGAATCAATTATTCTCTATGGCTATGTTAGCTACATGTCACATACTGTAGTAAACACAAGAAAAAGTCCTAGCTACACTCGGTTATTTATCAAACAAAATAAAAAGCTTTCCAATATGCCTTGTACAAAATCACTTTTATGAAACAAAATTAATTATTATTTTCAATTTTAATAGCGTTAAACATCTGACTGGTATATGCACTCATGACACCAACCATAATCACTGGCCCAAAGTAACACATGGCACACAATAGTTCACACAATTTCTTCATTCAATAATCATATACATATTCTAGGCACTGTAAATACCACTTGTGTGGTGAGACAGAGTCCAACTGTGCACAGCATCAAACATATTCCTACCAAAACATTGTTTACATTCAGTCTCACAGACATTCTTGTTTTAGTATAAGTTTCAGCATGTTTGAGTACAACTGACTACAGTGTCCTGCCAGCAATATAATACTTTGGTGCAAACACTTATCCATCTAGGAATGTGACAGGTGGGTCATGAAGCCACATTTCACATGACCCTAATTATCATAGTAAGTTGGGTTGCAGGGAGCCCACCTTCTAAAAAAGACCACAGTCCTTGAGGTTATTCTTGATGATTACATCTGTTACAGCATCAAACACAAACTGAAATACGTAAACAATAAAAATTATGAATATTGTATGAATTTCTAATTTGTTATAATAATTATTTATTCATGAAGAATTTTTATCTATACAATATTAATTTACAAGGGTTGGATAAAGTGCATTAAAACCTTTCAATAGTAGTATATAACTATTCATTATGGAGATTCTGAAGAGAAGTTACAAAGGATGGTGAAGGGTTTGGGAAGCTATGTAAAAGGAAACAAAGTGAACATAGAAAAAGTAATAAAGTACTGTAACTCAGATTGGAGGGAGGACGTATGGAGGAAGTGAAGGAGTTTAAATACAGAATAGCAAGTGGATGTGTCGGCAGATGAATTTAAGAGACAGGTGAGCAATAGAATAGGTGAAAGAATGGTATATGGATCATCGAGGCTTCTGTGAGAGAAAATTTATCTATGGGGGCAAAAAAGAGGAATGCAGAATACAGTGGTACCCCGAGTTTCGGCCACCTCCCAACTCGAACAATTATGTAAGTGTATTATTGTAAGTGCTTTTGTAAGTGTATTTTTCGGGGTCTGAAATGGACTAATCTAATTTACATTATTCCTTATGGGAACAAATTCTTTTGGTAATGGTACTTGAACAGCCTCCTGGATCGAATTATTGCCGTGACTGACTTTTATATGGAGGGGAAGGCATATGCTTTAAATAACACAGTGAGTAGGTTGGAGGCAGTTATGTCATGTTTAACATTTCTCCAATTTTTATTTATTTATTTACTAACATACCAGCTGTCTCACTGAGGGAGGACGACATGAAAAGGAAGAAACACATTCACATTCCCCATCACCAGCTTGCCATAAGTGAGCTGATATTACAGCTCAGATTTTTTTTTTTTTTTTTTTCAACAAGTCGGCCTTCTCCCACCGAGGCAGGGTGACCCAAAAAGAAAGAAAATCCCCAAAAAGAAAAAAACTTTCATCATCATTCAACACTTTCACCACACTCATACATAATCACTGTCTTTGCAGAGGAGCTCAGATACGACAGCTGAGAAAAGTCCCTCCCAGCTGTCACTATCTCAGACCCCTCACTATCTCAGATGTCCCTCCAAAATACATCATCTCCATCCCTCCTGAAGAGTGAAGGCACTGTACTTTCCACCTCCAGGACTCAAGCCTGGCAAACAGGTTTTCCTGAATCCCTTCATAAATGTTACCTTGCTCACACAAGTAAACATATTATAAAAATCACTTGCCACCACTCAATCCTATCCAATGCACTCACACATGCCTATTGGATATCCATGGCATTACAAAACCTCCTTTACCCCCTACCTCCAACCTTTCCAAGGACTACGTATACCTACCCCGCCTTCCCTCCACTACAGATTTATACTCTCAAAGCCATCCTGCTTTTCTCCATCTTCTCTAAATGTCCAAACCACCTCAATAACCCCTCCTCAGCCCACTGGATAATACTTTTATTAACCCTGCACCTCCTCCTAATCTCCAAACTATAAATCCAACGCATAACATTCATACCACACATTGCCCTCAGACATGATATCGCCACTGCCTCCAGCCTCCTCACTGCAACATTCACAAACCATGCTTCACACCCATATAGGTGTTTTGGTACTACTATGATGATACTTAACATGATCCAAGATGAACTTTATCCTTGATAACATTTGCAATGGTCAACCTGTTTATGCAATGTTAGTTGCAACCTCATTCTTTTCAGAATGCTTTTAACACATTATAATGTACAATTTCATTTCAAAGGTATACCATTCATATATATTTCATGAATTTTGATAGTTTTCCCTATTCTAGAAGCCCAGCCCTAGGCCAGACTCGTCTGGTCAACCAGACTGTTGCTGTCTGATTGATCTGCCACTTGGTGGAGGAAATTGTCTAGTTTCCTCTTAAAAACTTCTACATTTGTTGCAGCAGTTTTTCTGATATCTTCTGGCAAGATGGGAAAAGCCCTGGGACAGCATATCTTGATACAGTACCTTCATGTGTCCAGCATCCCTGACTTTCATTGTCCCGTCTCTCACTCCAGTATGTAATGGCAGTGTGCAGATTTGGTACCAGGCCCTCAAGTACTTTCCATGTATAATTGTGTACCTCTCTCTCTCTCCTCTGCTCCAGCGAGTACATATTTAGAACTTTGAGGTAGTCACAGAAATTTAAATGCTTTACAGGCCATAGATTTTCTTTTCGGTGGGACATAAGTATCACTATCAGCACTCTTACATATTCCAGTTATGATGTACGTCTGTTTCAAGTAATACCTAAAAAAATAGTGAACACGGGGAAGAAAAAGTAAACAGTGAAAATGTTTACTACCAGCTATAACACTTTCTTGTGCTGCCTGCATCCTATGCACCTTTGCTACTGTAAGAATTTCATCATTCAAAAGGAGAAATCTTTGTTCATTAATAATTAAATTGCTCCAGTTGGGGCCCTATAGTTGAAAGCTAAAGCAAAAATGGCATTTGACATCTGGCGTGTTAGATAGGAGTGAATGGAGACGAATGGTTTTTGGGACCTGAAGAGCTGTTGGAGTGTGAGCAGGGTCATATTTTGTGAAGGGATTCAGGAAACCAGTTACATAATTGATTTAGTTGGCCTTGAGTCCTGGAAATGGGAATTACAATGCCTGCACTTTAAAGGAGGGGATTGAGATATTGGCAGTTTGGAGGGATTTTCTGAACTGTCATATCTTAGCGCCTCTGCAAAGACAGTGATTGTGTGTAAGTGAGGTGAAAGTGTTGAATGATGATGAAAAGTATTTTCTTTCTTTTTGGGTCACCCTGCCTCGGTGGAAGACGGCGGACGTTTTAAAATAAATATATATATACAGTGGTCCCCCGAGTAATGAAAAAACTTCATCCCAGAAGCCTGCTCAAGTGCCATTACCGAACGAATTTACTCCCTTAAGGAATAATGTCACGTAGGTTAGTCTATTTCAGGCCCCCAAAAATACACTTCCACAAGCACTTACAATATTATACTTACATAATTGTACAATCTATGTTCACTAGTGAACATAGATAAGAGTAAGGTGATGAGGGTATCAAACGATTTAAATAAAGAAAAATTGGATATCACATTGGAGAGAGGGATTATGGAAGAAGTAAATGTTTTCAGATATTTGGGAGTTGACGTGTCAGCGGATGGGTTTATGAAGGATGAGGTTAACCATAGAATTGATGAAGGAAAAAAGGTGAGTGGTGCATTGAGGTATCTGTGGAGACAAAAAACGTTATCCATGGAGGCAAAGAAGGGAATGTACGAAAGTATAGTGGTACCAACACTCTTATATGGGTGTGAAGCATGGGTTGCAAATGCTGCAGCGAGGAGGAGGCTGGAGGCAGTGGAGATGTCCTGTCTAAGGGCAATGTGTGGTGTAAATATTATGCAGAAAATTCGGAATGTGGAAATTAGGAGAAGGTGTGGAGTTACTAAAAGTATTTGTCAGAGGGCTGAAGAGGGGTTGTTGAGGTGGTTTGGTCATTTAGAGAATGGATCAAGTAGAATGACTTGAGAGCGTATAAATCTGTAGGGGAAGGAAGGCGGGTAGGGTCGTCCTAGAAAAGGTTGGAGGAAGGGGTAAAGGAGGTTTTGTGGGCGAGGGCTTGGACTTCCAGCAAGCATGTGAGCGTGTTAGATAGGAGTGAATAGAGACGAATGGTTTTGGGACATGACGATCTGTTGGAGTGTGAGCAGGGTAACATTTGTGAAGGGATTCAGGAAACCAGTTAATTGATTTAATTGGACTTGAGTCCTGGAAATGGGAAGTACAATGCCTGCACTTTAAAGGAGGGGTCTGAGATAGTGACAGCTGGGAGGACTTTTCTCAGCTGTCGTATCTGAGCTCCTCTGCAAAGACAGTGATTATGTATGAGTGTGTTGAAAGTGTTGAATGATGATGAAAGTATTTTCTTTGGGATTTTCTTCTTTTGGGTCACCTGCCTCGGTGGGAGACGGCCGACTTGTTGAGAGAGAAAAAAAAAAAAAAATTGTACAATTTCCGGGGTGTTCGTTACTCGGGGGACCACTGTATATATATATATATAATTTTTTTTTCAACAAGTCGGCTGTCTCCCACCGAAGTAGGGTGACCCAAAAAGAAAATCCTCAAAAAGAAAATACTTTCATCATCATCCAACACTTTCACCTCATTCATACATAATCACTGTCTTTGCAGAGGCACTCAGATATGACATCTGAGAATAAGTCCCACCCAACTGTCACTATCCCAGACCCCTCCTTTAAAGTGCAGGCATTGTACTTCCCATTTCCAGGACTCGAGTCGAACTAAATTAACTGGTTTCCCTGAATCCCTTCACAAAATATTACCCTGCTCACACTCCAACAGCTCGTCAGGTCCCAAAAACAATTCGTCTCCATTCACTCCTATCTAACACGCTCACACATGCTTACTGGAAGTCCAAGCCCCTCGTCCACAATACCTCCTTTACCCCCTCCCTCCAACCTTTTCGGGGACGACCCCTACCCCGCCTTCCTTCCCCTACAGATTTATACGCTCTCCAAGTCATTCTACTTTGATCCATTCTCTCTAAATGACCAAACCACCTCTTCAGCCCTCTGACAAATACTTTTAGTAACTCCACACCTCCTCCTAATTTCCACACTCCAAATTTTCTGCATAATATTTACACCACACATTGCCCTTAGACAGGACATCTCCACTGCCTCCAACCGCCTCCTCGCTGCAGCATTTGCAACCCATGCTTCACACCCATATAAGAGTGTTGGTACCACTAAAATTTCGTACATTCCCTTCTTTGCCTCCATGGATTATGTTTTTTGTCTCCACAGATACCTCAACGCACCACTCACCTTTTTTCCTTCATCAATTCTATGGTTAACCTCATCCTTCATAAACCCATCTGCTGACAAGTCAACTCCCAAATTAAAAATAATAATTATTAATAAAAATTCTATCTGATCTAAACATTTTATAAGAAAGGAAGTAGTATAAATAAGAGCAAAATCCATCTTCGTCCACTCCATTTTGAACAGTAGATCCACTGAATAGTACAAACTATTTTTTTAATGTGGCAGACTTCAAAAAGTGTTATTTCCATCTATACACAACAGCATACTTTAAAAAAGAATACAATTTGCAGGTTGTTCCCTAATATATAGTACCATAAAAATAAATTAACCTTATTACTAGCAGTGAACTACAAATCATACTATCAAAACACATCACCTGACCTGAATGTTGCCAGTATCAGTAGCACATGTGAAGTGAGTGTAGATTTCTTTCTGATCCTTCCGCTTGTTAAGATTCTCAAACTTCATGCGAATATAGTTGGCAGATTCATCATATGTATTGCTGCCTGCAGGGTGACAATTAAATTTACTTTTGTTATAAACAGTTAAATTAATTAAGCAGGCTCATTTGCATTTTCTCAAACATGACTGGAAAAATGTATGAGAGGTTATGGCAGTTTTCACTATTTTTTTTCTTATGAGCAATTAACAATTACATGTATTCTAATCTACAGAAAAAAATTTTTGCCATAAATCTCTGAATCTATATTATAAGTGATGTGATATTATATAAAAAAATCAATATCACAACTTTTATAAATAATTATTTTTTAGCCATTATTTTTTAACATAATTTAGAGCCAAATATTATCTATTACAAAACTTACTCAAAGAATTTGTACAACAAAAACAACCTGCTAAGAGCTTATGTACAAACCTCCTTTAACCTAATTCAATATGAAAAGTATTGGAAGGGCTGTGTACACCCTAATCTCAACAAAGTTCCTTAAGACCAGTGAGGGGCTTTTCATCCAAGGAATTGGCCTTGACCTACCTTTCCTTGGATCAAACTATTTCTCCCATTCTCCAAGGCACTGTATGACCCCTATGGGTTTAGGGTCCCCAATGCATGTAATAATGTACAACCTTCTCTAACCTAACTGAAGATGGTAAGTCATGATCTAGCCATTAGAGAAAAAATTTCAAGACTGGGTTCTAGATATAACCATACAGTCTTCCCTATTTACGAACAGGTTCGGTTCCGAGCAGTCGTTCGTAAGTCCAAAATATGTACTGGGGGTGTAATAATCACAAAAAACACTAAATTTGTGGAGAGAGCACAAGCACATGTATGAACGATGCCGCTAGAGTATTGTTTACATCTCAGCACTTCCAACAAAATGTTTGTATCATCGAAAGTTCGCAACACGAATGCTCACATGTAGGGGAGTCACTGCATTAAGATTAACCATTTTTAATGAAATACCTAATAAAAGATAAGCTTGATGTGCATGTTTTTTGTGAGGCTCAGGTTAAGGTATGTAGGCCTTAGACAAGGATGTATGATGTCACCATGATTGTTTAACATATTTACAGACGGAGTTGTAAAAGACGTGAATGCTTGGGTGTTGGGAAGAGGTGTGGGATTAAAAGATAAAGAATCTAATACGAAGAGGGAGTTGTCACAGTTGATTTTTTGCCGATGACAGTTTTTAAGGAAATTCTCGAGAAGTTGCAAAGGTTCACAGATAAATTTTGGAGAATATGTATAAAAAAAAAATTAAAAGTGAACATAGGAAAAAGCAAGGTGATGAGTGTAACAAAAAAATTAGATAATGAAAAATTGGATATCATACTGGAAGGCAGGAGTAAAGAGGAAGTGAATATGTTCAGATATTTGGGGGTTGACTTGTCAGCAGACGTGGTATGAAAGATGAGGTGAACTATAGAACTGACAAGGCAAAAAAATGGGTGGTTCAATGAGGCATATATGGAGACGAATGTTATCCATGGAGGCAAAAGGGGAAATTTATCCAAGTATAGTGGTACCAACACTTTTTTTTTTTTTTTTTTTTTTTCAACAAGTCGGCCGTCTCCCACCGAGGCAGGGTGACCCAAAAAGAAAGAAAATCCCCAAAAAGAAAATACTTTCATCATCATTCAACACTTTCACCACACTCATACATAATCACTGTCTTTGCAGAGGAGCTCAGATACGACAGCTGAGAAAAGTCCCTCCCAGCTGTCACTATCTCAGACCCCTCCTTTAAAGTGCAGGCATTGTACTTCCCATTTCCAGGACTCAAGTCCAACTAAATCAATTAACTGGTTTCCTGAATCCCTTCACAAAATGTTACCCTGCTCACACTCCAACAGATCGTCATGTCCCAAAACCATTTGTCTCCATTCACTCCTATCTAACACGCTCACACATGCTTGCTGGAAGTCCAAGCCCTCGCCCACAAAACCTCCTTTACCCCTTCCCTCCAACCTTTTCTAGGACGACCCCTACCCCGCCTTCCTTCCCCTACAGATTTATACGCTCCAAGTCATTCTACTTTGATCCATTCTCTCTAAATGACCAAACCACCTCAACAACCCTCTTCAGCCCTCTGACAAATACTTTTAGTAACTCCACACCTTCTCCTAATTTCCACATTCCGAATTTTCTGCATAATATTTACACCACACATTGCCCTTAGACAGGACATCTCCACTGCCTCCAGCCTCCTCCTCGCTGCAGCATTTGCAACCCATGCTTCACACCCATATAAGAGTGTTGGTACCACTATACTTTCGTACATTCCTTCTTTGTCTCCATGGATAACGTTTTTGTCTCCACAGATACCTCAATGCACCACTCACCTTTTTTCCTTCATCAATTCTATGGTTAACCTCATCCTTCATAAACCCATCCGCTGACACGTCAACTCCCAAATATCTGAAAACATTTACTTCTTCCATAATCTCTCTCCAATGTGATATCCAATTTTTCTTTATTTAAATCGTTTGATACCCTCATCACCTTACTCTTATCTATGTTCACTTTTAACTTTCTACCTTTACACACTCTCCCAAACTCGCCACTAACCTTTGCAACTTTTCTTTAGAATCTCCCATAAGCACAGTATCATCAGCAAAAAGTAACTGTGTCAACTCCCATTTTGCATTTAATTCTCCATAATTTAATCCCACCCCTCTCCCCAACACCCTAGCATTTACTTCTTTACAACCCCATCTATAAATATATTAAACAACCATGGTGACATTACACATCCCTGTCTAAGACCTACTTTTACCGGGAAGTAATCTCCCTCTCTACACACCCTAACCTGAGCCTCACTATCCTCATAAAAACTCTTTACAGCCTTCAGTAACTTACTACCTATTCCATACACTTGCAACATTTGCCACATTGCTCCCTATCCACTCTATCATATGCCTTTTCTAAATCCATAAATGCAATAAAAACTTCTCACCTTTATCTAAATACTGTTCACATATATGCTTCACTGTAAACACTTGATCTACACATCCCCTACCCACTCTAAAGCCTCCTTGCTCATCTGCAATCCTACTCTCTGTCTTACCTCTAATTCTTTCAATAATAACCCTGCCATACACTTTACCTGGTATACTCAGTAAACTTATTCCCCTATAATTTTTACACTCTCTTTTATCCCCTTCCCTTTATATAAAGGAACTATACATGCTCTCTGCCAATCCCTAGGTACCTTCCCTCTTTCATACATTTATTAAACAAAAATACCAACCACTCCAGCACTATATTCCCCTGCTTTTAACATTTCTGTCATGATTCCGTCAATTCCAGCTGCTTTACCCCTTTCATTCTACGTAATGCCTCACGCACCTCCCCACACTCACATCCTGCTCTTCTTCACTCCTAAACGATGTTGTACCTCCCTGGCCAGTACATGAAATTACCGCCTCCCTTTTTCATCGACATTTAAAAGTTCCTCAAAATATTCCCGCCATCTACCCAATACCTCCAGCTCCCCATCTACTAACTCCCTACTCTGTTTTTAACTGACAAATCCATTCGTTCCCTAGGCTTTCTTACCTTGTTTATCTCACTCCAAAAATTTTTCTTGTTTTCAGCAAAATTTCTTGACAGAGCCTCTCCATTCTTTCATCCGCTCTTCTTTTGCACTCTCTCACCACTCTCTTCACCTTTCTTTTACTCTCCATATACTCTGCTCTTCTATTAACACTTCTGTTTTGTAAAAACCTCTCATAAGCTACCTTTTTCTCTTTTATCACACCCTTTACTTCTTCATTCCACCACTCACTCCTCTTTCCTCCTGCACCCACCCTCCTATAGCCACAAACTTCTGCCCCACATTCTAATACTGCATTTTTAAAACTATCCCAACTCTCTTCAACCCCCACTACTCCTACTTGCACTAGCCCACCTTTCTGCCAATAGTTGCTTATATCTCACCCTAACTTCCTCCTCCTTAGTTTATACACTTTTACCTCTCTCTTACTTGCTGTTGCCATTTTCTTTTTGTCCCATCTACCTTTTACTCTAACTGTAGCTACAACCAAATAATGATCTGATATATCTGTTGCCCCTCTATAAACATGTACATCCTGAAGCCTACTCATCAACCTTTTATCCACCAATACATAATCCAACAAACTACTCTTATATGAGTGTAAAGCATGGGTTTTGAGCTTTGCAGTGGAGGAAGAAGCTGGAGGCAGTGATATCATGGCTGAGGGCAATGTGTGGTGTGAATATTATGTAGAGAATTCATAGCCTGGAAATTACAAGGTATGGGGTTACTAAAGGTATTATCCAGAGGGCTGAGAAGGATGGAGAAAAATAGAGGACTTGGAGGGAGTATAAATCTGTACCGGAGGGAAGGAGGGTAAAGGATCATCCTTGGAATGGTTAGAGGGAGAGGGTAAAGTTGGTTTTTGTATACAAGGGGCTTGGAAATTCAACAGGCATGTGTGAGCATGTTAAGAGTGGAGGCAAGTGGTTATGATGTAGTGTTGGAGTGTGAGCATGGTAACATTTATGCAGACTCAGAAAACTCGTTAATTGGACTTGAGTCCTAGAGGTGGTTAGTCAAGTGCCTGCACACAAGGGGTGGGGATATTGTAGTTTGGAGGGACATCTAAGCTGTAATATCACCTTACCTTGGTTAAAGATGGACGGTGTGTTAAAAGAGGAATACTCTTAAAAAATTCTACACAATACTAATTTTTGGTTACTCACCAACCATTTTACACCTAGGAAGGGTGACCCAAGGAAGTAACATGCAGCATCATTCATTTCCTATCTTTATTTCCAGAAATACACACATATACAGTAGGACCCCTGTATCCGCAGAGGGTAAGTTCCAAGGCCTACCGCTGATACCCGAAACCGAGGATAGTAGAGAACCCTGTATTTAAGTAATTTTTTGTTTACATACATACCTATGATAAAGTTTAATTGATAAATTATGCACAATAAGTCAAGAATTAGCACTTTTTTACTGATGGGAAGCCTTCATGATTTCTCTTAGGCTCTGAAGAACTGTCACCATCACTACTTTTGCACCTTGGTGTCATTAAGCAAAATTAAGGGCTATTTTCGGGCCAGGGTAAACTGCGGATAACTGAAACCGCACTTGCAGATTTAGTGGTCCTACTGTAATAGCTAAATATCCACCTGCTTTCATTCTAAGCACTGGAATTCCTCATTACCAAAACTAGTCCAGCTAGGTGGTTTACACTTACACACTTACACACACTTACACACTTACACACACACACACACACTTACACACACACTTACACACTTACACACACTACACACACACACACACACACACACACACTTACACACACACACACACACTTACACACACACACACACACTTACACACACACACTTACACACACACACACACATTACACACACACACACACACTTACACACACACACACTTACACACACACACTTACACACACACACACACTTACACACACACACACACACACACACACACACACACACACTTACACACACACACACACACACTTACACACACACACACACACTTACACACACACACACACACACACACACACACACACACTAGGCCACCCCGGTGGCCTAGTGGTAAAGCTTCGCTCACGCACGGAGGGCCCGGGTTCTATTCCGACGGGCGGAAACATTTCAGTGTTTCCTTCACACACACACACACACTCACACATATACATACAACAGGCCTAGTGTCAAATCGACATGTGCCTAGGACAAAATGGTAACTAACTAACACACACACACACACACACACACACAGCATTCCGACATCTTAATAAAGAATCGTTCAGGACCCTGTACACTGTGTACGTTAGGCCCATATTGGAGTATGCAGCACCAGTTTGGAACCCACACCTAGCCAAGCATGTGAAGAAGCTCGAGAAAGTGCAAAGGTTTGCAACAAGACTAGTCCCGGAGCTAAGGGGTATGTCCTACGAGGGAGGTTAAGGGAAATCGACCTGACGACACTGGAGGACAGGAGAGATAGGGAGACATGATAACAACATATAAGATACTGAGAGGAATTGACAAAGTGGACAGAGACAGAATGTTCCAGAGATGGGACACAACAACAAGGGACACAGATGGAAGTTGAAGACTCAGATGAATCACAGAGATGTTAGGAAGTATTTCTTCAGTCACAGAGTTGTCGGGAAGTGGAATAGTTTAGGAAGCGATGTAGTGGAGACAGGCTCTATACATAGCTTTAAGCAGAGGTATGATAAAGCTCATGGCGCAGGGAGAGTAACCCAGTAGCGGCCAGTGAAGAGGCGGCCAGGAGCTTGAATCGACCCTGCAACCACAACTAGGTGAGTACAACTAGGTGCACACACAACACACACACACACACACACACACACACACACACACACACACACACACACACACACACACACACACACACACACACACACACACACACACACACACACACACACACACACACACACACACACACACACACACACACACACACACACACACACACACACACACACACACACACACACACACACACACACACACACACACACACACACACACACACACACACACACACACACACACACACACACACACACACACACACACACACACACACACACACACACACACACACACACACACACACACACACACACACACACACACACACACACACACACACACACACACACACACACACACACACACACACACACACACACACACACACACACACACACACACACACACACACACACACACACACACACACACACACACACACACACACACACACACACACACACACACACACACACACACACACACACACACACACACACACACACACACACACACACACACACACACACACACACACACACACACACACACACACACACAGCGGGCAATTTTTTGCCATGTTTCTCAAGAAATTTGTGTAGAATCTTTACTGTAGAAGCCTCAGCCAAGTACTAACAGTTAGGTCTGGATATGTAATCTCACTGTTTTCATTGGACGTTATTATTTATAGTCCCCATACACTTCATGCCTACATACCTTGGTACTCTGGGAAACAAATAGTCAATGGTGATTTCGTAATCTTTTCTTCAAACAGATCTTTCTTGTTTAAGAAGAGAATTATTGAAGTCTCCACAAACCATTTGTTATTGCAAATGGAGTCAAAGAGTTTCATACTCTCAATCATCCTGTTCATTTCTTCATCCTCTGCTAGAACCAAATCATAACCTGCAAATATCAAAGGGAAAAAATCAATCTGCATAAAAATGAAAAAATATATTGATTACCATTTGACAGTATTCCCTTGAGGAGATGAGACCTCTTGTTCTGAGAATTGTTTACAATGTCATTACAATTTCCAAAGGCATGAACTCTTATTTTTTTTTATTAACACATCGGCCGATTCCCACCAAGGCAGGGTGGCCCGAAAAAGAAAAACTTTCATCATTCACTCCATCACTGTCTTGCCAGAGGGGTGCTTTACACTATAGTTATAAAACTGCAACATTAACACCCCTCCTTCAGAGTGCAGACACTGTACTTCCCATCTCCAGGACTCAAGTCCGGCCTGCTGGTTTCCCTGAATCCCTTCATAAATGTTACTTTGCTCACACTCCAACAGCATGTCAAGTATTAAAAACCATTTGTCTCCATTCACTCCTATCAAATACACTCACACATACTTGCTGGAAGTCCAAGCCCCTCGCACACAAAACCTCCTTTACCCCCTCCCTCCAGCCTTTCCTAGGCCAAAAATAGTGTTATTACAGAAGTTTTAAAGGTGCAAAGTAATAATGTGAATATTATACAAGTAACTGGTGAATTCTAAACCTACTAAATGAAAATTTAGGTAAACAAAAAAAAAATAGCTCATATGAAACCTTAAAATTAAAGAACAAATCAGTAAAAAATAAAAATGGACATTACTATAAATGTAATCAAGTATCACCATCAAGGATAAAATCACTCACTGAGTTGCCACCACAGTACATACTAGCTATATAAAAAAAAATACAGTACAGTGGACCCTCGAAAATATGCTCCATTAAATATAGGCGAATTTGAAAATAGGCCACTTTTTTTGGCAAAATATTGGCTTGATATTAGTCCGTTGGCTTAAAAATAGGCGGTCGTCTGAAACGCGTCCGCGTGGCCTCCCAGCCACCTGGGCACAAACACCACATTGAGCGTCAGTGTGCCATTGTTTACCAGCGAGTGACCACCACCCACGCATTCATACCATACATTTTGTCATTATTCCATTGTTTTTAGAGCTTGCAACTGCTAAATAAGCCACCATGGGCCCAAAGAAAGCTCCTAGTGCCAGCCCTGTGGTAAAGAGTGTAGCAGGGATGCAGGGAGTGTAGCAGGGATGCAGGGAGTGTAGCAGGGATGCAGGGAGTGTAGCAGGGATGCAGGGAGTGTAGCAGGGATGCAGGGAGTGTAGCAGGGATGCAGGGAGTGTAGCAGGGAGTGCAGCAGGGATGCAGGGAGTGTAGCAGGGATGCAGGGAGTGTAGCAAGGATGCAGGGAGTGTAGCAAGGATGCAGGGAGTGTAGCAAGGATGCAGGGAGTGTAGCAAGGATGCAGGGAGTGTAGCAAGGATGAAGGGAGTGTAGCAGGAAGGCAAGGACTTGGTACCTGAAGTGTTAATGGAAGGGGATTCCCCTTCCAAACACTAGCAACACCACCTTCCTCTCCCCTCCTTCCTTTTTCCACACATCAATAACTCTTCAATAAAGGTAAGTGTCAATTTATTACTGTTTTATACTATATATCTCATTGTTTTCTGTGTAGATAAATGTACAGTGGACCCCCGCCTAACTAGCACCCCGGAAATCGTACAATTATGTAAGTACATATAATATTGTAAGTGCTTGTGGAAGTGTATTTTTGGTGGTCTGAAATAGATTAACCTATGTGACATTATTTCTTAAGGAAGTAAATTCGTTTGGTAATGGCACTTGAGCAGGCTTCTGGAATGAATTTTGCTCATTAGGAGGGGGTCCACTGTACATTTCATGTAAAAAAAAAATGTTTAAATACTTTTGGGTGTCTGGAACGGATTAATTTGATTTACATTATTTCTTATGGGAAAATGGTTTTGAAAGTCGTCCATTTTGAAAATAGGCGGACTCTCAGGAACGGATTATGGACGATTTTCAAGGGCCCACTGTACTCCATAAAGCAGCAATGACCTTAGTGATAATGCCACTAGAACAAAAACACAGAAGTCCAAGATGACAGACTTCAGTATATCACACAAATTTTTAACTCGGCACACTAAAATACAGTGGACCCTTGGTTTTCGTGATTAATCCGTTCCAGAGAGTCTGCCGAAAACCGAAATTCACGAAAACAAAAACCATTTTCCCCATAAGAAATAATGTAAATCCAATTAATCCGTTCCAGACACCCAAAAGTATTAACAAAAAAAAATTATTTTTTGGAGATTATAGATTTACATACAGAAAAGTATGACAAATCAATATAAAGCAATAACATCACATTTACCTTTGTTGAAGACTTGTTGGTGTATGGAAGACAGGAGGAGGGAAGAGGGAGGAAAAGTTACTATTGTTTGGAAGGGAAATCCCCTTCCATAAAGACTTTAGGTACTGAGTCCTTATCCGGGGTTACTTCCCTTCTTTGTTTTTTAATGGCACTAGGACCAGCTTGAGTCACTGGACACACAATTTACTCTTGACAACACTTTTTCTTGAACACACTGGTATTTTCAGAGTGATACACCAGTAAAGGCTTCACTTTGAAATCCCCACTAGTGTTAGCACAGAACAAGAGATTTAGCCTGTCTTTCATAGGCTTGTGTCCTGGCAGTGCCTTTTCCTCCTGCATGATGTAGGTCCTCTTTGGCATTTTCTTCCAAAAGAGGCCTGTTTCATCACAACTGAACACTTGTTGGGGAAGGAATCCTTCAGCCTCTACGTACTCCTTGAATTCATGCACGAATTTTTCAGTCGCATGTTTGTCTGAACTTGCAGCCTCACCATGGCTTACAACACTGTATGCCACTTCGCTTATTGAAATTTTCGAACCAGCCTTTGCTGGCCTTAAATTCACTTAACATCAGCACTCGTTCCAGGCATTTTCTTTACGAGATCGGCATGCAACTGCCTTGCCTTTTCGCAAATTATCAACTGCACAACCCTATCTCCCACTAACTGTTTTTGGTTGATCCACACCAACAACTTCTCCACATAGATTATTTGCAACCTGTTTCGTTAACACATTTACCCCTTTCGCAACATCAGCTTCCTTGATTTCTTTTTTCTTCCCCATGATGGAAGTGATTGTTGAATGGGGCTTCCCGTACATCCTGGCAAGCTCGGCCACACGTACGCCACTTTCATATTTTTTTACAATTTTTTCTTTAATTCTATCGTGTTTCTCACCTTCTTTACCAAAGGGCTGGCACTAGGAGCTTTCTTTGGCCCCATGGTGGCTTATTTAGCAGTTGCAAGCATAAAAACAATGAATTGCGAAATGTTTTGGATGAACGCGGGGGGTGATGCTCACTTGCCGAGAAACAATGCCAGACTGACTGAATGAGTCTGTGTGTGCGTGCAGCTGGGATATGTTCCGTAAGACCGCTGAAATCCAAGGGAAATCACGAAAACCAAGGCTATATTTTGATGAAAAAAGTTGCTGATAACCAAAATTCACGAAAACCAAGGGTACTGTACTGTATTGTTGTTCTATTGTATTTACAAAGCACTAGAACCTTAAATATATTCAGATTCTAGCGTTATACAACAAATTTACATTATCAATGCCAACTTGCTACTGTCATGGCCATTTTTTTTTTTTAACACACTCGCCGTCTCCCACTGAGGCAGGGTGGAACAAAAAAAGAAACACTTTCACCATCATTCACACAATCACTGTCTTTGCAGAGGTGCATAAATATGACAGTTCAGATGTCAATTCAAACAGCAGATATCCCAAACCCCTCCTTTAAAGTGCAGGCATTGTACTTCCCACCTAAAGGACTCGAGTCCGGCTATCCAGACTAAAAATAAAAATAAAATTTTCTTATATTACATAAATCATAATTCCAATGCAAGCAAAACCATTCAGAATAGGGATGATACAATACTAAATTTTTAACTGATACCAATACTCAATTTTAGTCCGATACTGATACTTTGTCAATATTTTTTATTTCTAAAATTACAATAACTATATTCAATATATAAGGGAATGATTAATCCTCAATAGATATTTAATAACCCAGGGATGTTAAATGTTAAATAACTTAATTTCTCTGAGATGTTAATGTCATTACTTATCACAGGCACCCCATGAAGCTTACAAATTGAAAAAATTCTGAATCTATCTACATATTTTGTAATCTGAATTAACTGATATTTCCAGTAAAGTGACCCAGTGTTAGGGCAAAAATACTATACAGTCAACCCTCTGTTTTCGTGTATCTCTGTTTTCGTGCAGTTTTTTCGGGAAAATTTTACCTTCGTTTTCGGTGATTACCTCCGTTTTCGTTCATGGTACAGAACCTGTCCAGTGCCCAGCACACATACAAAGCCCGCAAGCCCGCCTCCCATGCACATTCTCAGGCAGTGTAGCATTGTTTCTGGTTGAGTGAACATTATCCTGCGAGTTCATACAAAACATTTCTTAACAATCCATTGTTTTTGGCCCTTGATTATTGTGTGTGACTGCTAAATAAGCCACCACGGGCCCAAAGAAAGCTTCTAGTGTCAGTCCTTTGGTAAAGAAAGTGAGGAACACCATAGAATTAAAGAAAGAAATCATAGCAAAGTATCAAAGTGGAGTCGATAAAGGCACCAGCCAGCGATAAAGTGTAGCATTAACAGTGTAGCAAGTAAGTTAAGCCATTAATCGATAGAAAAATGACGACACGAAACTTAACTCTTCCATTGTTTGTTTGAGCAGTATAGGGACACAGACCAGAGCCACCCTCTGCCAACATCTCCAAGGTAAGTGTAAATATTTCTTATTTATATAAGTGTGAATATTACTTATTTATAAATTAAAGTGTAAATATTTATTTATAAATTAAAGTGTAAATATTTATTTATAAATTAAAGTGTAAATATTTCTTATTCATAAATTATGTACATTGTGTGAATAGATCTGGTGGCGGCCTGCTGCTGCTGCCGCCGACCACCACCAGCAGCAGCAGTGGCCCTTATACCCAACAACAAAAACACTACTGCCAGTAAATAACAGTTCTCTCATACATAATGCCATATTTTATTCATTCTAGAGTATATATCATGTTTCTATGTTATTATTATTGTTTATTATGTCATATTAGATGAATTGTGATAGATAAATAAGCCGTAGAGTTTATATTAGTGTCGTATTGAAGAGCTATCTTGTCCTGCCTCCAAACTCTCCTGCCTCTCTCATACGCCAACAAAACAGTTGTTGTTGCTGTTACCAGCCTGGACAGGAATGATTTCTGTTCACTCCGTGAAGCCGACTGGAAAGAAGTGGTGGTGAGAGGCAGTGGTGGTGAGAGGCAGTGGTGGTGAGAGGCAGTGGTGGTGAGAGGCAGTGGTGGTGAGAGGCAGTGGTGGTGAGAGGCAGTGGTGGTGAGAGGCAGTCTTAATGTAGAGTGAGAGGTGAGTAAACAAGATTAAATAAATAAATGAGAGAGAATGAAAGTGTAGAAGGTTCGGGAGTTTTGTAAACAAACCAGTTGTTGTTGCTGCTGTTACCAGCCTGGACAGGAATTAATTCTGTTCACTCCGTGAAGCCGACTGGAAAGAAGTAATCTAATGCAGTTAGCATTACAAACTTCGTTTTCTCTTATACTAATACATCTGAAGGAGGAAAGAATGGGAAGATGTTTTCATAGCTGGACCGAGTATGCCCGCCACCACCGTCCTCCCCAGCCACAACATTCGTAATGACATACGTACATATTTTAGTCATTCTAGAGTGTATATCAGGTTTTTATGTTATTTATATTGTTTATTATGTCATATTAGATGAATTGTGATAGATAAATAAGCCGTAGAGCTGATATTAGTGTCAAATTGAAGCATTTTGTCCTGCCTCCCAACACTAAACTCTCCTCCCTCTCTCCTCTTCCATACACCAACAAGAGTTGCCAATAAAGGTAAGTGTGATGTTAAATGTTCATTTTTACATGTTATTAGTGCTTTATATTTGTCATTCTTTTCTGTATGTAAATCTATATTTAATCTCTAAAAAATTATTTTTTTGTTAATACACCTGGGTGTCTGAAATGGATTAATTGAATTTCCATTATTTCTTATGGGGAATTTTTTTTCAGTTTTCGTGTATTTCAGTTTTAGTGCATCCCTCAGGAACGGATTATGCCCGAAAACGGAGGGTTGACTGTATTGTAGAGCACCTGTCCTGGCTTACAAAATTCACCTTCCTATTGGCAACAACCCTGAGGCTATTAGAACAAGGAGAAAAAATGAAAATCATAGTAAGCACCATTTTTTTTTAGGGTGCCAGCCATGAAAGCATTAATATAATTCATTACATTTAGTAATACAGTACCAACAAATCATTCACAATTTATTATAAAACTATTGAGTGTAGTTATAAAAAACTGATTTACCTGATAAAGCAACAACAAATATGATGGCTGTAACTCCCTCAAAGCAGTGGATCCACTTTTTTCTCTCTGATCTTTGACCACCTACATCAAACAATCTGGAATCAAACATTCAATTTAGAAACAATGGTTAACTTTAGGAAAATTCAAAAACTAAATACATAAAAATATAATCTGCATATGATACATCTACAATATATGTACTGTATTACCTGAAGCAGAGCATTGCAAAAACAAGAAACTATAACACTAACAACCATGGAACATAGTGGGGCCTACAATTTATGTTAATGTGTTCTTGAAAATTATTCTTAATTCCATTGTTTGGAACTCAGGACCTATTTTCCCATAGACACTCACATTATAATTGGATATGTGTTACTGAAGCATAATATTTCATATCTAATTTAATATATATTTTCAAGAAAAATTATCCAACCTTTTACATTTAGGACTGTTTGTTTACACTTAAAATAGTATTATGCACTGTTCTGCTAATGTATACATGTAAATTAAGCAGAACAGAAATACAATACAGGAGAGTACACATGTACAAAGGAACTGGCTGCCACTGGACTGTTGTCCTCTCTCAGTCACTCCCATCCTCTCACATAATATCCAAGACAATACTCCTTTCACATGCTCAGCATTTCCTTAATTCTTTGGGTGAATATGTGGTGTGGGAAAAATGGGGTGACAGATAATTAGGGGCAGGGAGCAGTTGGACTGCCTCACTCACTTTGTATTCACTTTCACCCTCTTTTGCATCATACTGAATTTAGGTCTCTTACATATGCTCACCACTCATTCATTGTTAGACAAAAAATTATGTGCCTGGGTATAGTGTGGGAAGGTAGCAGTGAGGAAAATTTTGTGAGGGAAGATGTGACATGAGCTTCCGTTGTCCTGGCCCCACACACTAGCAAACCCAGAATACTGGAAGCAGCTACCACAGCCCCAAAACAATTATCTAATCTACAATTTTTAACCACTCTACCATGAAGTATCCACACAAGCATAAAAAAGAAGATACACAATACCAATGTATTTGATAAAAACTTAGTTTAGCATTGAGAAAATAATAAATAAAAATCTATAGTTCTTGACCAATCTCTATCAAACAAATGAGATATCTATACATACATAAAGTATGAATGCACTTAATAAAAACTGAGAAAAAATTATTTGTATTATTTAACCCTTTGAAGGTCCATGCCATAGTTCTGTCTTTTAAAGCCAGGGTCAGTGCTGTAGTTCTACGCCATGAGCTCAGTTCACTCAAACAAGCTGTGAGTGGTAAATATGGCCTAGACATGAAAGAGTATATCTATGTGGTAAGAGTGCACCATATAAAAAAAAATCCTGCAGGACACTGCACGAGAAAACATAACTTTGACAGTGTCTTTGGATTAAAACAGCAACTTTGCAGTGTATTTTTGTATGGTTTTTATGGTTGTATTCAGTTTCTTGGTCTCAATTGATAGAATGGAAAGATATATTATAGAAATAGAAATTATTTTGATTGGTTTTAGGAGTGAAAATAGCTTGAAACCGAGTTCAAAGTAGCGGAAATGTTCGATTTTCGCCAACGTTCAAGAGTAAACAAATCACATCACATCACGCGTCTAATACATATCAGCTGGTGGGTCTAATATGCGTTCACGAATGCACTGATTTTATTTATACATTTATTACAATATTGTATAACAGTAAATCTTTTATTTTTTGGTGTGAATAAAAAATCTAAATTTAATTCATGTGTAAAGCCTGGAAACCTAACTAATAAACAGAAGAAATATTATTTTAGTGCCAGCATTGTTTATTCTGGACTATTTTGAAATTTGTGTGAAATTGGCCAAATTACCAATTTCTAATCACCTTATTGGGTAGTTGAAATAGTTGATTGCGCATTTTCTTGTGCTCGACTGATAAAATAAAAGGTATACTAGTGAAATAGCTAAGAATTTGGTCGCCTGGAACACTGTAATTGGCCTAAAATAGGAGTCAAAGTGAGCAAAATCGCCAATGCACAAATATCGCTCATGCAGCAAAATTCGTGATAGCATAATTTTGTAAATTTTCCATCAAATTTTATATTTTTTGCTTTATTACCATCAGAAAAATATTGTCTATCATTTCATAAGAAAAAAAATTGAAAATTCTTGGACCCTGTGGACAAGTTTCGAATCAGGGGTCTGAACCCTGAAGTGCTTAAGATAATTTCTGAGTTTTTGCAATTATCAAAACAACAGACCAGCATCTGTAACTACTGTAATTGGTTACAATGTGCCAATATTGAAGTACATAAGCTCCTCCCTTCTATGTGCGGGTTATTTGTGTATTGTTCCAGTCACGGTATTGTGCCTTTTCTTGTTACCTACTAGATTTTAATCATGGAAAAATAATTTTATGAATAAAAAGGTATTTAAATGAGGCTTTACTTGGGCAAGCAAAAAATTACAGGTAGCATGTCTAGTAAACTATTGTATCTCTTTCTGAGGCAAACTTGTCTGGTAAATGCCAAGCAGAAACTATCACTGAACCACTGCACCACAAATGATATATGTACACAATATTTTTGTTTTCAGATATGTATTTGGGAACTGACTTGTCAACGGATGGGTTTATGAAGGATGAGGTTAACCATAGAATTGATGAAAAAAAAGGCGAGTGGAGCATTGAGGTACAGTGGACCCTCGCTATTCGAACACTCCAAAACTCACCCTTTTATGTAAGTTTATTATTGTAAGTGCTTTTATAAGTGTATTTTTGGGGGTTTGAAATGGAATAATCTAATTACATCATTTCTTATGGGAATAAATTCGTTTGGTAACGGCACTTGAACAGCATCCTGGAATGAAGGTGAGTTTTGAAGTGTTCGATTAGCGAGGGTCCACTGTATATGTGGAGACAAAAAACGTTATTGATGGAGACAAAGAAGGGAATGTACGAAAGTATAGTGGTACCAACACTCTTATATGGGTGTGAAGCTTGGGTTGTAAATGCTGCAGCGAGGAGGCGGCTGGAGGCAGTGATGTCCTGTCTAAGGGCAATGTGTGGTGTAAATATTATGCAGAGAATTCAGAGTGTGGAAATTAGGAGGTGTGGAGTTACTAAAAGTATTAGTCAGAGGGGTGAAGAGGGGTTGTTGAGGTGGTTTGGTCATTTAGAGAGAATGGATCAAAGTAGAATGACTTGGAGAGCATATAAATCTGTAGGGAAAGGAAGGCTGGGTAGTGGGGCATCCTCAAAAAGGTTGGAAGGAGGGGGTAAAGGAGGTTTTGTGGGCTTGGACTTCCAGCAAGCGTGCATGAGCGTGTTAGAAAGGAGTGAATGGAGACGAATGGTTTTTGGGACCTGACGAGCTGTTGGAATGTGAGTAGGGTAATATTTTGTGAAGGGATTCAGGGAAACCGGTTAGTCGGACTTTAGTCCTGGAAATGGAAAGTACAATGCCTGCACTTTAAAGGAGGGTTTTGGGATATTGGCAGTTTGGAGGGACTTCTAAACTGTCGTATCTAAGCACCTCTGCAAAGACAGTGAGTGTGTATGAGTGAGGTGAAAGTGTTGAATGATGAAAATATTTTCTTTCTTTTTTGGGTCACCCTGCCTCGGTGGAAGACAGCCGACGTGTTAAAAAAAAAAGATTCAACCCATTGTAAAGATGCATTTCTGGCTCAGTTATGGCTATTTAATCACATCATAGGTTAAGGCAAGAAAAAACACAGTAGATTTATAATTTGCACAACTGCACCTCACTTCAATAAGCAGTGATTTAAATTTTTTCCCCAAGATCAACAGTCATGGGAAAGCAACCACATTTTTATGCCATTAAACTTGTGAAAATTACTTCGTTCTAAAGAATAGTTATGTGCAGTGAGTGCACACAGTATAAAAAAAAATACTGCCACACATGGTGCTTAATAAAAAAAAAGCAAGCCCATAACCTAGTGCTTAGAACAAAATAGCAACTCTGAGGTGTTTTCTAAGGTGTTTCTATGGTTTTATTGGCTGGTTCTTGGTGTCATTTGATACAGTGGAAGACATACTATTGAAATAGAGAGGACCAGAGGTAACTTTAAATAAGGCTCAAAATACCAAAAATATTAAATTTTTGACAATCTTCCTGGGAAAAGGAAAGGCCCCTCCCCAACTCCTGGTCTGCTGTATGAATTTTTACTTGATCTACTTTAATTACTGGGATGTCCTAAATCATGACCAATCATTCCAGGTTATATTTAATTAATCATAGAAATAGGATAAAACTTTTTTTTTTTTATTGATGATGGATTAAAAAATGGAGGATAAACAGAATATATTTTGCTTTACTTGCTGGAATGCATAGTATATATTGGATTCTGTTTTTAACCCTTTGAGGGTCCAGACCCCTAATCTGAAAATTCCCCACAGGGTCCAAGAATTAAAAGCAAAAAATTCTTATGAAATGGTAGAGAATCTTTTTCTGAAGGTAATAAAACAAAGTACAAAATTTGATAAACTGATGAAATTACGCTCTCGAGAATTTTTCCGTGTCAGCGATATTTATGCATCGGCGATTTTGCCCACTTCGAGTCCTGTTTTCAGCCAATTACATTGTTCCATTAGATCAAATTCTTAGCTATTTCGCTAGTATGTGTTCCGTTTTATCTATTAAGCACAAGAAATCGCCCAATCAACTATTTCAACTACCCAATAAAATTATCAGAAATTGGTAATTTGGCCAATTCCACAAAGTTCAAAATATTCATTTTGATTTTTTAGCAAAAAGAATTTTTATTCACACCAAAAAATAGAAGATTTACTGTTACGCAATATTGTAATAATTGTATAAATAATATAAGAGAATTCATGAACGTACATCAGACCCACCAGCTGACCTGTATTGGATACATGATGTCTTTTGTTTACTCTTGAACAGTGGCAAAAATCTAACATTTCCGCTACTTTGAGCTCAATTTCAAGTACTAAAACCAATCAAAACCATCTCCATTTCTGTAATATATCTTCCATTCTATCAAATGAGACCAAGAAACCACGAATACAATAGTAACAACCACACGAAAATACACCACAAAGTCGCAGTTTTAATTAAAAAACAGTCGCAGCTTTTTTTCTCATTATGCACTGCGTGCTGCAGGATTTGCTTTATATGGTGCACACTTACCACAGATGCATTATCTCATATCTAGGCCCAAATTTACAGCTCACAGCTTATCTGCGTGAGCTCAGCTCATGACCTAGTACTATAGCTTGGACCTTGGCTTCAAAGCTGTAGAACTATGGTACGGACCTCAAAGGGTTAAAATATTTGTTGATTTGTGTAAAATTTGCCAAATTACCATCTGTGCACTTTATAGAGTAGTTCTGATAGTTGAATGGGCAATTTCTTGTGCCCACTCAAAAGAATGAAAGGCATGTGAGCTAAGAGTTGAACTGAGCAATGAAATTGGCTTAAAATAGGACTGAAAGAGGGTGAAACTGTAGATACATTAATTGCACTGACTGTCAACTTTGCTCTTGCATAATTACACGTAGTTACACATCAATCCGGCTAACCGGTTTCCCTAAATCCCTTCACAAAATATTACCCTGCTCACACTCCAACAGCTCGTCAGGTCCATCCTCTTAGGAAATAATACTGTAATGTGTGCAAGGCCTGAACACCTTCAATATACAGGGGTTTTCATATGTATGATCATCAGAATTGAAAACCAATTATATTTTTACAAATGCTTATTAACCACTACAAACAGGGAACTAACAATAGCTTTTTAGATATGGCAGCTCCTACCTCTCAAGCCCTTTTCGTAACCCTACATAGGAAATCCCTTACACCTTGCCTCTACCTAAGATTCATACACCTTTTTTGATCAACCATAAATAGCATGTAATAGAAAACCTGTGACTTGCAAAAATGGAGACAAAACAACTACCAAATATGGATTCCTGGCATTAGTCAAACACTCGAGATCGAGATAGATCGAGAGAGAGAGAGATCGAGAGATCGAGAGAGAGATCGAGAGAGATCGAGAGAGAGATATAGAGAGATCGAGAGAGATCGAGAGAGATCGAGATATCGAGAGAGAGAAATGTTTTCAAATGAGCTAATGTAGGTAACAGCTCTTAGCTTGTCAATAAAGTTAGGAATCCTTAACTTAACCTTGTCAAACCCAGTGTAAAAAAGAGAGACAGACAGAGAGAGAGAGAGAAACCAGGGATAATCATTCCATTTTTTACTGTATCAGTAAAATATTGTGCAACAACCCAATAATTATTACATTACTATTAGTACAGGATATGAGGCTTCTGTAATAATTACTTGAAGGTTTTCATAGATTCATTAATAGCACTGAATATACATGGGTGGTCACACTGACAATTATGCATGTAATTACAAATACTAAAGCTTGCTATGGAAGTCAAATTTGAACACATACATTACGGAATAAAAAGCTTTGAAGAGATTCATCATAGTAGATGCAGCACCTGAGATCACAAAAGGTAAAAAAAAAAAAATGAAATATTTTTGAGGACTATGGTAATTGAGAAAATATCTGATAATCTCCACTTTTTATAATGCTATTACCACTGTTCACCAAAGATTTGTATGAATTTGCCAATCCTTTTCAGGAAAGCATTAAAAAATCTCAAAAGCATTTTACAAAAATCTAAAATAATAATAATTTAGAAGTACATATACTAAGACACTAAATTTTCACTCCTATCTTTATACTAATAGAAAATCTTTATTAGAAAGGCAACAGAAAAGGTAAGTAAAATTAAGAAAGACTATGTACATACATAGAAACAGTACGAGACAGCCTGCTCACTAGTAATTTCTGGCTAGAATTATGACAAAAAAATGATTGTTTGGTTACAATATAAGAGTCCTGGTATTAAATAGTGAAGATTTATCAGAGTGAATACTTACTTGAAGTTTAAGTTCTTGAAGGAAAAATTGGTTTCAACAATGCCTGTTGTTTTAACTCTGGTGCGGAGGACATCCTGCTGAGTGGGAACATAACCAGGCCGAGCAATGCGGTCCAAAGCATTGAGGTAATAGGCAGCAGAGTCATTCAGCTGGTACTCCCTCGACCGACTGAAAACAAAAGAAAAGTTTAGTGCATAAAAATTATGTACAAAATATGTGCAGTAGTTCAAATATTAAATACTAAGTTGTTACGAGATTACCCTGTTGTCCGCTATACATTGTCATAAATGTCTGGATTAAATTAAAAATGAAAGATATGAAAAATGAACACAGTATGAACATTCAAAATAATTTGCAGAATTATCTGCTAAAAAGATAGTAAAGTTAGAGAAAAAATCAGGATGAAGGTGGAACTCTTAACCCTTTCACTGTCGAGACACCAGCTCACAAACTTGCTCTCAGTGTCAAAGAACTTTATAATAATAATAAAAAAAAATTCTTATGAAATGATAGAGAATATTTTCCCGATGGTAATGACACCAAAAGTACGAAATTTGAGGCAAAACTTACAGAATTATGCTCTCGCGAATTTAGCGCTCTCGGTGATATTTACGCATCAGTGATTTCGCCCAATTTGAGCCCTACAGTGGAACCTCGGTTTTCATCTTTAATTCGTTCCAGAAAGTCCGACGAAAACCGAATTCAACGAAAACTGAAGCAATATTTCCCATAAGAAATAATGTAAATCCAATTAATCCATTCCAGACACCCAAAAGTATTAACAAAAAATACATTTTATAGATAATAACTATAGTTTTACATACAGAAAACAAGGAGAAATAAATATAAAGGACTAATGAAATGGATAAATGAACATTTAGCATAACTTTTACCTTTACTGAAGACTCTTGTTGGCGTATGGAAGACAGCGAGGAGGGTGGAGGGAGGAGAGGTTATTGTTTGGAAGGGAAATCCCCTTCCATAAGGACTTCAGGTATCAAGTCCCTATCCGGGGTTACTTCCCTTCTTTGTCTTTTACTGGCACTAGGACCAGCTTGAGTGTCACTGGACCCCTGGCATCTCTAAGATTTGCCTAAAATGGGACAAGGCATTGTCATTGAACATGTTGCAGACATGGCGTGCAACAGCTTTGTTAGGGTGATATTTCTCCACAAAACTTTGCAACTCACTCCACTTTGCACACATGTCCTTAATCACTGAAGAAGGCACATTCTCCCCCCTCTCTTCCTCCTCCCCTGAAGCAATTTCCTCAGCTGCAATCTGTTGCTGTTCCAGTTGAAGGTGTTGCAGCTCTTCAGTGGTTACCTCTTCCCTGTGGCTGTCCACCAACTCTTTCACATCCTGGCCACTCACATCCAACCCCATGGACTTCCCCAAAGGCACTCGGAACTTTCTTTGGCCCCATGGTGGCTTATTTAGCAGTCGCACTCAATAAACAAGCACAAAAAATAATCGATTATTATGAAATGTTTCATATGAACGCGCAGGGTAATGTTCACTTGACGAGAAACAAAGCCAGACTGACTCAGAAAGCGTGTATGGGATACTTTGTGTGGGCGCGGGCAGGCAGACACGTTCGGTACGGTGGACGAAAACCGAGGTGATGAACGAAAACTGGGACAAAATTTTGACGAAGTCATTGAAAACCGAATTCAACGAAAACCAGGGCAAATGAAAACCAAGGTTCCACTGCATTTTCGGCCAATTCCGTTATTCCAGTCGACCAAACTCATAGCTATTTCGCTAGAACTCCATTTGTTCTATCGATTGAGTATAAGAAACCGCCCATTTACCAATTTCAACTACCCAACAAAGTGATCAGAAATTGGTATTTTGGCCAATTTCATACACAATTCGAGGAAGGCTAATTTCAAAATAGGGTCCAGAATTAACAATACAAACATTCCTAGGACTAAAATAATATTTTCTCTGTTCATTAGTCACGTCTCCAGGCTTCTCTTATATTACGCTTGCTTTCCATTTTGAATTTTTATTCACACAAAAAATAGAAGATTTACTGTTATGCAGACTACTGCATTATGTAAAAATGGTATAAATAATATCAGCACATTTGTGAAAGCATATTAGACACACTAGTTGACATGTATGTATTGACACATGACGCGATTTGTTTACTCTTGAACATTGGCAAAAATCGAACATTTCCGCTACTTTAAGCTCAATTTCAAGGTACTTTTAGTCCGTAAACCATTCAAAATCATCTCCATTTCTGTAATATATCTTCCATTCTATCAAATGAGACCAAAAAAAACGAGAATACAACCATAAATACCATACGAAAATACACTGCAAATTTGGTGTTTTAAACCAAAAACACGGTCAGAGGTTTTTTTTCATTATGCACTGCATGCTGCAGGATTTTTTTTATACTGCGCACACTGACCACTCAGACCCATTCTCTCATATGTAAGCCTATCAGCTTTCTCCTGCAAGATCTGAAGCCACTAGAATTTTAGCGTAATACTACGGGACTGACACTGGCTTGCAAGCCATAATATTATGGGACCGACAGTGAAAGGGTTAACCCTTTGAGGGTTCAAGAATTTAAAAAAAAAATTTGTTATTTTTTCTCATGAAATTACACAATTGCAAATTTTACCGTGTCAGTGATATTTATGCATCGGCGATTTTGCCTACTTTCACTCCAATTTTAGGCCAATTACATGACCATAACACTAGACACAGATCACTCCTCGATGTTCCCCGAGTCCATCATGTAAAAACTCAATGCATATAAAAGGCACGAAAATTTGGAATTCATTACCTGTCATTGCCAAAGAAACCCTGCCTGTACCCCAATTCAAAACGATGCAAAAAAACCACCTTCTCGCCCAAACCTAAATGCTCAATATCAAACATTCCCAACAAAGTAGAATAATCACTTAAATGTAAAAACCTGATTAATCACTTAAATGTAAAAACCTGTTATGAATAATACATACTAAGCTAACTGTTTCTAAAACATTCACATTATAATGACCACGTAAACTGTAACTGCAATGCAATTAATTGTTTTAAATTGTTATCTCACTCAATTAGTTGCATTGCTACAATTAATTGATATGTTCAACTTATATTCAAACTTTATAACTTAGATACACAATTATACTTATTTTATAAATTATCAACTATAATTTTTTACCATGTAGTCTACAAATAAATAGTCCTAAGAATGCCCGCAATGCACAGCATATTAGGGGCTTTTGGCATGTACATCTCATTAATACCTATGTAGTATCATGTCTACCCAACTATGTATCATTGTACCATGTCTAAATAAAGTATTATTATTATTCCAGGTGACCAAATTCTTAGCTGTTTCGCTAGTATTACTTCTATTTTATCGACTAAGCACATGAAACTGCCCAATCAACTATTTCAACTACCCAATAAAGTGATCAGAAATTGGTAATTTGGCCAATTTCACACAAAGTTCAAAATATTGCAATTTCAAAATAGGGTCCAGAATAAACAATGCAGGCATTCCTGGCACTAAAATAACATTTCCTGTTTATTAGTTATGTTTCCAGCCTTTACAGATGAATTCCATTTTTATTTTTTTATTTACATAAAGAATTTTTATTCACACCAAAAAAATAGATTTGCTGTTACGTAATATTGTAATAATTGTACAAATAATATCAGCTCATTCGTGAACGTATATTAGACCCACCAGTTGATGTGTATTGGATGCGTGAAGCTATTTACTCACTCTTGAACATTGGCAAAAATCAAACATTTCCGCTACTTTGAGCTCAATTTCAAGCTATTTTCAGTAATAAAACCAATCAAAATCATCTCTATTTCTGTAATATATCTTCCATTCTATCAAATGAGACCAAGAAACTGCAAATACAACCGTAAAAATCATATGAAAATACACAGCAAAGTCGGTGTTTTAATCCAAAAACACGGTCACATTTTTTTCTCATTATGCACTGCGTGCTGCAGGATTTGTTTTATATGGTACACACTTACCACAGATACATTCTCTCATATCTAGGCCCAAATTTACCACTTACAGCTTATCTGAGTGAGCTGAGATCATGAAGTAGAACTAGAGCTTGGACCCTCAAGGGTTAAAATTTAGAAAGTTAGCAATCAAAGTTCCAAACTATAAAAATAAATTCATAGATCTAAAAGTACATTTGTTTATAGGATTACCAGGCATACAATTAAAGGTGCTATGTAACATTCACTGCCCTTCCCCCACATACCTAAAACAGTGCTGGACACCACTCTCGTTCCATAAGCGCTTCATTATGTTGGCCAATTCAGGCGTCAATTCACCTTCATCTGCTGCACTTGCTAAAGTGAAGAAGTGTCGGGCATCATCCTAAAAAATATAAAAGTTTAGCATACAGCAATGGAAATGTCTAATATCAACCAAGAATATTTTTTAATATACAGGAGGACCCCGCTTTACAGAACTTAGCTTTATGGCATTTCGCTATTGCAGCAGTTTTCAACTATACCTATTCTTCATTTATTCAGATTTTCTACAATAAATTCACCACTCACTATAAGCTAAGGATGAAAATATTTTAAGTGTGTACGATATGTACATATTTTTAGGCCTAGCTTATTGCTCACTTAATTTATGAGAGTAAACATGTTATTAGGCATTTATGATAGTGTAAACATGTTATCAGGCTTTTATATGTATTTGAAAGTGAAAAAAGGCTATTTTTCACTTTACAGAACCTAACCTGCTGTATAAACAGGGCCCTCCTATACTTAATATAATTGGTTAAAAATCTATATAAAAATTAATTACAATATACAATCATTAGCAACTTATTTTTTTGGTTAGTGCTGTAATTGTAATACTATGTACATATTGAAAATATCAATCTAATTACAAGTGCTTTTTTCTCTCCAGAGAAAGCAACAGTACCCTCACACAAGTTTTGCTCTAAGGGAGAATAAAAAACTACTATTGCTATATGTATAGAAATCAATACAGCAATACATACATTTCCTTAGTACTTGACAGATTAGCCCATGTTTGCCAAGAACACAGCAGGCTTTAGTTAGTAACTCACCGCTCTACTGGAGTCTTTAAAGTCAATCTTTAGTTGTCCCATTGCTCTGATGATAGCCATGAGTGACTGGATGGTATTGGAATACACAACAGGTCGGTATTGTTCACATTCTTCACGTGAATATCCAGTCTCGTGGATAATCTTCATCTGTTTAACAATTGTGCTTTTGCCAGATTCACCAGCACCTATAAACACAAAAATATGTGTAAAAGTAGGAATGTGCCAAAGTTTTGGAATCAGTGGTATTGGCTAATTTTGATGGTATTGGTTAATTTTAATGGTATTGGTCCTATACTTACAGAAAATCATTAAATTACTGTACTGTATTAAGCAAATACAGTGGACCCCGAGTAACGAACACCCCGGATATCGTACAATTATGTAAGTATAATATTGTAAGTGCTTGTGGAAGTGTATTTTTGGGGGTCTGAAATAGACTAACCTACGTGACATTATTCCTTAAGGGAGTAAATTCGTTCGGTAATGGCACTTGAGCAGGCTTCTGGAATGAAGTTTTACGTTACTGTACCAAATTTTGTCAAAACATAAGAATGGAGCACTGCAATAGGCTTAATGACCCAAGCTTAAGTCCAAGTTTAACCCTGCTCTTGTATAATTTTAATAACCTATTTTTAAAGCTATCTAAGGTGTCAGCTTCAATTATTATACTAGGCAGATTATTCTGCTTATCCACAACTCAACTTTCCTATTTTTTTTTTTTTTCAACAAGTCGGCCATCTCCCAACAAGGCAGGGTGACCCAAAAAGAAAGAAAATCCCCAAAAATAAAATCCCCAAAAAGAAAATACTTTCATTATAATTCAACACTTTCACCACACTCATACATAATCACTGTCTTTGCAGAAGCGCTCAGATACGACAGCTGAGAATAGTCCCTCCCAGCTGTCACTATCCCAGACCCCTCCTTTAAAGTGCAGGCATTGTACTTCCCATTTCCAGGACTCAAGTCCAACTAAATCAATTAACTGGTTTCCCTGAATCCCTTCACAAAATGTTACCCTGCTCACACTCCAACAGATCGTCATGTCCCAAAAAACATTCGTCTCCATTCACTCCTATCTAACACGCTCACACATGCTTGCTGGAAGTCCAAGCCCCTAGCCCACAAAACCTCCTATACCCCTCTCCCTCCAACCTTTTCTAGGACGACCCCTACCCCGCCTTCCTTCCCCTACAGATTTATACGCTCTCCAAGTCATTCTATTTTTATTCATTCTCTCTAAATGACCAAACCACCTCAACAACCCCTCTTCAGCCCTCTGACAAATACTTTTAGTAACTCCACACCTTCTCCTAATTTCCACATTCCAAACTTTCTGCATAATATTTACACCACACATTGCCCTTAGACAGGACATCTCCACTGCCTCCAACCTCCTCCTCGCTGCAGCATTTGCAACCCATGCTTCATAAGAACATAAGAAAGGAGGAACACTGCAGCAGGCCTGTTGGACCATACTAGGCAGGTCCTTCACATTCCATCCCACTAACAAGATATTTGTTCAACCCAATCTTAAATGCTACCCAAGAAATAAGCTTTGATAATTCTATTTACTCGTGTGCAATTCCCACTCAAATCCAACCCCTCTCACTCATGAATTTATCCAACCTAAATTTGAAACTACCCAAGGTCCTTGCTTCAATAACCCTACTAGGCAGACACCCATATAAGAGTGTTGGTACCATTATACTTTCGTACATTCCCTTCTTTGCCTCCATGGATAACGTTTTTGTCTCCACAGATACCTCAACGCACCACTCACCTTTATTCCTTCATCAATTCTATGGTTAACCTCATCCTTCATAAACCTATCCGCTGACACGTCAACTCCCAAATATCTGAAAACATTTACTTCTTCCATAATCCCTCTCTCCAATGTGATATCCAATTTTTCTTTATTTAAATCGTTTGATACCCTCATCACCTTACTCTTATCTATGTTCACTTTCAACTTTCTACCTTTACACACACTCTTATATCCTTTCTAAATCTGAATTTGCATATCCAACTTGAATCAATTGTTCTGAGAAGAAATGGTAAGATATTCCTAGCACCCTATTTTTTTTCTTTGTCTAAACCTTTCTTTCACTTGTATACTTCAATCATATTTCCATTCTACATCCTTCAAGAGTGTAGGGTCAGGGCTTTCAGTCTATTTTCACATAGAAGATTCCTTATACAGTGGATTAACTTTGTCATCCTTCTCTGTCTGTTCTCCAAGCCTTTATATCCATTCCATAATATGGAGACCAGAACTAAGCTACAATGTATGTGAAGCTTTACTAATAATGTACAGAGCTGCAGAATGACCTTTGGATTCCAGTTACTTAAAAGTCTTGATATAAATCCATGTACATTAACCTTATTGTGAAAGATTAGGCCATGTGTAATAATGTGTGTCTTGCCTTCAGATTTCTACATACCATGACTCCAAAGTCCTTTTCACATTCTGTATGAACCAGTTCTACATCACCTGGTTTCTAAATGTGAGGGTTAGTTTCATTCTCAAAGATTAGGACTTTGCCCTTTAGGACTTTGTCCTTTCCACACTGGACTGCATCTGCTACTTTTCGGACCATGACATTAACTTGTCCTAAAGATCAACAGTGCCCTTCGAATCTATCATTTGGCCTATTTACTGTTTTGTCAGCGAATATATCCGTCTTTTTATTCTCTCATTAAGGCCATTAACGTAGATTACAAACAAAGATCTGAAAACTGATCTTTGTGGAATACCACTTGTGACTGGTCTCAATTCTGATTTCATCCCATTAATGCACATTCTGCTTCCTATTAGTCAGCCATATCTCAATCCATGAGAGAATCTTTAATCCAACAACCTGTGCTGCCACTTTCATTAACAGTACATGTTGTATTCTGTGTGGGACTATCAAAAGCCTCCTCTAAATCCCAGTAAATATCTTATTCTTTATCTCTATCTACTGCCTAGGATACTTTACCGCAGTTCAGTAAACATGTCAGGTCCTTGTGAACCTTCCCCTGTAAATCACTACTAGTACTGCATTGTAAAAGTGTCTCGTGTGCTAACTTTCTCTCCCCAACCACCAAGGTTGTCGTGGGTAGCTCCCCCAATAGCTACCCACTTACCGTATTTTATGGTGTCGACACTATTTTTTTTTTTTACCCCAAAATAAGTCTCTAAAATTTACCCAGCAGCTTGGGGGCCAAAAGTTAAGTTGCTCATAGGACTCAACCTAAGCCTAAAGAAGAGCTTCAAAACTGGAGAGTAATGTAAGCTCTGGCACTTAGCACTGGTAGGCTAAGGTAAACCAGGCTAATTCGCCTGTTTACCATCAAACCATCCAGTAATAATATTTTTACGCGCCTCAAACGATCCTGATATTAAGGGATTATCATCAGATATAGAAAACAAAATTAAAATTACAGTACATATATGGTAGTAATACACAAAAGCCACCCTTTGAACATCATAGGTTTGTTTTAATCATGTTCAGTTGTGTAACAATGAAACGTTTTACATTCACTCAGTAATGTTAACATGCTACAGTGGCAGGTGTTTTTCATCATTTTAAACAGCCATTTTAAACATGAAATATTTTTAAAATGCACGAAAAAAAAAACATTACAAATCAAAATGCAATCCTAGCTATAGACACATCCATTTGCATGCATCTAGACAGTGAGTAGAAAGAGAACATAGCCATAAGTTCTGCAGTCTTATTTTTATGTTTATCTTTCTTATCCAAAATTTAGCCTGTCAGAATTGAGGGGAGGGAGGGAAAGGGCCTCCTTGACACCGGAGCGTCTTCTTCGCCGTAAAATACGGTACCCACCCTGGAATGGGATTTTGTTTAAAAAGCCCTGGCCTGGGACCTTCACTCAAAAAGCTATTATGTATTTACAGTGGACCCTCGGTTTTCGTTAACCTCCAAACTCGAACAATTATGTAAGTGTATTTTTGTAAGAGCTTTTGTAAGTGTATTTTTGTAAGAGCTTTTGTAAGTGTATTTTTGTAAGAGCTTTTGTAAGTGTATTTTTGTAAGAGCTTTTGTAAGTGTATTTTTGGGGGGTCTGAAACGACTAATCTAACTTACATTTGTACTTACGGGAACAAATTCATTCGGTAATGGCACTCGAACAGCGTTCTGGAAAGAATTTTCAACGAAAACCGAGGGTCCACTGTATTATGGTTTTGATACAAAGAATTATAGTAACTTAACTCATCTTTTATACAAGTTTTTTTTTATATTTTCGTCCAAAAAGTACATACATACCTGTATTTAAAAAACAAAATACTGTACTGTTACTGAATACATTAATACTGTGCAACATAATTCAGATATACGTTACAGTATAATATTTTAAGGTAGAGTACAAAATGAAAATGCACTGCTTAAATGTGAAAAAAATCAGTTCTCTAAAGTACATAGTATCTGTACTGTACTGTACAATATAGCATACAATTTTTAACAAATTATAATTAAACAACAGTTTGCAACAGATATTACAAATGTACAATCCACAAGTATAGCTTTAAAGTAACCAGATTTTATTAACACCAATATGTTACGACACTGATGAGTGAAAATTGTTATTCTGTGCATGCTTTGTTGTGTTTATCAGTCCTCATCTTTACACTTAAGCATCCTATTACACCTCAAGTTTTTAAGTCTTTTTATTACTTAGTTTGTTTCCTAACTTAGAATGAATTTGCCCAAAAGAAGAAAAGGTCTTCTCAACTGAAGCAGAGCTTGCTGGAAGGTTACCTAGTTCAACTAAGAAAGAACAAAATTCAGGTGAAAGAAAATTGGTACATATTTCTGTTTTTGTTTGCATTGATTTAGGATACATATCCTCATCACCAATGAAGAACGCAAGCAGAGATGGTAAAACATCAATGATTTGTGTCAGCCAAGATGGTAAAACATCAATGATCTGTGTCAGCCATTCAAGCAGGTTCTTCCTCTTGCTCCTTGGTCAATTTACTGCCTTTGTACTTGTGATGTGCCTGATAGAATACACACACTGTACTTTGGGCAGTTTGTACATTTAGAAAAATGTCATTGGCAGGTCATTTCTTTACTGTATGTAAGATCTTCACTGATAAAATTACCAGCCAAGTAACCACAGTCAATGCTAGACAGGTGCTCCGTAAGTCCATTATAGTCTGCAGGAGAAAAAATCTGGAACTATTACTGCATTATCCTCATCATTTCAAGAGAGTCCTAAAACTCCATGCCAGTAAATAAGCCACTGACAGCTGAAGCTCATAAGATTCATCCAACTAGGTATATTTCTATACACCATAGGAAAGGTAGCATGGGCCCCACTGTGACCACAAATGCAAGTTTTTACAGATGACTCTTCCACCAGCATGGCTGTGGCAAACTAGTTCAAGTCCCCTCAAAGGCTGTTTTCCATAGTAAGTTTTCAATCAAATATAAAGTTGGTAGAAGGTAACTTGATTTTGCTGACAGTTTAATAGAATTTTCTTCTATGAACTTACCCAAAAGTAGAAGCTTAACCTCTCTGGCAGCACGTTCCCCAGCAAGTCTCAAATCTTTGTCTATTTTTTTGCTTCTTTCTGCTGCTTCTTTGTCAGCAGCAGTACTCATCGCACACCCCATGGCTGCTGATGGGTGAGAGTGCCGCCCCCCTGAAAAATACAAGCATAAGTTGTTAGCTGAAGTTTACATACATGTATTGTAAAGAAAATTTATTCAATACTGTACAGCAAGCTTCTTTTCAAGGATGTAATAATAATCAGGGCCATATTTACCTGCCACTCTATGTAACCTGTCTAAAAGTTCTCCAATCAGCCCTTGCTAGTACTGAAGGCACAGCTACTACTGGTTTCACCACTAATCAGTCTGGATTAGGGCACTTGGCCAATGATATTACAGTACTCAGCCAATACCCAGTCTGGTTAGCCTAAGTTGCTATTTAAATAAATATGAAAGAGCACAAAATACAGTACTGTACAACCAAATCCTTCCAGCTAAATGCAGAACTTTTAAAACAAGATGTACCAAACAATGATACTGTTTAGCAGATGGATAGAGTACCCTTCTAACTGAAATACCACACTTGTGATATCACCAAACCAGGTAAATTTCCCAAATGAACCTTATTCCTTAAGTATAAAACACTGACTGTTTGCTGAAATGGATATGCTAGAAATAAACTACAGGTCAGCCATCACTAATCCGGCAATCAGTAATCCAGTTCCATCAGTAATCTAGCACTATTTTCAGCTAGCATAATTTCAAATTTCCAGGGTTGGCACACCAACCTGCTGCTACTGTTTGGTGGCACTAGTTGCTGCATAATTCATTCCAATTCTCTGATATTTTCTTCAAAATTATATAAGAAACACGTTACATAGCATATAAACATGATACATACACCCACAGTACAATAAATTTCACATTATTATTATTATTATAATAGGTGTGGTAGGCAGGCGGAGGGAAAACATTACGTTTTCTCTGGTCCAGCACCAGAGAAAACTATGAATTTGCGTTTGGCCCAGTCACTCCCCTCCGCTTTTGTTTACAATTCTCGGCATGAATTCTCATTACTTCTCCCTTCGTTTATGATGGCATCTAAAGGTAGTTGTTAGAAATGATTAAACTCAGTGAACAAGGTATGTAGATGGTAATAATATGGCTCTGGGCTGCATTAAATATCATATATCTATGTAGGAAGGTGCAGCTAAGTAGCCAGACGGACTACGTAGCTACATTTACTTGACTTCCTACAAATAAATACTACTCATCTCTCATCCTACATTAAGACTACAAATATTTTAAGGTTATTAATGAATGTACTGTGTATGTATTTTACTTTTTATTGTTTTTTAATGCCTAGTTCTATTACTAACTTAATATAAGTTAGTGTAAACTTGTTGTCTGGCATTTATGTACATGTACATATATGCATTTATAAGTAGAAAAAATGGCATTCTGCTTTCCGGTGATGTCTTCTTTCTGGCAGTAGCCTGGAACCTAGCCTGCCGTATAAGTGGGGGCCCTACTGTACATTGAAATTGAGCTCTAAAGTAGCGGAAATATTAAATTTTTGCCAACATTCAAGAGTAAACAAATGACATGACCATCCAATACGTGTCCAACTGGCCGGAGTAATACGCGGTCATGAATGGATGGATTGGCATTATTTATACATTACATTAATGCATTAATCTGCATAACAGTAAATCTTCTATTTTTTGTGTAAATAAAAATTCAAAATGGAAAGGAAGCATAATATATGAGGGGCCTAGAGATGTGACTAATGAACAGAGAAAATGTTATTTTAGTGCCAGGAATGTCTGCATTGTTTATTCTGGACTATTTTGAAACTGACATCTCTTAAAATTTGTGTGAAATTGGCCAAATTACCGATTTCTGACCATTTTACTGGGTAGTTGAAATAGGTAAATGGGCGGTTTCTTGCACTCAGTTGACAGAATAAAAGGAATAGTGTACTAGTGAAATGGCTATGAGTTTAGTAGACTTGAACAATGGAATGGGCCAAAAATAGGGCATAAAGTGGGTGAAATCGCCGATGCATAAATATTGCCATTGGGTTAAATATATTCTAACCTAACCATTCTGTAATTTGGCAAAATCACTAATCCGGCATCCTACAGGTTCCAATGATGCCGGATTTGTGATGGCCAACCTGTACCATACAATGAATAATTCAGTGCAATATGCTCAAAAAATGGCAGGCTACAGCTGATATGCAAATCAGAAGACAGCATACTGATACAGTACATGAAAGTACTGCTTTAAGAACAAAGATCCAAAATAAGATACGGTAAGTATGGGAAGGGGGAGGGGGTGTACTTTCTCCACCAATGTGAATCCCAGTTATTAGCAGAATTACATTTAACTATTACTATTTTTCAACTGAACTACATTATGTAAGTGCAAGGAAGTACAAATGTACCTCAGTACACCAAGCATTAGCAAAATTATAGCTACAACATTAGAATACTATCAATAGTGCAATTAAAATATTGTGGGCACAGACCAAGGAGTATGAGGTGAATAGTATAGTAGACAAAGTAAAATGGGAGGTATATCTCAGGAATAAAAATAAAAGCATCAAACAGTACAGTGGACCCCCGAGTAACAAATACCCCGGAAATCGTACAATTATGTAAGTATAATATTGTAAGTGCTTTTGTAAGTGTACTTTTAGGGGTCTGAAATGGACTAACCTACTTGACATTATTTCTTATGGGAGTAAATTCGTTCGGTAATGGCACTCGAGCAGGCTTCTGGAATGAATTTTGCTCGTTACTCGGGGGTCCACTGTATATAGAAGATGACAGTAGCAAACGAAAAAGCAGTAAAGATTAAGATGCACAAACAAACTAAGACTAACTTGCAAAAAGTATTGTACTATCAATACAATATGGCAAACTGGTCAACAAATGGAAAATGGCACGCATACTATTTCATTGAAAAGCATTGTGATAATATTGGAAAGGCCATTAGAGAAACCTGGGTAAACACCTAGAGCAAAAAAAAAAAAAAAAAAAAAAAAAACTGCTAGCTAACAGTTTATTTTTTATAAAATAAGTGCATATACCTATACGTATATTAAATTACTAAAACTACCTGAGGTATACGTGGAGAGGGTTATGGGGATCAACGCCCCCCACAGCCCGGTCTGACCAGAAAATTATTAAAAATTATTAAAAAATTATATACCAGTGACTGGTTTTAATAGTTCTACACTTAAACAATCCAGCCTGAGGTCAGATTTCTCTGTTAACTGCCTGATTAACCAGACTATTGCTGTCAATGGCACAACCTATGAGCAGCAATGGGTTTAATTTGAAAAAAAAAACAGATTTAGAAAGGATAAAGAAAAGCATTGGTTTGATAATAGAGTTGTGGATTTGTGGAACAAACTCCCGATTAGTGGTACTGCCAGTGGGGGTGCCACATTCAGAGACAACACAATAAGTGTCAGGGGCCCAAGACTGTTCAACTGCCTCCCAACATACACAAGGGAGATTACCAATAGACCCCTGGCTGTCTTCAAGCAGGCATTGGACAGGCACCTAAAGTCGGTGCCTGACCAGCCAGGCTGTGGTTCGTACGTTGGACTGCGTGCGGCCAGCAGTAACAGCCTGGTTGATGCTCTGATCCAACATGAGGCCTGGTCACAGACCGGGCCGCAGGGGCGTTGACCCCTGGAACTCTCTCAAGGTAAACTCCAGGTAATTGGTTAGACAAATACATGAATGGGTGTGACTCGGACTTTCCTAACACTGCAGGCCTGCTGCAGTGACCCTTCTTTATGTTCTTATCTAAGACTTGTTACAGGAACTAATCTTAATAAGTAACCTAAGGATTGGAAGAGAGCATACATAGTTCCTTTGTGTAGTTATTTTTATACAGAAAGCAAGGCTCCAACAGGGAACCTACGAGAGAAGAGGACTATTTTCCAGTAAAAGAAAGTCTTTGTACAAGGATGTATGATCTAACCACAGTTGTTCCATGGAAAAATAAACACATAAGCAGTATAATGTGATCCTTCATTGACAACGTTTCGCCCACACAGTGGGCTTTATCAAGTCACAAACAGATCTACCTGGGTGAAAGGTACGCTAGTATTTATAGGATGGAGTCAGGTGGAGAATGCTGGGTAGGTTGGATCTGAACCTGCATGTGACAATCTTCCGAGTAGGGTGATAGAGGCTAGGACATTGCATAGCTTTAAGAAGAGATTGGACAAGTATATGAGTAGACCTTCTGCAGTGTTCCTCCATCTTACGTTCTTATGTGGGATAACGATGAAGTTTCTTGGCAAGGGGTTCAGCTATTTTATAGAAGCCGTTGTTTTGGTTGAAGTTGTTGGATATGCAGATAAGTGACGATTCATAAGAACATAAGAAAACAGGAACACTGCAGCAGGCCTACTGGCCCATGCGAGGCAGATCCAAGTCTCCCACCGGCTTAAGCCAATGCCCCGACCCAGCCAGGTCAGGTTACATTCACTTAAGGAAGGAGCACGGCATCTGACCTAGTAGCACAAACTAGTCAGGTCCAACTCACACCCACCCGCACCCACTCATATATTTATCTAGCCTATTTTTAAAACTACACAACGTTTTAGCCTCTATAACTGTAATCGGGAGTTTGTTCCACTCATCGACAACTCTATTACCAAACCAATGCTTTCCCATATCCCTCCTGAATCTGAATTTATCCAACTTAAAGCCATTGCTGCGAGTCCTGTCAATACAAGATATTTTTAGCACGCTATTTACATCACCTTTATTTATTCCTGTTTTCCATTTATACACCTCAATCATATCCCCCCTAATTCTACACCTTTCTAGAGTGCAGATTCAGGGCCCTCAGTCTATCCTCATAGGGAAGATTTCTGATATGTACATGGAATCAACTTAGTAATCCTCCTTTGTACGTTTTCCAGAGCATTTATATCCATTCTGTAATACGGTGACCAAAACTGTGCAGCATAATCTAGATGAGGCCTAACCAAGGATATATATAGAGTTGAAGAACAACCTGAGGACTCCTATTATTTATGATTCTTGATATGAAGCCAAGGATTCTGTTCGCTTTATTGCGAACACTTATGCACTGCTGTCTTGGTTTTAGATTACTGCTAACCAGAACTCCTAAATCCTTTTCGCAATCAGTAATATTAAGATCTACATTATTTAGTTTATATGTGGCATGGTTATTGTCCTGTCCAATATTTAGAACTTTGCATTTATCTATATTAAACTGCATCTGCCACTTCTCCAACCACTGCATCAGTCTATTCAAATCTTCCTGGAGTGCTCTAATGTCCTCATTTGAATGAATTGGACGGCCTATTTTGGTGTCATCGGCAAACTTGCTTATGTCGCTATTTATTCCCTCATCTATGTCATTTATGTAGATTGTGAACAACAAGGGGCCCAATACTGACCCCTGTGGAACACCACTTGTGACGCTTCCCCACTCTGATTTCTCCCCATTTATGCAAACTCTCTGCTGCCTATTTGTCAACCATGCCTCTATCCAGGAAAAAATTTCTCCCCCTATTCCGTGTGCCTTAATTTTCCTCAATAGTCTCTGATGTGGGACTATCAAAAGCCTTACTGAAGTCCATATACATAAGGCAGGAATGCCCTTTTGTAAAACTCCAGGATTCTGCAGTATTGAGTGTTTTCTTCTCTGGCAATAAGTCTTGCATTTCTGTAGTTGATTAAATGGTTGTGTGAATTTCGGTGTTGAACATAGGCATTCCTTAAATCATCCGATCTGCCTGTGTACTGGTGTTCTGAAATACATGTTTGGAGGTCTCTGGATTTTTCGCCCACGTATTATTAGCTGCAGTCATTACAAGGGATTATGTATACCCCTGAAGAGGATTGAAGCTTGTCCTGTATATTACTGGTAATGTCCTTGATGGTGGTGGAAGAGGTAGATACTTGGAATGAGGTATTGGAAAAAATGTTGGAAAAGTGTTTGGCAATGGAATTGGTGGGGAGGACTATGTATCTCCCCTCAGCAGTGTCTTCTATGGGTGTGTTAAAGATGTTATATGCCTGGCATCTGCAGTCTCTAATGAAGTGCAGAGGATAGTGAAGTTTAGAAAATACTTATTCAATTAGCGAGCATTCTTCCTCAAGGAACTCATTGCTGCAGATTCGGAGTACACGCAGTAAAAAGCCTATATAATTACACCACGTTTAGTTTTGGTGTTGTTCCATATATTTATATAGGGTCTTTTAAAGCGAATGTTAGTGTTGGGAAAAGGTGTCAGATTGAAAGATGAGTAGAACAAAGTGGGAATTGTCAAATACTCTTTGCTGATGGCAGTTGTTCTGGGAGATTCTGAAGAGAAGTTTCAAAGGCTGGTAGTATAGGAGGATGTGTAATATTAGTAAATTAAAAGTGAACACAGAAAAGAGCAAGGTGATGAAAGTAACAAAAAGGTTTATGTTGTGAAGTATCAGATATCAAACTGTAGGGAGGGAGTAAGAAATGTCTTTTTTGAAGGAAGATTAAAAGCACTAATTTGCAGGGAGATGGGAGTGAGGTGCACAAATGAAAAATATAATTTATGATCATTTTAAGTGCTAAACCCAGAAGTAATACAGCATAAATGGTTGATAGGAATAATTGATATATAAATGATGTGCTGAATATCACCAAGAGATAACAAGGAGCAGTGGCTTAAAGTTTGATAACCTTAAAAAAAGAACGTATATAGGAAATCACAGGTCTGACAAGAGAATTGTGGACGAGTGGAATAAACTACTGAGAAGTGACACTGAAACAAGCACTTTATAGTTTTAAGTTACATAAATGGGGGGGTGATCGTGGGTGGGAGTAGCTGCTGCCTAGCATACCCCAGCAGGCCTACTGCAGTGCTTCACTGTTATAATGATGATTGAGGTCTGGCTGGCTGGGCCGCGCCTATGGTCCCAAAGGATTACCCGCAAGTAGGTCACTAACTTCCAATTTTCCCCCTCTTGTGACCCTTCCCTAACAAGCGATTAACCCTCCAGGGTAAAGCAGCACCCCAGGAGTAAATACCCACACAACACAATGCCAATATAACCAGTCATTCGTATAAAAAAATGACAGTTCAGACCGGTGGAGTAAATCCCTGGTCCACGCCTCAACAGACTGTAAACAAAGTGCAATCTTCAGTTTTTTCCTTTATTTCTGCCTTATTATTTAATTTTCTCTCACTCACCAATATTGGTAATAGTCTTCAGTTCTCTCTTAATAAAGTCCCAAAGTCTCCGTCACGAGAAATGTCCAGAAAATGTTATGGTAAGCGTGAGTTTCACATGACCGACCTGTTGCTGTACACTGACTCACCAAACTGACACCACAGATGTGGCTTTGAACTGGCGGCAGTCAGCGCCGCAGCGGCCCCACCCGCAACTACCCGCCCGCAGCCCGCCACACTCAAACACCGCCCCCTGCTAACCCGCAACTACCCGCCCGCAGCCCACCACACTCAAACACCGCCCCCTGCTAACCCGCAACTACCCGCCCGCAGCCCGCCACACTTAAACACCGCCCCCTGCTAACCCGCAACTACCTGCCACACCGCCCTCCACCCACCTAGTATAACTACCCGTCCGTCACAAACACCGCGCACACGCAACTACCCTCTCCCACATTACTACCCACCGCCCACATTACTACCCGCCGCCCACACACAACTACCTTCCGCCCATCGTATGCAAACCCTGCACACATGCAAGCCTGGGATCTGCAGATGGGGCTAAGACATGAAGAGAGGAAGCATAGTAAGCAAATGATCACGAATCATGATACAAAATTCTCCGAGGAATGGACATAGAGGTTTGAAGGTTAGGTAAGGTTTGTCAGGAAACAGGACAAGTGTTTCCTTAGTCAGCTGATGACCCGCCATTGGAGCATTTGGTCATCTGACCGAGGCCTTCCGCTGGCTTACCGGTCCACCCCTTTAAAAATTTTTATTTTAGTTTGAGATGCTTGGAGACGAAACCTGGGCAATAGTGGCGGCTTGTGTATAGGCACTGTGGAACTGCAGCACCCCCTATTTTCACTATATTATCGATAACATACAATATAATGAGTCTGTTTTTGTTTACTTCTTTCTTTATACTTGTACATTATATAATCCTTAGCTTAATGTCAATAGCCATCCCCTAGTACATGAAAAAAAAAATTAAAAAAATCCTTGTATGGAACTGTGCGCTTGACAGCGACTCTGGCTGTTGTGGGCTTCAACTAACAATTTAGGTAAATAAAAAATATTTTTGTTTATGATTTTATCAAGCTTATATATAAATTTTCTTTTTATATGCTTGTTTCGTTTTACACAATATTAAAACAATGGCTAAAAAATTTCTGAAGCAGCACCTCCACTAATCTTAGCTACGAGCCGCAGTTATTTGTATCCCCAGTGGGGATACAACTAACTTGTATCCCCAGTGGGGATACAACTAACTTGTATCCCCAGTGGGGATACAAATAACTTGTATCCCCAGTGGGGATACAAATAACTTGTATCCCCAGTGGGGATACAAATAACTTGTATCCCCAGTGGGAATACAGATAACTGCCTCATAGGAACATTATTAAGTACTTTTCCTACCTCAGGCTGGTAAATGGAACACACTGGAAGAAGAGGCGGTGAAACCAGTCATTATGCGCAGCTTCAAGAGTAGATACCACCCAGCCCTAGAAACCAGGAATCGGAGAGACCTGTCAATAAGATTTAATAGGAGAGGCGAGACATGACTCAACCACTGCCAGCTCAAACAGGAGAGTACAACGTGACATTACGAACTTACTGACATTCTTGGAAAGGCTAGCGGAAATTAAACCTGTTTTCTGAAGTTCTTATTACAGAGTGATATCATCGGTATACACTAAGCTGGCAAATATAAGAACTACTTTAAAAATCTATTAAAACCTCAAGACCAAATTTGCGGTGCCCTAAGACCTTAATGGTCCGAGAAAGGTTACTCTACACCCCAGCTCCCTCTACTTCGCAAAAGGAAAGGTATAGAAAGCGGCTTAAATTTCTAATCAGATAAATATCAACACTGAAGATTTGAAGTCAGTTAGAACAAGCATTCACAAATTATCACTTGAGCTAATATCCCAATTTCTTCAATAAAAATGGTAAATTAGCACCTAGACAGCCTAAAACCAAGTGGAATCTTTCACTCAGAAACATGACTTGTCGAAGAGACTAATAGTATTCCCAAATTCATCCGCTCAGAAGTTGCATTCTCAAGTTATCGGTGTTGAAGGTTTGAAGCCGATCACAAACTATCGTATAAAATAAATATTTCAAATTTTCAATGTTATTCAGTAAAATTGACAAATTGGCACAAAATAATTTCAGCCTCGTCCTCTTAATAAGAAACACAAGCCTCTGAGATATGAAGCCAATCAGAAACAATGGCGTAGTTACTGATAAGTGAACTCAGCAACCACTTAGTGATTACTAATTAAGTTAGTTATGAATATTATATACGAATATAGAAATTACAATCTATTTTATAGTGAAGCCACAATGTCAAGTACTGTCACTGAAGCTAATAGTATGGTTAATTAAGCTTTAAGGGTAAATCATATAACTGCGTGGGAGTGGGTGAGTAAGACTTGCCGAGCATGGATAAGGTTTATTGCAATATTTCTGTTTTCTATGTTCTTACGAAATAGGATAAGTAATGTGTTGTCCTGTCAGTAGTACTTCATGACGTGGGACGTACCTGTGGAAATTTTTTACATAATTTTCCTGAAGGTAGAACATATAAATGAATAATATAATAATTGTGTAATAAAATGTGATGTTATTTGGACCCTTCGATAAATTTTAAGTGAAAGGGGTTGTGGAACAGCCGGGGGAGTGACGCCGCAGAGAGACGCCATAATGAATTTAATGTGTGAACACTGGTCTGAATTTTTTTTTTTTTATATTTTATTTAAAACCTTATGTACATAACCATATGACTGCAAGAACAAAAACCGTTCTGCATCATTCGACATAACATAGTACAGAACAGTTTATCACTTACAATAAGGAAAAAAACCTTATCGCCCAAAAGTAACAATACATAACATTGCCACAACATACACTAAAACATGCCAAAACAACAAAATAATTTCAAAGAAAACTAAGCATATCAAAGTTATCAAAAATATACAATTATGACATATGCATCACAGTATAAAATCCCCTACCTACTTCTTCAGCTTATTTGCAACCAACCTACCAAAATTATATGAAAGGGAAAGACCCTCCCACTGTCAAACACCACTGACAGTGAAAGTGTTTCGTACAAAACTACTTCTAACTCAAAATTTACAAAAATTATGTCTTATAAGAGACGAAAATATGGAAAACATTGTCAAATATTCGCAAAAAAAACATAATTAAATCACTTAACCCAACCTAGCTAAATATTGAAAAAAAAACTAAACCTAAGCAAAAAAATGATATCAATATTGCATTACATTTTCACAACTCATTAACATTAGGTGATAAAAATAAAGTATTCATAACTCATAGTACTATAAGCTTTAAAAAAAAAAAACAATCCTAATCCATTAATATCCAACATGATCCTATCACCTACACCACCCTACATATACTATAAGTACTATAGTGTCCTACACCTAAAAACACACTGTACAAAAATTCCAAAAGAGACAGATATCTCGTTACAAACATAGGAAAATACAGCATAGAGTGGCCAAAAGGCACTACCAAAATCTCCACAATACCTACTCGAACAGAAAAACTGAACATAGAACAACAAATGATAACATGAATACATCCTTGAAATGATTCACGAACAAAAAAGGAATAACCGAAAATTTTCACAAAACTTCATCAGAATCCTGCATCACCACACACTTAAGGAATAATTAATACATCAAAAAGTACACCCCAAACAAAAAGGTGGACATATCCATATATACATGAAAAACATACCAAAATATCATACCATATATTCTACTTAATATAACAAAATATAACAGAAAACTCCACCTGCAACCATTAAAATTTTGTCCAGACACACAATACAATAACAGCCTCATACCCTTGATAGTCACCTCACATTTCACTGTAATGGACAAAATGACTACATCTTTTACTATAACACTTTCATCTGCTTCACTGACAAAACTAAAAATTACGAAACCTCTGCACCTCACCACTGAAACGCAGCCACAAAGGAAAATAAAAAAAACCTCCGCCCCGTTCTACAGGGCACCTACAAACATACCCCCTCCCTATTAACCCTAAGCTCCACAGCTAACTACTAAAAATAAAAACTCCTAACCTGAAACTTTATGCTCCACTCACTTTCCTACCATTCCCCACCCCTACCCACCCACTCTTTCACTCGCCCCCTCTCAAACTTAATAAACTTCCCACCGTCATATTCCTGTAATCTTCAGGAAAACACGTGACCCACTTCCTACCATAAATCTCCCTATTCCTCACTTTTGTTCTTACAAACCCCACCGCTAACGCCTTAATTAAAACAGCCCTTTCCACATCCCTCATCATCCAAGTCTTATAAATGTAATCCAGCATTATATAAGTTATACCCCTACGTACGCCTTCCGGGAGATTACTCAGCTCCAAACTTAGGGCTTTTAAAACCGACACTTTTCCACCTCCTACCCAACCTAATACCCTATCCATCCATACTCTGACTAAACCCAAACTTTCACAGAAATATACTGCATGAAATGCTGTCTCCCACTCCCCACACTTAAGACATTCCCCATCCTTCACTAACCCCATCACATATAAAAGACTCCTCGACGCCAGTATACCTTGCAAAAACCTGTAGCCCACTTCTCTAACCCTTGGTGCCACCCTAACTTTCCTCAACCATTCCCAAATGCTCTTCCACTCATACTTTGGATACATAGCTTCCCTTGTACCACTATCTCCCTTCCTCCAATCACATCCAACCTACGCAATTTTATACTCTCAGGTTCCTAGCCACTAACAAAAACCGAAGGATACTCTCACATTCTATTAATTCTTTACCCCCACCACTTTGCACCTCTTTCATCACTCCACCTATTTTTCTACCCCTGTCCCTCCCATCAATAAAAATTCCTGCTTCAAAAACACACTCCTCAATCTTCTCCTCAAAGGCACCAACCCCAAACCACCCCACTTTACACGAGTTTCTACAACTGCCTTACTGAGCCAATGCCTTCCCCTCGCCCATACGAATTGCATAACACCCTTTTCCAGCCTACTAATATTCTTCTCCAAAAGGGGGAAAACCCCCGCCCTGAACCAAAGTTTGCTATATAATAGAACATTAACCACTATCACTCTTTGTAAAAGAGTGATCTCTCTGGCGCTCCAACCTCTCATCCGATCCAAAGCACCATTCACCACCTCCCCTGAATTCACCTCCCTAACCCTCTCTAAATCGTTACTGAACACTATCCCACACACCTTCAATTGATTCACACACTTCCATCCATCCCGTTCCCCTAACGGGCTCCCTACCCATCTTCCCACCTCCAACAATAACGATTTGCTTCTATTCACCCTCATACCAGTTAGTAAACCAAACCTACCAACCACCTCACTTATCCACCTCAAACCTCCTTCTGTATGTATTAAAAGAGTTGTATCATCTACATATCCAATAATATCTGTACATTTGGTCTCTGTCTTTCCCTGTGTCCCTTCACCACCCTCAACCAACCTAAAAAAGGGGCCCTGCAGAATCGCAAATAATATATGTGATAGTGGGCAACCTTGCCTAATACCCTTCCCCATATTCACAGCCCACCCCAATTTACCATTTACCTGAATCCTAAAAACTGCCTCCTCATACAATTGCCTCACCCATCCTACTACCTCCTCTCCAAATCCCATGCGCCTCATAATTTCCATTAAAACCCTCCTATTAACCCTATCATACGCAGTGGCCCAATCTATCCCCAGCACCCCACCCTCCTGACAACTTTCTATGAACCCCTTGATTCTCCTATGTCCCCTACGCATGCTCCTTCCCGGTATACCATATTGCCCTTCATGCAACCAAGATCCCACTCCCCTTTTCAACCTATTCGCCAGTATTTTTGCGTATATCTTGTAGTCCGTACTCATTAATACAATTACCCTAAAATCTTTAAAGCTTCTTGCGCCATCCTTCTTGGGCACTAACACTACCACTCCAGTACGAACTAAATCCTCCATAACCCCCCCTTCATATCATTAAATACCTTAACCAGCACCTCTCTCAATACATCCCAAAACCTAACATACAATTCACCAGGAAGACCATCCAACCCCGGCGTTTTCCCTATCCGTAAACTTTTAACTGCATTCCACACTTCCTCCTCAGTGATGTCACCTTCTAGCTCCCTCCTCTCCTCTCTGCTCACTCTCTCATCAATACTTCCCAGAAATCCCCTTTCATCCCTTGACACCCCCACCTCCTCAAATTTTCTTGCAAACCATGCTTCCCCATACCTGCCTATTGCCTCAGTTGTGTTCAGGACTAGCCCCTCCGCATAACCCCCCATCGCATCCTCCACTACAATCTCGCCTATCGTCATCCCTTCCCTCCTTCTCCTAAAGTTTCTCAAAACCACCTCCGACACCCTATCTCCCCATAGAACCTCATCCATACCACTCCTCAACCGTAAAGCTTGAAACCTATCGTTTTGTATGTCCCTCAACTCCATACGCACCCTTTCCCTTTCCACTTCATGAATCCCCTCCCCTATTCGGCCACTGTCCTTCAATAAACCCTCCAAATACCTCTGATACCCATACCTATACCTAGCCTCCTCTCTACAAACATTAACAAAAAAATCCTTTATAGCAGGCTTACCCCTATCGTTCCACCACTTTGCCACCCCTCCCACCCTCCTACCCCCCTTCCACAACCCTCCCCACCACTCCCCAAAATCCACCTCACCACCCAACCTACCCAAAATACTAACATTCAACTTCCAGTAACTTGCATACACCCTCACCGCACCCTCCCATCCTAGTTGTGCAATCACTCCCTTGTGATCCGAAAAACCAGCATCCACACACTCCACCTTCTCCACCTCAACAACCTTTGATACATAAATCCTATCCAACCGTGCCGCATGTGCACCTCTACTATATGTATATTCTACAAATTCGCTACCACAACCTACCACATCCACTACTCCTACCGCACACAACACCTCCCTGAGTATCTTCAAAATCGTCGCTGTACCTCTAGGCTCTACGTCCCTCACCCTTATAACACTATTCCAGTCACCCCCCACAATGGCCACTTGAGGTAAACCCCGGAAGGCATAAATCAAATCAGACCTGACAAAATCAGACTTCTCTTTTAAGCAGGCGCCAGCTGGCATGTAAACCCCCACAAAACTAACTTGAACTGTTCCCCACCTCCCATCCACCCGTACCACCCTTCCCCTCCCCCCTCCTCCCAAGAAACTAACTCGAAAGGACTACCCTCCCTAATACCCACTCCCGCCCCCCCTTTTAAACAGGAAGTCCGACCCACAAACAACCTATAACCTTTCAATACCAAGTCCTCTCCACCCTAAAATTATGTTCTTGAAAAAACCCACGTCTATCCTATGTCTACCTAGCATCACCTCAACCCATCTTCTCTTGACCTCCTGTCGGAGGCCATTCATGTTCATTGTTAGACACCTGAAACTAAAGGCATCGGTTTCCCTTCCTCTGCGGCTGCGTTCCTCATTCTTTCCATTCCTCACTGCTGAAATGCCACTCTTCTTCCTAACTCCAGGTGCAGGTTGCACACTGCAACTATTGCGATCCCTAACCCCTCCCCCTTACCCCTCAATACTTCAGTCCACGCCATTTTCCCCCGGGCGTTGTCCCGGCGTAAGGACGTCATTTTCAGCTTTTTCCCCCTGTCCTTTTCCTGGAATCACCTTTGTCCATGTTCATGTCTACTTCCTCACCAGGCCTATGTACCTCCACTTCAACCTGCACCTCCCGTGCATCCTCACTGTCACTCCTAGAGCCGTCCACTGGCCCTGGCTTTCCATCCTTCTGTTTATCTACAATATCACTGTTTACAAAATCCAAAACCTCACTTCCTATTAGATCACCCAGATCCTTCAAAATCTCCTCGTCCATACTGTTTCCCTTACCACTCTCACTCTCCTTCGAATTGCTGTCCTCAGGAATCTCTTCCACTGCTTCCTGCCTCCTCCGTTGATTCCTTTCCTCATCCTCGTCAACCTCTGCACTCCAACGGGAGGGCTCCGTTTCTGCTTCCCTCACCCTATGTTCCTGATCGTCCTTGCCATCCTTTCTCTGCTTCCCATCCTCCATGTATGTCACTCGTTCCTCACCACCTTGTCGCCCAACGTCTCGCCGTCTCACACAATCAGCCGCAAAATGTCCCGTCTGGCCACACAGTCTACATGTTTTAACTTGACCTTGGTAATGCACATATACCTGCGTACGAAAACATTCCATCAGTACATACGAAGGTATTGGCCTCCTTAAGCTCATTTTTAGGGAATAAGTACCCTCTAAAAGCCCAGCATAGGGCCCCTGCGCACGTCTACCCAGGTTTACTGCGTGTATAACACCATAATCCTTGAAAGCATCCCGAATATCTTCTGGACAAGCTTCAAACGGGACATTAAAAACCTTAACCCACCTGTAGGTAGCCGACACATCTCTCATGCAAACCTCCACACCCATGTTGACAACCATCTTCTTGTCTTGGTACTCATCCACCACTCGCTGATATGCCTCAGTACTGGCGAATTTAACAAATATCCTTCTGCTCCCATTCAACGATAAGCCGTAGAGATCTTCATAAGACACTCCATATGTGTCCCGTAAAATGGCCGTTAAGAGCACATCTTCATTTGATGGTAGAACCGCTCCCTGCAGCAAAACAACACAAACAGTGTTCACTCGTCGCCGGTACGTTGCAGCCATCTTGGCTGAAAATGAAAGTTCCCCAATCAACCGCTAGGGTGGAGCCCACACGTCCGCTCACCACCAGAGCTGGACGCGGAATGTTACGAAATAGGATAAGTAATGTGTTGTCCTGTCAGTAGTACTTCATGACGTGGGACGTACCTGTGGAAATTTTTTACATAATTTTCCTGAAGGTAGAACATATAAATGAATAATATAATAATTGTGTAATAAAATGTGATGTTATTTGGACCCTTCGAGAAATTTTAAGTGAAAGGGGTTGTGGAACAGCCGGGGGAGTGACGCCGCAGAGAGACGCCATAATGAATTTAATGTGTGAACACTGGTCTGAATTGTGCAATTTAATCAGGCGTCCTCGAAGGTCAGTTGGTGTATATCGGCCTCAATCCGTAATTTAGAAATTGCTGACACGTTCCTGCTGAAGAATTGGGATAGTATGGAAAACCCTTACAATTTGGCAACAAGGACGGAAAAATAGAGGACACTAATTCTTCCAGGGGCACACCTTAGCTAAGTGACGCATACCCATAATGTACAGTAGTTTTTGCATTGGCCATCGTAAATTCTAGCTGTTAGGGCCATGTTAGGGTGTGTCCAACAGCATTAAGTGTCTTCCTGTGACAAATGGTAATTTAATGTGTATAAAATTTATTGTTCTAATGATATGGTTAGGAGAAAACCTTCCCTAGTCTCTGTAAAAATATTCCTATTAACCATTTCTAACACTCAGGTCCTAAAATCATATACAGCCCACATTAATTTATAATTTACCATTATTGGTAATAATGTTTAATTTTGTAATTATTAATTTGATGTTAGGTTTAGCTTTTTTTGTGGGAGTGGGCATCGAGGGAGTGACAGTCTGGCGACCTAGTGTGACTAAGTCCCACTTGCCTCACCCAAATTACTTCCAGGTAATAATTCAGGTGACACCCTGTAAATCTCCTGCAGGTAATTTCCCAAATAATTAATTATAGTACCCTCCACCTTAACCTGCCTCATAAGTAGGCTACACTACAGAAAAACCTTCATTAGTTTCATTTTGTAAAATATCTCGAGTAATTAGCATACTCAAAATAAAATTTTAAACTCCAAAACTAGAAGAAACCCGGTTGAAGTTCAAAGATCAAATTAATCAATTAATATAAGAAAAACCTACACGAGTCACCACTGACTAACAACGGATTATATGGCGCTATGTATTTCCTTAAGAAAAAAAGCCGCATTGACACAACCTGAAAATATTAATGGAAGCAGGCAAGCTAGATCCATGTAATGATACACTCATCAGTGAACAAGTATTACAAAACTTCATAATGTGATATTATTATCTGTGAGAAGATTATATTATTATCTGTGAGTAGACCACTAATCAGCAGATTGTAGCCTAATACTGGCACTGACATTTTCAATGTTAACATAAGAACAAATAAGTAATATTATTTTTATTAAGCAAAATAGTATAAGCATATTGTGCGGCTGCCGTTATCTCTATGACATTAACGAGGTTAGGGAAAGACTATGCTAAGCTTATTTAACTTAACCTAACTTACCCTAACAACTTAACCCATCCCAACTTAACCTAATCTAACCAACATCTTAACCTGATCGGAACATCCGGGCTTCTTAAAATAGCTAGGTCGAATCCTCATAGGCTTAGACGTACGGTGGCAAAAATGTCTGGTGACCTACATACTCCATCATACGGGACAGATTTTCAAGAGGAATGCAATCAGTCAGACGAAAATTGTAGACTTGAGTAAGATGATGTTATCGGCAGCTTAAAGATTTCATTCCAGATTTCATTGTTGCTAGGGCATGCACGTCTTAGGACTAAAGAGACCTGGTCTGAGAACGGGGTACTAGAGAGACCTGGTCTGAGAACGGGGTACTAGAGAGACCTGGTCTGAGAACGGGGTACTAGAGAGACCTGGTCTGAGAACGGGGTACTAGAGAGACCTGGTCTGAGAACGGGGTACTAGAGAGACCTGGTCTGAGAACGGGGTACTAGAGAGAGGAACCCTGGAACCACCGTCATGTACTCTTCTCCACTAGTCTTTTCCAGGTACCTGCCCATCACCCACAAGTACAAAACATAAATATATGCTAATATGTAGTAGTTAAAGTACAGCTTCCAACCATCACATCAGCTTACTAGCCATCCATGTTTCTCCTTATAATATTTCAACCAAAGAAAACCATACTTTACAAGATATAAGAAGAATTATTCATTGATGGACCTCCCCCCCCTTCCTTAAAAGTTGACCGTTCACAAATTCTAATTTGCCAAATATTGATTATAGAAAATTTGGCTGTGAAATTTAAAGTTTGTGTTAGATAGTTCTATTGTCTACCAACTTACAACCACTTTTTCCTTGTATATACCAAGGTGTAAACTGATCTTATCTTCAGTACTCTTATCATCACTTCCCAGTAGATCTTAAGCACTACTATATCTTATCTAATCCAGGAGTGACTTTATAAAGTTCTTATTTCTATGCTGAGTAGCCTAAACGACCTCGTCACTAGTGACAAAAATCCCTCCATTAAAACCCAACCACAGTGGTCAGCCCACTTAATTTTTCTTACCTCTCTATCTACCCACAACCTATTTTTTCACTGCTCTATCCTATCCCAGACTTTCCCCTTCTTATTCTTGTTATCCTTCCTATGGTCTAACCCTCTCAAAAACAACAAAAGACTGGCATGACCTAAGATGTGAAAGTTATGTTATACAGTCGGGAACCCTGCGTTAGGCGACCTACAGTGACCTACGCATGGCACTGTTTGTATTGTAGTACATCCAGCTATGTATTTATGTGACTATGTGTGTACGTATTTGATATTTGTTTCGAATTTAATGTCGTGACACGGGTCGTCAGCAGATGGTCCACTCAGTGTCTCGTGGAAGTGTCGATGTTGCAAATGTGTAGTTACCGAGACCCGCTAATTTCAGCTCCATTACTGGAGGCTGGTGATTCCTATTTCGATTCTATGACTAAAGGCTGGTGATTCCTATTTCGACTCTATGACTAAAGACTGGTGATTCCTATTTCGACTCTATGACTAAAGGCTGGTGATTGATATTTCTGAGGTGCACTCGAGGTGCCGTTGGTCCTATGACTTGGGTGTAGCAAGCTGTGTAGCCATAAGGTGCTGGAAGCAATGCAGCTCCTGTACCAAACATACCTACAGCTTTTGGACTAGGTATATTTACAGTTCCTGGACCAAGCGTACCTGCAGCTCCTGGACCAAGAGTACTTGCAGCTCTTGCACCAGTACTTAAATTTTAAAGCCGTTCACAAGAGACATTCCAAGCTATCCCACAAAAAAAAAGACACAATTAAAATCATATTCGTATATTGGAACCTACACAGTCCAATAACAATCTCCACTGTCTTCTAAGTAGGCTACACATGCATCGAAAGTTTCTAGCCGATCAGAAGAGGCTTGTTCAAGTTATCACATGGAAACCTTCGGAGAAAAAAATATACAACCATTTTTCTATCAGCACATTAACACAATGATCTTGTGTTTTAATCAAGTTAATATAGGGTAGATGAGACCACAAGAAGCTCTACAACCAGAGACCACAAGAAGCTCTCAACAGCTCTACAACCAGATAGTGGAGTAGACGAGAAATACAAGTGGATGTAACATATGGGTTACGCTGTTGAGCATTAGCAACGTCAACATTAGCATTAAGAGCAACATTAGCAACCTTCACACACTCACTCTGGCAAGTGCACTGATAACACTGAGTTCCTCCATCACAGCTGGTGTGCCTGCCACACCAGCTGTGATGTATGTTGATACGGCTATGGTAGCATCCGCCACACTGAAGTGCTTACTTGTACTGTGACTTACAGTGTGACTTGCACTACACTAGTCATCGTGATCTGCACTACACTAGTCATCGTGATCTGCACTACACTAGTCATCGTGATCTGCACTACACTAGTCATCGTGATCTGCACTACACTAGTCATCGTGATCTGCACTACACTAGTCATCGTGATCTGCACTACACTAGTCATCGTGATCTGCACTACACTAGTCATCGTGATCTGCACTACACTAGTCATCGTGATCTGCACTACACTAGTCATCGTGATCTGCACTACACTAGTCATCGTGATCTGCACTACACTAGTCATCGTGATCTGCGCCATACAATGCAGTGTGACCTGCGCTACACCAGGCAGTGACCTGCGCTACACCAGGCAGTGACCTGCGCTACACTAAGAAGTGTGATCTGTAACGCAGTTGGTACACAGGCTTACCCTGGAGCCTGTGTGCTGACTCCCTCCTGGAGTATTATAATAATCTCTCCTGGAAGATTATAATAATCCCTCCTGGAGTATTATAATCCCTCCTGGAGTATTATAATAATCCCTCCTGGAGTATTATAATAATCCCTCCTGGAGTATTATAATAATCACGTGGAAGCGCTAAACCCCTAATGTCATACAGCACCAAGGTCATAAGAGGTAATCTGATGTAACAGAAGGGGAGAATAACTCCAACGCTTTTGAACACGAATCCTTCAACAACACTGAAGGAGACGCCAGGAGACTGGTTTAGACTTTAGCATGTGAACATAAATTATAGCTGCCTGTGAGAGCTACAACTGGCTCACACATGAGGATATACACTCACGAAATGCTATGCAACTCTTACACTGCACGGCCACCACACAACTTGTCAAACTTTCACTGCCACAATAAAAACTGTCAAACTGCCACTGCAATGGGAAAAACATCCATATAATTACAATTTTACTAGGAAATAATGTGAGGGATCGTAACTGCAGTACTTGGTGTGATGCAGGTGTGAGGGATGGTAGGTCCATCACCTGCTGTGATGCAGGTGTGAGGGATGGTAGGTCCATCACCTGGTGTGATGCAGGTGTGAGGGATGGTAGGTCCATCACCTGGTGTGACGCAGGTGTGAGGGATGGTAGGTCCATCACCTGGTGTGATGCAGGTGTGAGGGATGGTAGGTCCATCACCTGGTGTGATGCAGGTGTGAAGGATGGTAGGTCCATCACCTGGTGTGATGCAGGTGTGAGGGATGGTAGGTCCATCACCTGGTGTGATGCAGGTGTGAGGGATGGTAGGTCCATCACCTGGTGTGACGCAGGTGTGAGGGATGGTAGGTCCATCACCTGGTGTGATACAGGTGTGAGGGATGGTAGGTCCATCACCTGGTGTGATGCAGGTGTGAGGGATGGTAGGTCCATCACCTGGTGTGATGCAGGTGTGAGGGATGGTAGGTCCATCACCTGGTGTGATGCAGGTGTGAGGGATGGTAGGTCCATCACTTTGTGTGATGCACAGGTGTGAATGATGGTAGGTCCATCACCTGGTGTGATGCAGGTGTGAAGGATGGTAGGTCCATCACCTGGTGTAATGCAGGTGTGAAGGATGGTAGGTCCATCACCTGGTGTGATGCAGGTGTGAGGGATGGTAGGTCCATCACCTGGTGTGATGCAGGTGTGAGGGATGGTAGGTCCATCACCTGGTGTGATGCAGGTGTGAGGGATGGTAGGTCCATCACCTGGTGTGATACAGGTGTGAGGGATGGTAGGTCCATCACCTGGTGTGATGCAGGTGTGAGGGATGGTAGGTCCATCACCTGGTGTGATGCAGGTGTGAGGGATGGTAGGTCCATCACCTGGTGTGATGCAGGTGTGAGGGATGGTAGGTCCATCACCTGGTGTGATGCAGGTGTGAGGGATAGTAGGTCCATCACCTGGTGTGATGCAGGTGTGAGGGATGGTAGGTCCATCACCTGGTGTGATGCAGGTGTGAGGGATGGTAGGTCCATCACCTGGTGTGATGTACAGGTGTGAAGGATGGTAGGTCCATCACCTGGTGTGATGCAGGTGTGAGGGATGGTAGGTCCATCACCTGGTGTGATGCACAGGTGTGAAGGATGGTAGGTCCATCACCTGGTGTGATGCAGGTGTGAGGGATGGTAGGTCCATCACCTGGTGTGATTCAGGTGTGAGGGATGGTAGGTCCATCACCTGGTGTGAGGGATGGTAGGTCCATCACCTGGTGTGATGCAGGTGTGAGGGATGGTAGGTCCTTCACCTGGTGTGATTCAGGTGTGAGGGATGGTAGGTCCATCACCTGGTGTGATGCAGGTGTGAGGGATGGTAGGTCCATCACTAGGTGTGATGCAGGTGTGAATGATGGTAGGTCCATCACGGTGGAAAAATAAACACATAAGCAGTATAATGTGATCCTTTATTGACAACGTTTCGCCCACGCAGTGGGCTTTATCGAGTCACAGACAGATCTACCTGGAAAATGAGCAACATGGAGATATATATAGGGTACAGTCAGGTGGAGAATGCTGGGTCAGGTGGAGAAAGCTGCATGTGAGTCTTAAAAGTAGTGTGATAGTTAAAAACATAGTGTGACTTAAAGGACCTGCAGTGTACCATTCTTGAGTTCTAGGTGGGATAGCGTTGAAGAAGTTTCTTGGCAATAGGTTCAGCTATGTTGTAGAAGCCGTTGTTCTGTACCCTATATATATCTCCATGTTGCTCATTTTCCAGGTAGATCTGTCTGTGACTCGATAAAGCCCACTGTGTGGGCGAAACGTTGTCAATAAAGGATCACATTATACTGCTTATGTGTTTATTTTTCCATTGTGTCGGTATTTTATACCATTTATTTCCAGGTCCATCACCTGGTGTGATGCAGGTGTGAGGGATGGTAGGTCCATCACCTGGTGTGATGCACAGGTGTGAAGGATGGTAGGTCCATCACCTGGTGTAATGCAGGTGTGAGGGATGGTAGGTCCATCACCTGGTGTGATTCAGGTGTGAGGGATGGTAGGTCCATCACCTGGTGTGATGCAGGTGTGAGGGATGGTAGGTCCATCACCTGGTGTGATGCAGGTGTGAGGGATGGTAGGCCCATCACCTGGTGTGATGCACAGGTGTGAGGGATGGTAGGTCCAACACCTGTTGTGATGCAGGTGTGAATGATGGTAGGTCCATCACCTGGTGTAATGCACAGGTGTGAAGGATGGTAGGTTCATCACCTGGTGTAATGCAGGTGTGAGGGATGGTAGGTCCATCACCTGGTGTGATTCAGGTGTGAGGGATGGTAGGTCCATCACCTGGTGTGATGCAGGTGTGAGGGATGGTAGGTCCATCACCTGGTGTGATGCAGGTGTGAGGGATGGAGGCCCATCACCTGGTGTGATGCACAGGTGTGAGGGATGGTAGGTCCAACACCTGTTGTGATGGTAATTAGCACATATGCAACACTTGGGTATCTTTATTGAGAAGTTCGCCACACAGGGCTTCATCAGTCCATACAAAGGAGAATCGTGAAGAACAGGAGGAGTGTGAGGTTGTCAGGCTCCTCACTTCAGACGATGTTGTCAGTCCATCAATCTTGAATAGAATAACAGCATATGAGCAGAGGAACCTTAATACTGTAGCAGGAGAGGTGCAGCAGTAGTAGGAGGTGTCACATTTGTTCAATGTGGAAGTAGGTCGTGCCCAAGGAATAGGCGAAGAAACCCTGTATTAAGATACCAAGATGTTGCAGTGTCAGACAGGATGTGAATGAATGGTTCAGAGAACCGACGAGTTGGTAAATTAGACACATATGCAACACTTGGGTATCTTTAATACAGGGATTTCTTGCTTGCCTATTCCTTGGGCACGACCTACTTCCACATTGAACAAATGTGACACCTCCTACTACTGCTGCCCCTCTCCTGTCTACAGTATATAAGGTTCCTCTGCTCATATGCTGTTATTCTATTCAAGATTGATGGACTGACAACATCGTCTGAAGATTGAGGGCCTGACAACCTCACACTCCTCCTGTTCTTCACGATTCTCCTTGTATGGACTGATGAAGCCACTGTGTGGCGAAACGTTTCCTCAATAAAGATACCCAAGTGTTGCATATGTGTTTATTTTCCATTGGTCGGTATTTTATACCATTTATTTCAGGTCCATCACCTGGTGTGATGCAGGTGTGAGGGATGGTAGGTCCATCACCTGGTGTGATGCACAGGTGTGAAGGATGGTAGGTCCATCACCTGGTGTAATGCAGGTGTGAGGGATGGTAGGTCCATCACCTGGTGTGATTCAGGTGTGAGGGATGGTAGGTCCATCACCTGGTGTGATGCAGGTGTGAGGGATGGTAGGTCCATCACCTGGTGTGATGCAGGTGTGAGGATGGTAGGTCCATCACCTGGTGTGATGACAGGTGTGAGGGATGGTAGGTCCAACACCTGTTGTGATGCAGGTGTGAATGATGGTAGGTCCATCACCTGGTGTAATGCACAGGTGTGAAGGATGGTAGGTTCATCACCTGGTGTATGCAGGTGTGAGGGATGGTAGGGTCCATCACCTGGTGTGATCAGGTGTGAGGGATGGTAGGTCCATCACCTGGTGTGATGCAGGTGTGAGGGATGGTAGGTCCATCACCTGGTGTGATGCAGGTGTGAGGATGTTACCATCACCTGGTGTGATGCACAGGTGTGAGGGATGGTAGGTCCACACCTGTTGTGATGCAGGTGTGAATGATGGTAGGTCCATCACCTGGTGTAATGCAGGTGTGAAGGATGGTAGGTCCATCACCTGGTGTGATGCAGGTGTGAGGGATGGTAGGTCCATCACCTGGTGTGATGCACAGGTGTGAAGGATGGCAGGTCCATTACCTGGTGTAATGCAGGTGTGAAGGATGGTAGGTTCATCACCTGGTGTGATGCAGGTGTGAGGGATGGTAGGTCCATCACCTGGTGTGATGCAGGTGTGAGGGATGGTAGGTCCATCACCTAGTGTAATGCAGGTGTGAAGGATGGTAGGTCCATCACCTGGTGTGATGCAGGTGTGAAGGATAGTAGGTCCATCACCTGGTGTGATGCAGGTGTGAGGGATGGTAGGTCCATCACCTGGTGTGATGCAGGTGTGAGGGATGGTAGGCCCATCACCTGGTGTGATGCACAGGTGTGAGGGATGGTAGGGCCAACACCTGTTGTGATGCAGGTGTGAATGATGGTAGGTTCATCACCTGGTGTAATGCAGGTGTGAAGGATGGTAGGTCCATCACCTGGTGTGATGCAGGTGTGAGGGATGGTAGGTCCATCACCTGGTGTTATGCACAGGTGTGAAGGATGGTAGGTCCATCACCTGGTGTAATGCAGGTGTGAAGGATGGTAGGTCCATCACCTGGTGTGATGCAGGTGTGAGGGATGGTAGGTCCATCACCTGGTGTGATGCAGGTGTGAGGGATGGTAGGTCCATCACCTGGTGTGATGCAGGTGTGAGGGATGGTAGGTCCATCACCTGGTGTGATGCAGGTGTGAAGGATGGTAGGTCCATCACCTGTTGTGATGCACAGGTGTGAAGGATGGTAGGTCCATCCCCTGGTGTAATGCAGGTGTGAAGGATGGTAGGTCCATCACCTGGTGTGATGCAGGTGTGAAGGATGGTAGGTCCATCACCTGTTGTGATGCACAGGTGTGAAGGATGGTAGGTCCATCCCCTGGTGTGATGCAGGTGTGAAGAATGGTAGGTCCATCACCTGGTGTGATGCAGGTGTGAAGGATGGTATTTCCATCACCTGGTGTAATGCAGGTGTGAAGGATGGTAGGTCCATCACCTGTTGTGATGCACAGGTGTGAAGGATGGTAGGTCCATCACCTGGTGTGATGCAGGTGTGAAGAATGGTAGGTCCATCACCTGGTGTGATGCTAGGTGTGAAGGATAGGTATGTGTCCATCACCTGGTGTAATGCAGGTGTGAAGGATGGTTAGGTCCATCACCTGTTGTGATGCAAGGTGTGAAGGATGGTAGGTCCATCACCTGTGTGATGCAGGTGTGAAGGATGGTAGGTCCATCACCTGGTGAAAGCAGGTGTGAGGATGGTAGGTCCTCACCTGTGTATGCAGGTGTGAAGGATGGTAGGTCCATCACCTGGTGTGATGCAGGTGTGAAGGATGGTAGGTCCATCACCTGGTGTAATGCAGGTGTGAGGGATGGTAGGTCCATCACCTGGTGTGTTGCAGGTGTGAAGGATGGTAGGTCCATCACCTGGTGTAATACAGGTGTGAGGGATGGACCATCACCTACCATCACTGGTGTAATGAGTGTGAAGGATGGCAGGTGAGCAGGTAGGTGAAGGATGGCAGGTGTGAAGGATGGAAGGTGTGAAGGATGGCAGGTGTGAAGGATGGCAGGTGTGAAGGATGGCAGGTGTGAAGGATGGCAGGTGTGAAGGATGGCAGGTGTGAAGTATGGCAGGTGTGAAGGATGGCAGGTGTGAAGGATGGCAGGTGTGAAGGATGGCAGGTGTGAAGTATGGCAGGTGTGAAGGATGGCAGGTGTGAAGGATGGCAGGTGTGAAGGATGGCAGGTGTGAAGGATGGCAGGTGTGAAGGATGGCAGGTGTGAAGGATGGCAGGTGTGAAGGATGGCAGGTGTGAAGGATGGCAGGTGTGAAGGATGGCTAGGTGTGAAGGATGGCAGGTGTGAAGGATGGCAGGTGTGAAGGATGGCAGGTGTGAAGGATGGCAGGTGTGAAGGATGGCAGGTGTGAAGGATGGCAGGTGGAAGGATGGCAGGTGTGAAGGATGGCAGGTGTGAAGGATGGCAGGTGTGAAAGGATGGCAGTGTGAAGATGCAGGTGTGAAGGATGGAGTTAAACGATACAAATTAACATGGAACGGACAGTCAGCGTCAATAATTACACAGACAAGTGGCACATATTGCAGGTGTTACACACTATATTAATACTCATCACACATTGCTATAGTCATTGAAAACATTATCATTGTCTCATCCTGAATGTACATGTAATTTTAAACACTGCTTAAAACTATATGTAACACTTAAACTTTATGTATATATATATATATATATATATATATATATATATATATATATATATATATATATATATATATATATATATATATATATATATATATATATATATATACTATGTATACAGTAACAGCCTGGTTGATCAGGCCCTGATCCACCATGAGGCCTGGTCACAGCCCGGGCCGCGGGGGCGTTGACCCACGGAACTCTCTCCAGGTAAACTCCAGGTATACTCAGTAATCCAAACTAAATACAGTGAAGGTCACTGTTACAATGATTCACTGTACCTTGATCACTATATAGCAGTAGACGCAGGATATCAGTTATGATACGTCATTGTACTCTCGTTTTTATAACACTTGACAGATGTTATTACCGGTGTAGCTTCAGTCTCTGACTTCTCTCTGAATGTTTCTTTTCTTGCTGATTGAGCGACTGCATCCTTAATGGGGAGCACTTCGTAAGTTGCTGACTAGAGCAGCTTTGTGTTCTCCCCATCTTCAAGTATGGTGATTTCTTTCAGGGTGTTCCATCACCAGAGAATCTGTCCCCTTTGGACTCGTGTCTCGCAGTGTCCTGCAGTGTCTACTAAGTACGTAACATTATGGAGCCGACAGATGATCAAGTAAATATTATGTGGTCAAGCCACTTTGGCTTCGCCAGTAAACTATTTATCAGATAAAACTGCCAAGAAAAGGCACTTAGTATGAAACTGATATTTTGCTAAGGAACCAGCAGACAGACCGAAGTAAACATCAGTCTGGGTACGCCAACCGGTGGGAAATGGTCATCCTAGTGAGTGAACAAGAAAGTACTTGCCAACAATGCAAAGGTCAGTCTGAGTGTTTCATCCAACATCACTTACTGAACTGCCAGGCACCAGGAACACTGTTCCATCCCCGCTTTATTTGACACAGCCTAGACAGGTATAGCCAATACCTGCCACAAATAACTTATAAAATCCCACTGACAAACGTACACTGACGTTGAGGATCTTAGATATTTAAGGTTAGCCCAGGGCTACCAAGGGGCCGGTAAGCAAAATCTTAGGTCTGCTCAGGTCACGACCCTACAGAAATCAAATATATCGCATACTCTTGAATAGGAGTAGTAGTAAGAAGAGGAAAGGAGAAAAGATTACATATCCTTAAGATGCATCACATATCTGGTCCTCCAGACGACTCTATTGGACCCGCTATGTTCTTAAGGCACGCTGGCTGTATGACCCATATGGATTATAAACGCTTGTTTTCCATATATAATAATAATAACTAAGACATGCAAGAGAAGAGACGTTTTATCCCTGATATGTAAGAGCCCTGACAGCCAGATATGCACGTTATATTTTAATATAACAACTGGAAGCCAGATAAAGAGAAACGAATATTCAACCATGTGTCTAGGTAAGCAACCCGATATCGGGCAAGGCCTCAAAAATGAGGCATAAAAACATGGTTTTCATGGCGTCATGAGCACAAAATGTGGGCTCAGAGATACCTCTTGTCTCAATACGACCAATCACAAACCTTCTGGGGTACATCATGCTACATATGCCCCGTGGCCTGGTGGCAAAAGCTCTCGCTTCACACGGTGAGGGTCTGGGTTCGATTCCGGGTGTTTCCTTACACCGGTTGTCTATGTTCACCCATCACTAAAATGGGTACCTGGGTGTTAGTCGACTGGTGTGGGTCGCATCCTGAGACAAAACTGATCTAATTTACCCGAAATGCTCTGCATAACAAGGGGCTTTCTATATAGTAGTATGTCATTGATGTCAGCTAGGCCTGTATACCTTGTACATGTACTTGTACAAATAAAGATATTATTATTATTATTATTATTATTATTATTATTATTATTATTATTATTATTGCCTGTTTAGTTGTACTGGTTTGGAAGTGATGAGGCTACATCAACTTATACTGGTTTAGTGATGGTGACGATCCTACATCAACGAACGCAGGTTTAGTTTACCTGGAGTTTACCTGGAGAGAGTTCATGGGGTCAACGCCCCCGCGGCCCGGTCTGTGACCAGGCCTCATGGTGAATCAGAGCCTGATCAACCAGGCTGTTACTGCTGGCCGCACGCAGGCTGACGTACGAACCACAGCCCAGTTGGTCAGGCACTGACTTTAGGTGCCTGTCCAGTGCCTGCTTCAAGACAGCCAGGGGTCTATTGGTAATTCCCCTTAAGTACGCTGGGAGGCAGTTTAACAGTCTTGGGCCCCTGACACTTATTGTGTTGTCTCTCAACATGATAGTGGCACCTCTGCTTTTCATTGGTGGGATGTTACATCGCCTGCCGAGTCTTTTGCTTTCGTAGGGAGTGACTCTCGTGTGCAAGTTTGGTACTAATCTCTCTAGGATTTTCCACGTGTATATAACAATGTATCTCTCCCGCCTGCGTTCTAGGGAGTACAGGTTTAGGAACTTCAAGCGTTCCCAGTAATTGAGGTGGTTTATCGCAGTTATGTGTGCCGTGAAGGTTCTCTGCACATTTTCTAGGTCAGCAATTTCACCCGCCTTGAAAGGTGCAGTTAGTAATAGTGACGATCCTACATCAACGAACGCAGGTTTAGTAATGGTGACGATCCTACATCAACGAACGGAGGTTTAGTAATGGTGACGATCTCACATCAACGAACGCAGGTTTAGTAATAGTGACGATCCTACATCAACGAACGGAGGTTTAGTAATGGTGACGATCTCACATCAACGAACGCAGGTTTAGTAATAGTGACGATCCTACATCAACGAACGGAGGTTTAGTAATAGTGACGATCCTACATCAACGAACGGAGGTTTAGTAATGGTGACGATCTCACATCAACGAACGGAGGTTTAGTAATAGTGACGATCCTACATCAACGAACGGAGGTTTAGTAATAGTGACGATCCTACATCAACGAACGGAGGTTTAGTAATGGTGACGATCTCACATCAACGAACGGAGGTTTAGTAATAGTGACGATCCTACATCAACGAACGGAGGTTTAGTAATAGTGACGATCCTACATCAACGAACGGAGGTTTAGTAATGGTGACGATCTCACATCAACGAACGGAGGTTTAGTAATGGTGACGATCCTACATCAACGAACGGAGGTTTAGTAATGGTGACGATCTCACATCAACGAACGGAGGTTTAGTAATGGTGACGATCCTACATCAACGAACGGAGGTTTAGTAATGGTGACGATCTCACATCAACGAACGGAGGTTTAGTAATGGTGACGATCTCACATCAACGAACGGAGGTTTAGTAATGGTGACTATCTCACATCAACGAACGGAGGTTTAGTAATGGTGACGATCCTACATCACCGAACGGAGGTTTAGTAATAGTGACGATCCTACATCAACGAACGGAGGTTTAGTAATAGTGACGATCCTACATCAACGAACGGAGGTTTAGTAATGGTGACGATCTCACATCAACGAACGGAGGTTTAGTAATGGTGACGATCTCACATCAACGAACGGAGGTTTAGTAATGGTGACGATCTCACATCAACGAACGGAGGTTTAGTAATGGTGACGATCCTACATCAACGAACGGAGGTTTAGTAATGGTGACGATCTCACATCAACGAACGGAGGTTTAGTAATGGTGACGATCCTACATCAACGAACGGAGGTTTAGTAATGGTGACGATCTCACATCAACCAACGGAGGTTTAGTAATGGTGACAATCCTACATCAACGAACGCAGGTTTAGTAATAGTGACGATCCTACATCAACGAACGGAGGTTTAGTAATGGTGACAATCCTACATCAACGAACGCAGGTTTAGTAATGGTGACGATCCTACATCAACGAACGCAGGTTTAGTAATGGTGACGATCCTACATCAACGAACGCAGGTTTAGTAATGGTGACGATCCTACATCAACGAACGCAGGTTTAGTAATGGTGACGATCCTACATCAACGAACGCAGGTTCAGTAATGGTGACGAGGGATACTCGTTTAATGTATTATCTTCACATTCATGCTGGCAACATATCTGTCTACTCTAGGAAAAAAAAAGAGTACAATGCAGCAGTGACGGATATAATATAGCCAAATCTCCCCTCCAACACAGCATTTTCTTCTTACAGCGAGACTTACTGAATAATAAAACTGACTAGGTCAGAGATGGTGTGCACCGCTGCCTGGTGTGTGACACATGTACGTACACTCCTAAGATTTACCTAACACCTTCCTAGGATGATTTTCTTCGTCATACACCATTGACAGTATTATGTTCCAGTCATGTTCATTTAACGGGATGATTTTCCTAACATACTCCACTAACAGGATGGTTTTGCTGTCCCACTCCATCACACAAGATGGTTTTGCTGTCCCACTCCATCACACAAGATGGTTTTGCTGTCCCACTCCATCACACAAAATGGTTTTGCTGCCCCACCATCACACAAGATGGTTTTGCTGTCCCACTCCATCACACAAGATGGTTTTGCTGTCCCACTCCATCACACAAGATGGTTTTGCTGCCCCACCATCACACAAGATGGTTTTGCTGTCCCACTCCATCACACAAGATGGTTTTGCTGTCCCACTCCATCACACAAGATAGTTTTGCTGTCCCACTCCATCACACAAGATGGTTTTGCTGTCCCACTCCATCACACAAGATGGTTTTGCTGCCCCACCATCACACAAGATGGTTTTGCTGTCCCACTCCATCACACAAGATGGGTTTGCTGTCCCACTCCATCACACAAGATGGTTTTGCTGTCCCACTCCATCACACAAGATGGTTTTGCTGTCCCACTCCATCACACAAGATGGTTTTGCTGCCCCACCATCACACAAGATGGTTTTGCTGTCCCACTCCATCACACAAGATGGTTTTGCTGTCCCACTCCATCACACAAGATGGTTTTGCTGTCCCACTCCATCACACAAGATGGTTTTGCTGTCCCACTACATCACACAAGATGGTTTTGCTGTCCCACTCCATCACACAAGATGGTTTTGCTGCCCCACCATCACACAAGATGGTTTTGCTGTCCCACTCCATCACACAAGATGGTTTTGCTGTCCCACTCCATCACACAAGATGGTTTTGCTGTCCCACTCCATCACACAAGATGGTTTTGCTGTCCCACTCCATCACACAAGATGGTTTTGTTGCCCCACCATCACACAAGATGGTTTTGCTGTCCCACTCCATCACACAAGATGGTTTTGCTGTCCCACTCCATCACATAAGATGGTTTTGCTGTCCCACTCCATCACACAAGATGGTTTTGCTGTCCCACTCCATCACACAAGATGGTGTTGCTGTCCCACTCCATCACAGAATGTATTTGTCTTTAACAATAGTACCATTTCTCAGAGATACTAATATATAACTATTCTAAAATGTCTGTTGCTAATAATTTTAATTCATGGAAGATAAGAAAATAGCTTAAGGCACTAATTTATTTGCAGCACGTTAGCGCTGTTGTTGCTTTAACAATAGCGTATGAAGTCTTGTGTTCACCTGAGACAAGGGTCTCTAGGCATTGTTCTGCATATTCATTTAATTGCAATCGCATGAACGTTTACAAAAATTAAATGTATAAATATTTGGTGGACAATATTAATTATAATACTGGGTAATTTTGTCCTGAAAATTATTGAAAAAAAAAGGTGAGCACTATTGTGGCGTGCGCTATGTTACATTGAATTCGATGTTCGTCACACACCCTCTCAGTAGGTCCTCTCCACCATCACACACCCTCTCAGTAGGTCCTCTCCACCATCACACACCCTCTCAGTAGGTCCTCTCCACCATCACACACCCTCTCAGTAGGTCCTCTCCACCATCACACACCCTCTCAGTAGGTCCTCTCCACCATCACACACCCTCTCAGTAGGTCCTCTCCACCATCACACACCCTCTCAGTAGGTCCTCTCCACCAGTCAACCGACAGTTCAGAGTGTAGCAGCTCTGGGGCCCAGCTGTTGTGCTTATTGTCCAGTTCAACTCGTCAGTCATGTGGGAGCCGGCTTCTTCAGTCATGTGGGAGCCGGCTTCTTCAGTCATGTGGAAGCCGGCTTCTTCAGTCATGTGGGAGCCGGCTTCTTCAGTCATGTGGGAGCCGGCTTCTTCAGTCATGTGGGAGCCGGTTTCTTCAGTCATGTGGAAGCCGGCTTCTTCAGTCATGTGGGAGCCGGCTTCTTCAATCATGTGGGAGCCGGCTTCTTCAGTCATGTGGAAGCCGGCTTCTTCAGTCATGTGGGAGCCGGCTTCTTCAGTCATGTGGGAGCCGGCTTCTTCAGTCATGTGGGAGCCGGCTTCTTCAATCATGTGGAGCCGGCTTCTTCAGTCATGTGGAGCCGGCTTCTTCAGTCATGTGGGAGCCGGCTTCTTCAATCATGTGGGAGCCGGCTTCTTCAGTCATGTGGAAGCCGGCTTCTTCAGTCATGTGGGAGCCGGCTTCTTCAGTCATGTGGGAGCCGGCTTCTTCAGTCATGTGGGAGCCGGCTTCTTCAGTCATGTGGGAGCCGGCTTCTTCAGTCATGTGGGAGCCGGCTTCTTCAGTCATGTGGGAGCCGGCTTCTTCAGTCATGTGGAGCCGGCTTCTTCAGTCATGTGGGAGCCGGCTTCTTCATCATGTGGGAGCCGGCTTCTTCAGTCATGTGGAAGCCGGCTTCTTCAGTCATGTGGGAGCCGGCTTCTTCAGTCATGTGGGAGCCGGCTTCTTCAGTCATGTGGGAGCCGGCTTCTTCAGTCATGTGGGAGCCGGCTTCTTCAGTCATGTGTTTGCCGGCTTCTTCAGTCATGTGGGAGCCGGCTTCTTCAGTCATGTGTTTGCCGGCTTCTTCAGTCATGTGGGAGTCGGCTTCTTCAGTCATGTGGGAGCCGGCTTCTTCAGCCATGTGGGAGCCGGCTTCTTCAGTCATGTGGGAGTCGGCTTCTTCAGTCATGTGGGAGCCGGCTTCTTCAGCCATGTGGGAGCCGGCTTCTTCAGCCATGTGGGAGCCGGCTTCTTCAATCATGTGGGAGCCGGCTTCTTCAGTCATGTGGAAGCCGGCTTCTTCAGTCATGTGGGAACCGGCTTCTTCAGTCATGTGGGAGCCGGCTTCTTCAGTCATGTGGGAGCCGGCTTCTTCAGTCATGTGGGAGCCGGCTTCTTCAGTCATGTGTTTGCCGGCTTCTTCAGTCATGTGGGAGCCGGCTTCTTCAGTCATGTGTTTGCCGGCTTCTTCAGTCATGTGGGAGTCGGCTTCTTCAGTCATGTGGGAGCCGGCTTCTTCAGCCATGTGGGAGCCGGCTTCTTCAGTCATGTGGGAGTCGGCTTCTTCAGTCATGTGGGAGCCGGCTTCTTCAGCCATGTGGGAGCCGGCTTCTTCAGCCATGTGGGAGCCGGCTTCTTCAGCCATGTGGGAGCCGGCTTCTTCAGTCATGTGGGAGTCGGCTTCTTCAGCCATGTGGGAGTCGGCTTCTTCAGTCATGTGGGAGCCGGCTTCTTCAGCCATGTGGGAGCCGGCTTCTTCAGTCATGTGGGAGCCGGCTTCTTCAGTCATGTGGGAGCCGGCTTCTTCAGCCATGTGGGAGCCGGCTTCTTCAGCCATGTGGGAGCCGGCTTCTTCAGCCATGTGGGAGCCGGCTTCTTCAGTCATGTGGGAGCCAGCTTCTTCAGTCAAGGTGACGTCACCTGCTTACCTAGCTGAGTGGCAGTCTTCCGCTGACACTGATCGTGATTACTATTGCTTTGAGTGGCTCTGATCTGACCATTCTTATCTGTCCCATTCCTTCATTAACAATGTACTCAGTGTATATAGGTGAAGGAATACATGGGTAAGAAAAATCTACCCCTACTTGTTTGCCTTGTCCTTGCTCAGCCCTTCTGAGTTCTTTGCTTGTTTCTTCTTGATTCGCTGGTACTCTCCCGGCCAGGGTCTTTTCCAGATGGTGACCCGACCTTGGCTCCCTGTCGTGGGAGTGTCTGAGACCTATGTCTCCCATGGGAGGAGGTACAAGGACCTCCTCATCTGGGACCAACTGTCCCCAGACCTAGCCCCATTCCCCGCCCTCACGGGGCTCGTAAGGAGAAGCTAGGCCTCTGGTCTGCCATCTTCCCCGCCCCAGGGGGGCTGGTGGTGGGAATGGCAGTCTTCTTTGCTTGCTGACTTAGTTACCACCGGGTGCAATAGGCGATCAAACTAAATTTTTTACGTAACACTCTTTCTTAAGAAAATAAGAAACACTAAGGTTTAACTCTATGAATATATATATATATATATATATATATATATATATATATATATATATATATATATATATATATATATATATATATATATGTCGTGCCGAATAGGTAAAACTGGTCAATTAGCAAGAACTCATTTAAAATTAAGTCCTTTCTAAAATTTTCTCTTATACGTTTAAAAATATATATTTTTTTTCATTTATGTTAATGTAAAAATTTATCATTTTGTACCAAGAGAAACTTTGAAAACTTACCTAACCTTATTATAACAAGCGTAATTTAATTTAGCCTAACCCAACTAAATATATTTTAGATACTTTTACAATAATTTAATATTAAACAAACACAATGAAATATATTTTTTTCGTTAGGTTCAGAATGATTTTTGCGAAATTATTGCATAAACAAATTTTCACTTGTCTTATATGGCAAGAAGAGCGTTGCTATTTAAGCCAAAATCGCAAGTTTTACCTAATCGGCACGACATATTTATATAGAGGTGTATATACACTGAGAGCTTTAATTAATCCCTATTTTCAGGACTGAAGTATTTTTGAGAGGTGAAACGCAGCCTAGATGTCGCTCTTGCAGTCAATAATCTTTATATGTACTTAAAACACCAACCACCCTCACTATGACGTAGAAGAAACACTCAAGTACTGCAGCACATCGAACTCAGGACTCAAAGATGGAAATTTCTCATATCTCCGTCTTAGTCACGATGACCCACTTAGTGTAGTTTTTGCTCATATATGTCTTACTTCCACTGGCTTTCCGGCCCGCCCTCCCAGAAACTTGGAAGGTCACAGCAAAAGATGCGATGGTAGGATTTCCACATAATATTAACAACGACAGAGCACAGAGCACTGCTTTAGGATATTGTGTCATTAACAATCGCACCACGGACACCAAGGACAGGTATATTAGTGGTGAAACCGGATTTTCCACCGAAATACCGTAGGCCATAATGGGTGGTTCAGGCTTGTGTTGTTCTTAGTACTCTGATAAAAGGTAGGTATATGAACTTAAACGTCAAAGACGATTACGGCTACTGTACAGTAAGACAGTGTCTTGGTCACTGTGAAGTAAGACAGTATCTTGGTCACTGTCAAGTAAGATAATATCTCAGTAATTTACTTGGAACACAACTTTGGTTTTATCTGCAAAACATTGCAACACTATTCTGGTAAAACTGGCTTGCCAGAAACGCCTCACTAGGACTCTCAAGAATTTTTTTTTTTTCGGGTAACACTGCAATGATAAAGGAGTGTATTTGTATTTTGTAACGATAATATTTTCATTTTTATGTATTTTGAGTATCCTATGTGTGCCTTATGTATACAAAGTACAAAATACATAAGCATAGAAAGTGACTTTAGAGCCAGCCTGGCCGACTAGGCACAGCCTAGTCATTCTTTCTCGTTGGTGTTTTACATTTGGACATTTTTTTGACTCTAGGCGGCAGGGCTGACGAGCATATGAAGCAGTGTAAATCTTATTATGACAGGGATATGAGGAGAGTGTGTTCAAATGCCTTATAAGTCGGCTGGGATTTTTTTTTTTTTTTTAATATTCCACTCATGTTGCGGATGTTGCGGATGTTTAACCTGTGATGAGTCAACATATTGTTTTATAACCCGTGTCAGGAGACATTGTGTCGTCATTTAGATAGACCACAGATGCCTCCGCCACCACCACCACCAATGCCGCCGCTGCCGCCTCCGCCACCGCCGCTGCCGTCTCCGCCACCGCCGTCGCCACCGCCGCCGCTGCCACCACCGCCATTACCACCATCGCCGCTGCCGCCGCCACCACCGCCGCTACCAGCGCCACAGCAGCAACAAGGGACCTCAGGTAAATTACCATGGCGCCAAGATGGTCACCAGACATAATGACAAAATGTCAGGTTGCAATAGAAGAAGACGGTGTTGGTTTACGTCTTCATGAAGTTCTTATTGAGTTGATCTGAGCGTATGAGTGAAGTGTAGGGGAGCATCTTATCATACTGGGAATCCTAGCAAATGGCGCCACAGTTCGTTGTGTACTGACCTAGCCACCATGACCAGTAAGCCAGAGGCTGATCCACCGCGCCTCAGCCATATGGTTAATGGCTACCACATTCACATATATGTTATAAAGCCGAATTAGGTAGCAAGATATAGCGACTGCAGGACGACACTCGCTCGCTAGTGGTCCATTATAGCGAAGTAGATTTACTTCTTGCTTGCCACTGCAATGACTGAGGAAGTGGAATGTCTCTGGGATGACCTGTGTCACTACAGTGACATGCAACACACTACCTGGCCTCTCATGCTAGACATGGGCTTTCACAACAAGGATGACAGTGACACTCAGTACAAGGATGACGGTGACACTTAGTACAAGGATGACAGTGACACTCAGAACAAGGATGACAGTGACACTCAGAACAAGGATGACAGTGACACTCAGAACAAGGATGACGCTTAGCGAAGAATAGTACAATTCTTATGACAAGACATCCACAAAAGCACTTGTGAAGGACGCATGTTTACTTTGCCGGATGATAAGGAAGACTGTGTGTGTACTCACCTAATTGTACTCACCTAATTGTGGTTGCAGGGGTCGAGACTCAGCTTCTGGCCCCGCCTCTTCGCTGTCCGCTACTGGGTCTCTGCTCTCCCTGCTCCATGAGCTTTATCATACCTTGTCTTAAAACTATGTATGGTTCTCGCCTCCATTATATCGTTCGCTAGACTATTCCACTTCCTGACTACTCAATGGCTGAAGAAATGCTTCCTAACGTCCCTTTGACTCATCTGAGTCTTCAGCTTCCAGTTGTGACCCCTTGTTTCTGTGTTCCCTCTCTGGAACATCCTGTCACTATCTACCTTGTCGATTCCCCGCAGTATTTTGTATGTCGTTATCATGTCTCCTCTAACCCTTCTGTCCTCCAGTGTTGTTAGTCCTATTTCCCACCTTTAAAATAGGACAGTCCCCTGAGTTGTGGAACTAGCCTTGTCGCAAACCTTTGCACTTTCTCTAATTTCTTGACGTGCTTGACCAGGTGTGGGTTCCAGACTGGTGCTGCATACTCTAGTATGGGCCTGACGTACACGTTGTACAGTGTCTTGAACGATTCCTTGTTAAGGTAACGGAACGCTAATCTTAGGTTTGCCAGTCGCCCATATGCTGCCGCGGTTATCTGGTTGATGTGTGTTTCCGGAGACGTGCCTGGCGTTATACTCATCCCAAGGTCTTTCTCCTTAGATGAGGTTTGTAGCCTTTGTCCACCTAGCCTGTACTCTGTCAGCGGTCTTCTTTGCCCTTCTCCGATCTTCATGACTTTGCATTTGGTGGGATTGAATTCGAGAAGCCAGTTGCTAGACCAGATGTCAAGCTTGTCCAGGTCTCTTTGAAGTCCTGCTTGGTCCTCTTCCGATGTGATTCTCCTCATTAATTTCACATCATCTGCGAACAGAGACACTTCTGAGTCTATCCCGTCCGGCATGTGTGTGTGTGTGTACTCACCTAATTGTGGTTGCAGGGGTCGAGACTCAGCTCCTGGCCCCGCCTCTGCACTGCCCGCTACTGGGTATCTGCTCTCCCTGCTCCATGAGCTTTATCATACCTCGTCTTAAAACTGTGTATGGTTCCTGCCTCCACTATATCTTTCTCTAGACTGTGAGTGTTTGTGTGTGTTTGTGTGTATGTGTGTGTGTGTGTCTGAGTGTTTGTGTGTGTGTGTGTGTGTGTCTGAGTGTTTGTGTGTGTGTGTGTGTGTGTGTGTGTGTGTGTGTGTGTGTGTGTGTGAGTGTTTGTGTGTGTGTTTGTAGTCCTGCCTGATCCTCATCTGATTTAATTCTTCTCATTAACTTCACATCATCTGCAATCAGGGACACTTCTGAGTCTATCCCGTCCGTCATGCCATTCACATATACCAAAAATAGCACTGGTCTTAGGACTGACCCCTGTGGAACCTCGCTCGTCACAGGCGCCCACTGTGATACCTCAGCACGTACCATGACTCGTTGCCTCCCTGTCAGGTATTCTCTGATCCATTGCAATGCCCTTCCTGTTATACGTGCCTGATCCTCTAGCTTTTGCACTAATCTCGTGTGTGTGTGTGTGTGTACTCACCTAATTGTACTCACCTAATTGTGGTTGCAGGGGTCGAGACTCAGCTCCTGGCCCCGCCTCTTCGCTGTCTGCTACTGGGTCTCTGCTCTCCCTGCTCCATGAGCTTTATCATACCTTGTCTTAAAACTATGTATGGTTCCTGCCTCCACTATATCTTTCTCTAGTCCATTCCACTTCCTGACTACTCTGGGGCTGAAGAAATGTTTCCTGACATCCCTTTGACTCATCTGAGTCTTCAGCTTCCAGTTGTGTCCCCTTGTTTCTGTGTTTCCTCTCTGAAACAACCTGTCACTATCTACCTTGTCAATTCCCGCAGTATTTTGTATGTCGTTATCATGTCTCCTCTGACCCTTCTTTCCTCCAGTGTTGTTAGTCCTATTTCCTCAACCTTTCTTCATAAGACAGACCCCTGAGTTGTGGAACTAACCTTGTCGCAAACCTTTGCACTTTCTCTAGTTTCCTTACGTGCTTCACCAGGTGTGGGTTCCAGACTGGTGCTGCATATTCTAGTATGGGCCTGACGTACACGGTATACAGTGTCTTGAACGACTCCTTGTTAAGGTAACGGAACGCTAATCTAAGGTTTGCCAGACGCCCATATGCTGCCGCAGTTATCTGGTTGATGTGTGCCTCCGGAGACGTGCTAGGCGTTATACTCACTCCAAGGTCTTTCTCCTTTGCCGAGGTTTGTAGCCTTTGTCCGCCTAGCTTGTACTCTGTCAGCGGTCTTCTTTGCCCTTCTCCGATCCTCATGACTTTGCATTTGGAGGGATTGAATTCGAGAAGCCAACTGCTAGACCAGATGTCGAGCTTGTCCAGGTCTGTTTGCAGCCCTGCCTGGTCCTCTTCCGATGTGATTCTCCTCATTATTTTCACATCATCCGCGAATAGAGACACTTCTGATTCTATCCCGTCCGTCATGTCATTTACATATACCAGGAATAACACTGGTCCTAGGACTGACCCCTGCGGTACACCGCTCGTCACAGGCGCCCACTGTGATACCTCACCACGCACCATGACCCGTTGTTGCCTCCCTTTGAGGTATTCCCTGATCCATTCCAGTGCCCTTCCTGTTATACCTGCTTGTTCTTCCAACTTCTTTACTAATCTCATGTGAGGAACTGTGTCGAAGGCCTTCCTGCAGTCCAGGAAAATGCAATCAACCCACCCTTCTCTCTCCTGCCTTACCTCTGTTACTTTATCATAGAACTCTAGGAGGTTTGTTACACAGGATTTGCCTTCCCGGAATCCATGCTGTCTGGTGTTTATTATCCTGTTCCGCTCAAGGTGTGTGTACTCACCTATTTGTACTCACCTATTTGTGGATGCAGGGGTCGAGTCATAGCTCCTGGCCCCGCCTCTTCACTGATTGCTACTAGGTCCTCTCTCTCCCTGCTCCATGAGCTTTATCAAACCTAGTCTTAAAACTATGTATGGTTCCTGCCTCCACTATGTCGCTTTCTAAGCTATTCCACTTCCTGACAACTCTATGACTGAAGAAATACTTCCTAACATCCCTTTGACTCATAGGAGTCTTCAACTTCCAATTATGACCCCTTGTTTCTGTGTCCCCTCTCTGGAACATCTTGTCTCTGTCCACCTTATCTATTCCTCGCAGTATTTTATATGTCGTTATCATGTCTCCCTAACCCTCCTGTCCTCTAGTGTCGTCAGGCCGATTTCCCTTAACCTTTCTTCGTAGGACAATCCCTTAGCTCTGGGACTAGTCTTGTTGCAAACCTTTGCACTTTCTCTAATTTCTTGACGTGCTTGACCAGGTGTGGGTTCCAAACCGGTGCTGCATACTCCAGTATGGGCCTGACGTATATGGTATACAGAGTCTTGAATGATTCCTTAGTGAGGTATTGGAACGCTATTCTTAGGTTTGCCAGCCGCCCGTATGCTGCAGCAGTTATCTGATTGATGTGTGCCTCAGGAGATGTGCTCGGTATTATACTCACCCCAAGATCTTTTTCTTTGAGTGAGGCTTGCAGTCTTTGGCCACCTAGACTATACTCTGTCTGCGGTCTTCTTTGCCCTTCCCCGATATTCATGACTTTACATTTGGCAGGGTTAAATTCAAGGAGCCAGTTACTGGACCAGGCTTGCAGCCTGTCCAGGTCTCTTTGTAGTCCTGCCTGATCCTCGACTGATTTTATTCTTCTCATTAACTTCACATCATCTGCAAACAGGGACACTTCTGAGTCTATCCCTTCCGTTATGTCATTCACATATACCAAAAACAGTACAGGTCCTAAGACTGACCCTTGTGGAACTCCACTCGTCACAGGTGCCCACTCTGACATCTCGTCACGTACCATGACTCGTTGTTGCCTCCCTGTCAGATATTCTCTGATCCATTGCAGTGTTTTTCCTGTTACTTGTGCCTGATCCTTTAGCTTTTGCATTAACCTCTTGTGAGGAACTGTGTCGAACGCCTGTGTGTGTGTGTGTGTGTGTGTGTGTGTGTGTGTGTGTGTGTGTGTATGTGGGTGGGTGGGTGGGTGTGGGTGTGACAGAGAGGGGGGGAGGTTGGGAAGGGTTTCCAATCATATCTTTAAGAGCTAAATTGTTTTTGCACTTATAGCATCACAAGACAGCTCACTGGTGTACTTGGAAGGTGTTTCGGCGGTCAACGCCCCCACGGCCCGGTCCGTGAAGAGGCCTCGTGGTGGTTTCTGGTGTTTCTGCTGGCCGCGCATAAAGCGACGTATGAGCCACAGTCCGGCTGGTCAGGAACTGACTTTGGATGCCTGTCCAGCGCCTTCTTGAAGACAGCCAGGGTCTAATGGTAATTCCCCTTAAGTATGCTGGGAGGCAGTTGAACAGTCTTGGGCCCCTGACACTTATTGTATTGTCTCTTAGCGTACTCGTGACGCCCCTACTTTCATGTTGCATCGCCTGCTAAGTCTTTTGCTTTCGTAGGAGTGATTTCCGTGTGCAGATTTGGTACTAGTTCCTCTAAGATTTTTCCAAGTGTATATTATTATGTACCTTTCTCGCCTGCATTCCAAGGAATACAAATCAAGGGTTTTCAACCGTTCCCAGTAATTTAGGTGCTTTATTGTACTTATACATTCAGTGAAAGTTCTCTGAATATTCTCCAGGTCTGCAATTTCGCCTGCCTTGAAAGGGGCCGTTAGTGTACAGCAATATTGCAGTCTAGAGAGAACAAGCAATTTGAAGAGAATCATCACTAGCTTGGCATTCCTAGTTTTAAAGGTTCTCATTATCCATCATTTTCCTAGCAGATGGGGTAGGTTGTGATCTCTGAAAGTGAGATTCTCTGACATTATCACTCCCAGTTCCTTCACATTAGTTTTTCGCTCTATTGTGTAGTTGGAATTTGTTTTATACTCAGATCCAGTTTTTATTTCCTCGAGTTTTCCATAGCGAAGTAATTTAAATTTGTCTTCATTGAACTTCATATTGTTTTCTGAGGCTCATTTAAAGATCTGGTTGATGTCTTCTTGGAGATTTGCAGTTTCCTTAATGGATGACACTGTCATGCAGATTCTGGTATCATCACCAAAGAAGGACACGGTGGCATACATCTGTGTCATACACCTGTGTCATACATCTGTGTCATACACCTGTGTCATACATCTGTGTCATACACCTGTGTCATACACCTGTGTCATACACCTGTGTCATACACCTGTGTCATACACCTGTGTCATACACCTGTGTCATACATCTGTGTCATACACCTGTGTCATACACCTGTGTCATACACCTGTGTCATACACCTGTGTCATACACCTGTGTCATACACCTGTGTCATACACCTGTGTCATACACCTGTGTCATACACCTGTGTCATACACCTGTGTCATACACGAGGATGAGGGAAAGGGTGGGAGTGAGTACTGTACTTTATGGAACAGCTTTTCACTGTAGTCGCCTCTGATTTTACTTTTTTTTTACTATTATTCTTTGTCTTCTATTTGTTAGGAAGTTATAGATCTATCTACCCACTTTTCCTGTTATACCTTTATCATGCATTTTGTGTGCTATTACACCATGATCGCACTTATCGAAGGCTTTCACAAAGTCTGTGTATACTACATCTGTATTTTGTGTGTCCTCCAGTGCATCCAAGACCATGACATAGTGGTCCAGTAGTTGTGAGAGGCAGGAGAGACCTGCTCTAAACCCGTGCTGCCCGGGGTTGTGCAACTGTTGGGTATCCAAGTGGTTGGCGATCTTGCTTCTTAGAATCCTTTCAAATATTTTTATGATGTGGACGCTAGTGTAATTCTTAGCAATTGCTTTGCTGCCACCTTTGTGGAGTGGAGTTATATCTGTTGTTTTTATTGAGTGTGGGATGAGCCCTGTGTCTATGCTCCCTCTCCAAAGACTATTTAAGGCACGTAAAAGGGGTTTCTTGCGATTCTTGATGAACACAGAATTCCATGAGTCTGGGCCTGGAGCAGAGTGCAGGGGCATGTCGTTTATTGCTTTTTCAAAGTCCAGTGGTGTTAAAATTATATCAGACATTCTTGAATTAACCAAATTTTGAGTCTCGGTTATAAAAAATTCATTTAGATTGTCGACCTTAGTCTGATTAACGGCTCACTAAACACTGAGTCATACTGGGACTTCAGTATCTTACTCATTACTTTATTGTCATCTGTGTAAGTCCCACCTTGTTTAAGCAGGGGGCTCACTACTGGATGTGGTTCTTGCCCTAGATTTGACGTCAGAAAAGAAACATTTTTTTAAGTTTCATATATGGCTTTAAGTTCTTCCTGTATTTCTTGTCTCCTGTACGATTTTTTAAGCTTAAGTTCGACATTTCTCTGGCCAGTGCCTCCTTCCGTATTTCGGATAGACTGGCCCCTTTGAGCAGCTCTGTGATTCTTCACCTTCGCCTGTAGAGGAAGTGCTTCTTCAGTTTACATTTTTTCTCTTGTCTTTCTTGTCTTAGGGGAATGTACCTTAATCTAACCTCAAGTGCCACAGAGTTAATTCTTTCTAGGAAGAGGTTCGGATCCACGTTGTTTAGGATATCTTCACAGCTTATTTCATTTAGGACATTGTTAATTTGATCCCACTGTATGTTTCTGTATTGAAGATAAATTTGGTGAAGGTATTCTCATAAGTGATCTCATTTTGCTGGTCAGGAGCCCTGTGCATACATGTCTGTACTTTGATTATGCTGTGACTCGAGTATGTTGTCTTTGATTATGTTATATTTTGCACCAAATTATCATTATTTGTGAAGATGAATTCAAGTGTATTTTCCAGTCATTGCTGGCTAAAGGTGAATTTGCTGCAGAGATTTAATAGCTCATGTGTATTTGAATTTTCATCTGAGCTGCCTCCTGGGGTGAGCTGCCTCCTGGGGTGAGCTGCCTCCTGGGGTGAGCTGCCTCCTGGGGTTATCTCTGCTAAAACATTATTTGCCACATTCATCCATTTTAGGTGTCTTTAAGTTGAAATCACCCAGCAACAAGATATTTGGGGCTGGGGTTGGAAGATTTTCCAGACAGTAGTCAATTTTCAAAAACTGTTCCTTGAATTGTTGGTAAGTTGTATCTGGTGGCATGTGTACAACCACAATGGCAAGGTTTTGGTTTTCAGTCTTTGCTACCAAAGCTTCAACTACATCATTGGGATGTTTAGTAATTCCAAGCAAATGAGCGACTCTGTGACATACAGGTCAAGCCCCCCTTGTTGCCCATTCTTTCTCTCACATCTGAATAAGTTATAACTTGGGATCCATATTTCGTTGTCAAAGTGATCCTTTATGTGGGTCTCTGTGAAAACCGTAAACATTGCATTTGACTCTGTGAGCAGTCCACTGATGAAAGGCATTTTGTTGTTTGTTAATGGCTTTAGACACTGTATATTTGCAAATACAAATGTTATCGTACTGATAGTACGTAGGGGGGCTTTATTTTCTGGCACTAATATATGTTGTTCTGGAGTGGGGGGCCACTGACTGTGCCTCTACCCCAGTAATGATCTGAGTTGGTGTAGTATTTCTATCTTTTCTTGCCAGGTTCTTCTTCTTCCTGGAACTAAAAAATCTCTTTCTCTGGAGCGGTTGGAAGTACCATAGTTTGTTTCCCAAGGTCTGTGTGATCTGTACCTTCTGGTCCCCTTTAAATGGTGAGTCTGACAGTGTGTGTTTGTAACATTGTCTTTCATGGACTGATGAATAACATATTTGAGGGTGAAATAGTTTACAGGAAAAAGAATTACATACTCCTTTGGTCATGAGGTCGCGGCATCGTTTTGGTCAGAATTGGACGTCCCACCCGTTTTTCCAGATATTCCTACAGATACCCAAGGCTAGAATTTATACAGATTTGATTTCTGTTTGTCAGGATTTCTTGTGGCTGGGTTCTCTACTGGTGCAGTTTTTCCTGACTACCCATTATCTGCAGCACTTGTAACAGCATCAGTACCACCACCAGTTATTACTGGTAATGTATCAACATCATCCCCCAAAGCATCATTCCCCTTTTTCCCATCTCCAGCAGTAGTGCTGTTTTTGTATTTCTGGATCTTGTATGTCTTGGTCTTTACCTGTTTCTTCAATACCAGGACCACTATCTTCATCTGGTGTTCTATATATGTAAAAACATTCTACCCACATTTGTGTTGCAGCTCTTGTCTCGGGGTTTGATTTAATATAGGGCTGTATATATCCTAATATACCATTTTTTTTTAATGGAGATAGTAGTGTACATGTGATAACTTGTGAATACCAATTTTGATTAGCTTAAAATCTTCAATGATAATACTTAACTATATTACAAACTTATACTACACTCTGCTTTAGGGTTTTCGCGTGTATTGACGCACATGAGCCTGAGGTTATGCAATATTGGAATACCTTTCTCTGATCGCGTAGCGACTGAAATACATCTAGTTAATTCTAATACACCTCTGTATTATAGTACCATGATGCTGGTTTACAATAATAGCCTTTCCCACTGTCACAGTTAAAACAGCCATCAGTGTAGGTAGACCGTGTATTATATTTACTCTGCAGGTCGTGTATGTGTTCCTGAGCATTGAAATTATAAATGTGTCGAAGATGAGACTTGATCATGATTAGTTTCTTGGGAAGGTAGATAGGCATAGTGATATCAGAAAATGTTATCAGCCAGGGTAGCGGGAAATGCTGGTGTTTCCTTGTATGACACAGTTCATACACAGTGCTTCAAACATTTTAATGTTTGTGGCTGTTATATGAATACATCTTGATTAACTTGTCCCATAAATTATATGTTTTAGTAATTCTCTAGACAACATTGTTTTGATCACCACACAGCAGCTTCAGTACTATCATAACATTGTTTTGATCATCACACAGCAGCTTCAGTACTATCATAACATTGTTTTGATCACCACATAGCAGCTTCAATACTATCATAACATTGTTTTGATCACCATACAGCAGCTTCAGTACTATCATAACATTGTTTTGATCACTACACAGCAGCTTCAATACTATCATAACATTGTTTTGATCACTACACAGCAGCTTCAGTACTATCATAACATTGTTTTGATCACTACACAGCAGCTTCAATACTATCATAACACTGTTTTGATCATCACACAGCAGCTTCAATACTATCATAACATTGTTTTGATCACTACACAGCAGCTTCAATACTATCATAACATTGTTTTGATCACCACACAGCAGCTTCAGTAGTATCATAACATTGTTTTGATCACCACACAGCAGCTTCAATACTATCATAACACTGTTTTGATCACCATACAGCAGCTTCAGTACTATTATAACATTGTTTTGATCACTACACAGCAGCTTCAATACTATCATAACATTGTTTTGATCACCACATAGCAGCTTCAATACTATCATAACATTGTTTTGATCACCACATAGCAGCTTCAGTAGTATCATAACATTGTTTTGATCACCACACAGCAGCTTCAATACTATCATAACATTGTTTTGATCACCACACAGCAGCTTCAATACTATCATAACATTGTTTTGATCACCATACAGCAGCTTCAATACTATCATAACATTGTTTTGATCACCATACAGCAGCTTCAGTACTATCATAACATTGTTTTGATCACAACACAGCAGCTTCAGTACTATCATAACATTGTTTTGATCATCACACAGCAGCTTCAGTACTATCATAACATTGTTTTGATCACCATACAGCAGCTTCAATACTATCATAACATTGTTTTGATCACTACACAGCAGCTTCAGTACTATCATAACATTGTTTTGATCACTACACAGCAGCTTCAATACTATCATAACATTGTTTTGATCATCACACAGCAGCTTCAATACTATTATAACATTGTTTTGATCATCACACAGCAGCTTCAGTACTATCATAACATTATTTTCATGAATACTATCAGCAATATAACGTTTACTTAATTATTGCCTTGTATTATTTTGGTAGTTAAAAGACGGCAGTGAATAATTCTTAAAGCTTTATAATATATTTTCTAAGTCTTTCATTGGATTTTACTGTTGGTGTAGGTTCGCCGGTACGTCCGGTCCGGGTCTTCTCCAAATGGTGACCCGGTTAAGGATTTTACTGTTTCACAGGATTATAACTGGTGCACTGTAATCTATGAGTGATCTTATGTACATATTTTTTTGTTATTCTAGCATTTATTATTGTACCCTACAACAGGTAGTGGAATGTGTAAGTGCCATTTTCGCAACGTTTAATCTCAAAATTGTGTAGTAAATATTATTTTACATAAAATAAATGGAATATGCTGCCCTAAGGAGAGTGCACTGAGAGGGCTCATGATCCAAGGAATTTAATTTATCCTCCCCTTTCCTGGATCGAATCTGAATGCCTCCCACTTCCCGTAAGGGTTTAGCACTTTCCCCCTCGTAAAAAAAATAAAAATCTAAACGGCATCATTCTTCAGATGGGACATGCAATTATGATCACCCCAGAAAATGCCGTGCCCATATGAAAACAGGCAAATGCAACCTTCCGTCCTGTAAGTTTTCCACCCTGAAATGTGCCACACATCAATTCAGGAAAGACAGTGCTATAACTTATATTGCCAGACATACCACCTAAAGGGTACGAGGCGACACAGAACATCCAGACCATGGCAAAATCAGGGTAGCCACAGCCACTCCGGAGAGAGAGGTTTTTTAGTGCCAGGAAGGAAAAAAAGCTGGCAGGAAATGACAGAAATTGTACACCAACTGCAATAATTTCTGGAGTAGAATCACAGTCAATGGCCTCCACTCCAATACAACAGATATTAGTGCCAGGAAAAAAAGACCCCCTCCCCCATACCACCAATCCAACGACATTCATCTTTGCAAATATACAGGGTCTAAAGCCAGCAACAAACAACAAGGTACCTTACATTCGTGGACTGCTTACAGAGTCAAATGCTATGTTTGCGGCTTTCACAGAGACCCACATAAGAGATCACTTGGACAATGAAATATGGATCCTGGGCTACAACCTATACAGGTGTGACAGAGTGAACAGGCAAAAAGGGGGGGAGGGTTGGCCTGTATATCACAGAGTCACTTATATGTTCAGAACTACTAACTGCCTCAAATGATGTAGTTGAAGTATTAGCAATAAAGATCGAGAATCAAAACCTGATCATCGTGGTTGTCTACAAGCCCCCGGATGCAACGTCCCAACAATTCCAGGAACAGCTTCTGAAAATTGATTACTGTCTGGAAAATCTTCCAGCTCCTGCCCCCAACATCTTGCTCCTGGGGGATTTCAACCTCAGGCACCTAAAATGGAGGAATATTGCAAATAATGTGGTAGCAGAGATAACACCAGGAGGCAGCTCAGATGGAAACTCGCACACACATGAACTTTTAAATCTTTGCACCAAATTCACCTTAAACCAGCAAATAGTGGAGCCCACAAAATTAGAGAATACGCTGGACCTCATCTTCAACAATGATGATCTAATACGAAATGTCATCATATCAAAAACAATATACTCAGATCACAACATAATAGAGGTCCAGACATGTATGCGGGGAGCCCCAGATCAACAAAATGTGATCAGTCGCGAGGAAGCCTTCTCCAAATTCAACTTCAATAACAAAAACATAAGGTGGGACCAAGTAAACCAAGTCCTAAATGATATAAACTGGGAAGATAGCCTAAGCATCACGGATCCTAACCTATGTCTAGAAAAAATTAACTCTGTGGCATTTGAGGTTTGCTCAAGGCAAATTCCCTTAAGGAAAAGGAGGAGAAGATGCAAATATACTTAAACGGGATGGGCCCTACACAGATGACAGCAAGGAAATGATTGAGTTACTTAAGTACCAGTATGACTCAGTTTTTAGCGAGCCGCTAACCAGACTGAAAATCGAAGACCTAAATGATTTTTTTATGAGAGTGCCACAGAACTTGACAGACGCATGCCTATCTGACATCACCCTGACGCCAAATGACTTCGAAAAGGCAATAAATGACATGCCCATGCACTCCGCTCCAGGCCCAGACTCATGGAACTCCGTGTTCATCAAGAACTGCAAGAAGCCCCTATCACATGCTTTTAACATCCTATGGAGAGGGAGCATGGACACTGGGGTCGTCCCGCAGTTACTAAAAACAACAAACATAACCCCACTCCACAAAGGCGGCAGTAAAGCAATAGCAAACAACTACAGACCAATAGCGCTAACGTCCCATATCATAAAAATCTTTGAAAGGGTTCTAAGAAGCAAGATCGCCACTCATCTTGATACCCATCAATTGCACAACCCAGGGCAGCATGGGTTTAGAGAAGGTCGCTCCTGTCTGTCCCAACTACTGGACCACTACGACAAGGTCCTAGATGCTCTAGAAAACAAACAGAATGCAGATGTTGTATACACAGACTTTGCAAAAGCTTTTGATAAGTGTGACCATGGTGTAATAGCACACAAAATGCGTGATAAAGGAATAACAGGAAAAGTTGGTAGATGGATCTATAATTTCCTAACAAGTAGAACACAAAGAATAGTAGTCAACAGAGTAAAGTCTGAGGCAGCTACTGTGAAAAGCTCTGTTCCACAAGGCACAGTACTCGCTCCCATCCTGTTCCTCATCCTCATATCGGACATAGACAGGGATATAAGCCACAGTGCCGTGTCTTCCTTTGCAGATGACACCCGAATCTGTATGACAGTGTCCACCGTTGAAGACACTGCAAGACTCCAAGCAGACATAAACCAAATCTTTAAATGGGCTGCAGAAAACAATATGAAGTTCAATGATGAGAAATTTCAATTACTCAGATACGGAAAACGTGAGGAAATTAAAATCTCATCGGAGTACAAAACTAATTCCAACCACACAATAGAGCGAAAAACTAATGTCAAAGACCTGGGAGTGATCATGTCAGAGGATCTCACCTTCAAGGACCATAACACCGTAGCAATCACATCTGCTAGAAAAATGACAGGATGGATAATGAGAACCTTCAAAACCAGGTATGCCAAGCCCATGTTGACACTTTGCAAATTGCTTGTTCTATAAACCATACCACGGGTGGGGTTCGAACCCGCGGTCAGAGAGTCTCAAAACTCCAGACCGTCGCGTAAGCCACTGGGCCAGCTAGCTTCAATAAGATTCATCCAACTAGGTATATTTCACACCATAGGAAGGTTACATAGCACACTGTGTTCACAAATGCAAGTTTTACAGACGAATCTCCCGCTAGTATGGCCGTGACGACTCTAGTCAGTCCTTCAAACCGTCAACATGACTCACGAAATCGTAATGACACGATTGCAAACAAACCATACCACGGGTGTCATTACGATTTCGTGAGTCATGTTGACGGCTTTGAAGGGGACTTGAGCTAGAGTTCGTCACGGCCATGCTAGCGGGAGATTCGTCTGTAAAAACTTGCATTTGTGGACACAGTGGTGCCTATGCTAACCTTCCTATGGTGTAGAAATATACCTAGTTGGATGAATCTTATTGAAGCTAGCTGGCCCAGTGGCTTACGCGACGGTCTGGAGTTTTGAGACTCTCTGACCGCGGGTTTGAACCCCACCCGTGGTATGGTTTGTTTGCAATCGTGTCATTACGATTTCGTGAGTCATGCTTGTTCTATCTAGGCTGGAATATTGCTGCACACTAACTGCACCTTTCAAGGCAGGTGAAATTGCTGACCTTGAAAATGTGCAGAGAACCTTCACCGCACGCATAAGTGCGATAAACCACCTCAACTACTGGGAACGCTTGAAGTTTCTAAACCTGTACTCCCTAGAACGCAGGCGGGAGAGATACATTATTATATACACATGGAAAATTCTCGAGGGATTAGTACCAAACTTGCACACAAAAATCACTCCCTACGAAAGCAAAAGACTCGGCAGGCGATGTAACATCCCCCCAATGAAGACCAGGGGTGCCACTAGCACGTTGAGGTACAACACAATAAGTGTCAGGGGCCCAAGATTGTTCAACTGCTTCCCAGCATACATCAGGGAGATTACCAACAAACTCCTGGCTGTCTTCAAGCAGGCACTGGACAGGCACCTAAAGTCGGTACCTGACCAGCCAGGCTGTGGTTCGTACGTTGGACTGCGTGCGGCCAGCAATAACAGCCTGGTTGATCAGGCTCTGGTCCAACATGAGGCCTGGTCACAGACCGGGCCGCGGGGGCGTTGACCCCTGGAATTCTCTCCAGGTAAACTCCAGTGGCTGATTCATCTTATTAAATGTATGAAACTTTTTATTGGGTCTAGGCTTTACTGTGTGTAGGGACACGTTGAGGCAATAAAGCTTGTTAGCGCACTCAGCTCACACACTGAGGTCCGTGGTTCGATTCCCAGTACGTGTGAAAACATTAAGTTGTGTTTGTTTAAGACACGTGCTGTCCCTGTTAATCTAGCAGTAAAATACGTACCTGAGTGTTAGTCGACTAGTGTGGGTCGCATCCTGGGGACAAAATTAACCTATTCTGTCCGAAAAGATTTAGATTTTTGCCACCGAAGTGGCTAGTTTATTGTGCACTCCATATCCATCCTGTGGAGGGTAGCGCTCTCTCCGAAATGCTCTGCATAACAATGGGTTTTCTATATAGTAGTATATCATTGATGTCAGCTAGGCCTGTATACCTTGTACATGTACTTGTAGAAATAAAGATTATTATTATTACTGCTAAGCATCAGTGTATTTTATTCGCAAGTGGAGAGATACTATACTATGCAAGAAGCACATACACTCATTTCAGTGTGGTTTCGGACACTACGTTAAGGGGCACCTAAGTTCCCCCGTCTTCTAATGACATGTTTATTTTTCCACTATAATCTACCTTGTCCGTAATTACTATCGCATTTGTCCTCAAATCTTTGAGGACAATTGTTGTTGTAGAGGTCTACAACAACAAAGATTTGTTAAGTTATACCATGAATTAAGGAAAGATCTTGGACTTCACCTTACGAAACAGACAAAGCAAATGCGATAGTAATTGTGGACAAGGTAGATTATAGTGGAAAAATAAACATGTTATTAGAAGACGGGGGAACTTAGGTGCCCCTTAAAGGCCTCCTTCACTATGTATCTGAGTGGCGCAGGTAATAAGATCACAATGTTCACATCCTTACATAATTACCATTCCAGGTGTGTGTTAGTGCGCAGCTCTGACACAGTAGGTTACGTTAGTTTGTTTTATCACAGTGTTTGTTTGTATAGTGTTGCCTTGCAGTGTGGTAAGTTAGGCGGACCCAGGGAGGGCACTTGTTTTGAGTTAGACTGTAAGAGGGATGCCAAGAATGGGAAACGGAAGGACTGGGATAGGATAGAACAGTGAAAGAAAAAAGGTTGTGGGGTAGACAGGAAGAGATAAGAAAGGTTAAGTGGTCTGACTAGGCTCTAGCCATCCATTTAATCACAATAACAAAAAAATAATATAATAGTTATTATTATTATTATTATGGTATTCACAATAAAGCTCTACATTGCGCTAGTAAAGCTTCTAGAGTAACGTTTATAGCCGTCAGTTTATTTAACAAGAAAGAACGAGCATTCATTCACAGGATATATACACTGAAATGTGTATGTCTTTCAGTGTACATATACTGAGAGTTTACTTTAATATTAGGCATTAAAGTATTCATGTCGGTGGTGTAAATGTGACGTGAAGCTGTAATGACTAGTGTAGTCGATAGGCTTTAAACCCCATAACCAACCATCATTCATTGATTAAGAAAATTCAGCTTAATATTTATCACTTGATAAACGTGGATTTTTAACAAGGATTGAAGTGAAAAAATAGGTCAGCGGGTCAGCATTTGGCGAGTGGGAAGTGAAGAGGATGGGACGAGGCCAAGACAAGCTGGGCCAAGTGTACCCCACGTGTGACGGGACGACTTAGTTTACATGTCGAGAGGTGAGACATGTCAACATGGTTTACCTAACATGGTTTACATGTCTCCCTCAGATATTTTATGAGGAAGACATCGGAGACCTTGAAGATAATTTGTAAAAGCTAATGTCACTAGAAAAGTGGCAGATGCCGTTCAGTAGAAGTGAATAAAAGGTTCTGATCCTGGAAAAGAAAATAGCCATGGAGATGAATGCAGCAATGATAGTAGAAGAAGAAAGTTTTGCTTGGATTTTCAACCCAGAGGTTAGTACCCCACGATAACAAAATCAATGTCCTCCGACTGTGTGTAAGTAAGTTTATTCAGGTAAACACAAATACAGTTACATAGATTATCATACATAGCAGCATATGTGTAGAGAACCTAGGATAACCCAAAAAGTCAGAGAGAGTGACTTATTTCCATTGGGGTCCTTTATTTCCCTTGGGGTCCTTTTATTTCCATTGGGGTCCTTTTATTTCCATTGGGGTCCTTTAATCCTCTCTCCACCAGGACCCTCCTCCCCTCCCAAGATGCTATCCAGAACAGTAGTCTAACACCCAGGTACCTACTTACTGCTAAGTGAACAGGGGCAGCAGGTGTCAAGAAACATGCCCAATGTTTCTTCTAGTCCGAGGATAAAACTCCAGTTCCTCGGCATGAGCTGAGGAACTGGAGTGACCCACATGCACCCGATAATGGTGTCACAAAGACTACGGAGGGAACCTGGTAGACCACAGAAAGAAACAACAAATTAGCGGATACACTGGTAATTTTATCTGCACGCAAACCAGGCAGAAGCAAGTAGGCTCAGTACTGCAAACATCACTCATACTTGATCAAGAGATTCAGGTTCTTTCCACAATGAGAAGGTCGTCCCAGCGTTGAAACCCAGCAGAGCACAAGTGACAGTCACGTGCCTGAGAGGTTCACAGTTCTAGTCAAGTATAACTTCCGTTCATCATTTACATATGGTTCAGAGTTAGTGCAAGTATTACGTTGACAATGAGACTATTACTGACACCAGTGGAAATAAATCACACTGACTTGTGTTATCCTAAGTCAGATCTAATTTATGTGTATAACAATTACGTGCTTTCTAGGTGTAGATAAAATGAGACATACACCTGTCTGTATATACAATAGGCATAAAAAAATTAAGATATCGATACATTTAAAATAGTTACAGTGGCAGCTCATGGATATTTCTATAAAAGTCTAAAGAGTATAACATGTTATAACCTAAAATTGGTAAATTTCTTGAGACAGAATGTTTCTCTTGTCAACATTCATGCGCCAAACATAGCAAGCACAAAAGAGCACATATTTAAACAAGCCTCCATATTAATGTCATAATGTAATGTGTTGGGTTTAGATAGGTAAGACAAGCAGCGATAATATTAGTATTTACACTAAGACAGTAATTTCAATATAAAATGGGGTTATAATAGAATTTAATTAGTCTACTAAGGCTAGCACACAATGTGCGCTAGTTTAGGATAGGTTAGGTTAAGTTAGTAGTAAAGAAGCTGTCTTCATTCCATTTAATATTTATATAGGCGATGTATTAATAAAGATATATATTTTTAATAATAAATTTGAAGGGAAACTTAATTCATTTAAGATTTTTTAATAAAATTGGTCTTTTCGCAAGAGTGGCCTAAATGGCCTAAATTGGAAAGGAAATATTATTGGAATAAAAAAATCAAACAAGAGCGAGTAAAATACATATGAGAATGCTGAGTGTAAGTAGCAGTCTGTAAGATTGACCATATCATCTTACGTGCTCAGGCAAAGAAATTAAAGAACAACAATCCTTCCAGAGTACAAAACATTTAACTGGCTTCCGTTTTACATAGGTTTCATAATATGATAGTACCGGATGGCTGGTTTATTGTGGCTTTTAATCTTCAATTTTCAGAGGGTTGAGACGAAAGGTCAAATCTCTATACAGCTGTTGTTTATGTCCCTCTCGCAGTAAGAACGTACCTGGGTGTTAGTCGACTGTTGTGACATGCTGGGACATGATAGTATGTCATATAGAGGGGACCATGCCCAACCCTTCTAGGGCAGGGTAGGTGCCAAGGCTGGAGCTTGCTACTATCTGCAGCTCACGATCCTGCCCTTCCCGTCAGGGAAGATGGCACACCAGACAGGCCTAGCTTCTCCCTACCAGCACCGTGCTGGTGGGGAATATGGTTAGTCCTGGGGCCAGTTGGTCCCACCGATGAGGGGGTACTTGTACCTCCTCCCATGGGAGACATAGGTCTCTGATACTCCTATGACAGGGAGCCGGAGCTGGGTCACCATCTGGTAAAGACCCGGGCCGGGAGAATTCCCGGCGAATCAACACCTCATCATCTCATATTGAGATGAGTTGAAGTAGGACAGCAGCTCTTGGCCTGTGGGGGATGCATAGTAAACTAGCGGCAAAATGTAAAGCAAGGAAGTCTAAATTCAGCGGTTATAAAAAATAAAGATCTGAATATAGTGCTGCCGACAGTATTAAATAACTGACACGTTCAGAACAAGCTTTTATCGGGACAACGTTTCGCCCAGCTAGAGTATTATCTAGCAGTGCTAAATGTTACCCCCAATCACAGCTTTCTTTGCAAAGTGTCTTTAAAAAAAAAAAGAGTTAATCCCGTGTGTGGTAACCCCAGTTATGCTGGAACAAAACCTCTGAAGTTGGTGTAACTGATGAAGTCTTACTGGAACACTTGACGATATCTGTAATAAAGCTGAGCCTGACACATGTCAACACTTTATGAGCCCCATCATCCTGCGTGCTGGAATATGACACATTTTGTTCCCATTACATTACTGTCACATAGAACCAGGTAGCAGCACACTCCTCATATATTTAATTTTGCTAATAAAAATATAATTGTGTGTGTACTCATCTATATGTAGGTGCAGGGGTCTAGTCACAGCTCCTGGCCCCGCCTCTTCGCTAGCTCCTACTAGGTTCACTCTCCCGCCTTCAAAAACCTTATCGTACCTCTTCTTAAAGCTATGTATGGATCCCGGCGCTACCACTTCGCTCTCCAGATTGCTCCCCTTCCTGACAATTTTAAGGCTGAAGAAATACTTCCTAATACCCCTGACTTATCTGAGATTTCATCTTCCAGCTGTGCCTTTTTTGCTCCTGTATCTCGTCTCTGAAATATTCTCTTCGTGTTCACCTTGTCAATTTTTTTCAGTATTTTGTTTATTGTTAAGACATCCTCCCCTACCCCCCTACTCACCCCCTACCCCCCCCTGTCCTCCAGTGTCATAAGACTGAGTTCCATTAATCTTTATTAGAGAACATAAAGGTGCAACACCGTGGCTGGAACAATACACAAATAACCCGCTCATAGAAGAGAGCAGCTTACCACATAGACTTTGTTAATGGTCCAGGTCGGTCCGAAACGTCGCCGTGAGCTGCTCTGTCCTGTGTGCGCGTTATTTGTGTATTAATCTCTGCGGGACTAGTCTTGTTGCTTGATATGCTTCACCAGGTGTGGGTTCCATACACCGGTGGGCTTCATACACTGTGTGGGTCAGGCCCAATATGGGGCTGACGCACACGGTGTATAGTGTCGTGAATGACTCCTTAGATGTAGACAAGCTATTCTTAGATTTGCCAGATGTACATTTGCCGCAGCAGGTATTTGGTAGATGTGGGCCTCACGGGATATACTTGATATGATACTCACACCAAGGTCCTCCTTGAGTGAGATTTTCAGCCCTTGGCTTCCTCCTCCTCCCCCCCCTCCCTCGAGCCTATACTCCGTCTGTAGTCTTCTTTCTCCTTTCCCAAGCTTGGTTGATGTCTGTAGTCTTCTTTCTCCTTCCCCAAGCTTGGTTGATGTGCGCCTCAGGGGATATATTCGGTATGAAGGAGGTTTGCAGCCTTCGCCTTCCCCCCATCCCCAGCCTGTACTCCGTCTGCGGTCTTCTTTCTTCTTCCTTAAGCTTCATACCTTGCATTTAGAGGCCTTAAACTTAAGGAGCCATTTGTCAGATCAGGCCTGAAACCTGTCTGGATCCCTTTGCAGCCTTTCCTGGTCCTCGTTCGCTTGTATTCTCCTCATTAGTTTCACGTCGTCTGTGAACAGGGACACCTCTGTGCAAGAAACAGCACCGGTCCTAGGACATCCCTGTGTCCACTCGTCACATGCACCCATTCCGACACCTCGTCACGGACCATCACTCGTTGTTTCCTTCCTGTCAGGTATTCCTTGATCCATTGCAATGGTTTTCCTCTTATTCCTACCTGCTCATCTAGCTTTTGCACCAGTCTCTTGTGCGGTACTGTGTCAAAAGCATTCTTACAGACTCACACAAAGGTGGAGTCAACACAAGACTCACACAAAGGTGGAGTCAACACAAGACTCACACAAGGTGGAGTCAACACAAGACTCACACAAAGGTGGAGTCAACACAAGACTCACACAGAGGTGGAGTCAACACAAGACTCACACAAAGGTGGAGTCAACACAAGACTCACACAAAGGTGGAGTCAACACAAGACTCACACAAAGGTGGAGTCAACACAAGACTCACACAAAGGTGGAGTCAACACAAGACTCACACAGAGGTGGAGTCAACACAAGACTCACACAGAGGTGGAGTCAACACAAGACTCACACAGAGGTGGAGTCAACACAAGACTCACACAGAGGTGGAGTCAACACAAGACTCACACAGAGGTGGAGTCAACACAAGACTCACACACAGTAGGGACGCCGTGCGGGTCAGTCGCAACTTGTAGGTTTCTGTGCAAATAAGTGTTTTTGAGGGCTACACCAGGGTACTGCAGGGGTTATCAAGTGTGTCAGGGTAGTGAACAACCCTTGAAGTGATTTACGAGTTGCCCTGAGCCACATAAGTGTGGGGAGAGCCATAATTTTATAAGTGATCTAGAAATAAATATTTGGAGGCGGGATCAGTGGGCCTAGTGTGCTCCAGGCGACGTTGCCACGTGTGTCACCCTAGATAATAAAGTGAAATAAATATGTGACAAGCGAAAGAAATTCAGTGAATATGTTATATTATATATCGACAAGAAACGAAAGTGGATATACGCCAGAACATCACATCGAGTTGGACAATCTACAGGATACTACACGCTGGACAGCTGCATCGCATCGCAAGTATTCACCTATGCGTGGTTTTCGGGGTGTCGGGAGTAAGTTCCAATTACCTAACCGCTAAGCTGATTGTGAACGGTCAACTCTCATAGTAAGATAAGGAATAGGATATCAAGTACTCAGTAACAAATAGCAATTGGTAATTTCTAGTAGAAAAGGGCGAGCAGACAGGTGAATCATAGAATACATTAACTGGTAGATCAGGTGTGTCAGGTCAGGCCAGGTAGAGGAGCACTGTAGACTACGTGTTACTCGCAGACCTCACATACCACTCATACACATAACACAATTTCACCACTACTTTTCACACAATAAATCCACACACATATAGTTCCACACACACACACATTAACTGGTAGGTCAGGTGTGTCAGGTCAGGCCAGGTAGAGAAGCACTGCAGACAACGTGTCACTCGCAAACTCCACATACACACTCATACACCATAACACAATTTCACCACTACTATTCACACATATATACACACACAAACATACACACACACACATACATACACACACAAAACTAACACACACACACAAAAAAAAACTAACACACACACACACACAAAACTAACACACACACACACAAAACTAACACACACAAAACTAACGTGCACACACACACAAAACTAACACACACACACACATACACATACACACACAAAACTAACACACACACACAGGCCCACACACTATTTCCCCTGCTCCCTCCACCCACCTCTCCCCAATCCCTTCCCTGAACCCCTCTCTCACCCACCTCCTCCCCTCTCCCTCTCCCATTCTCTCTCCACCTCTGCTTCTCCCTCCTTCACTCTCTCCGCATAATCCCCCCTCTTTCCCCCTCCCCACCTCTCTTCCATTTCCCCACTGTCTTCAGTTTCTCCTCTCCCTCCCTCCACCCCCCACACAAACACTCAGGCAATCACACCACAAAACAACCACACAGAAATACATAGTTTTTCACTCTGTGGCATCTTAAAAATAAAAAATAAAAATGGGGTCCCAGAGAGCAGGACGGAAAACCAGGGGACTGGAGGATGAGTCTGCAAAGGAAGATTGGGCAGCAGAGCTCATGAAAAGGAACATGAGTGGGAAGGAAGCTAGAGGAGCTTAGCATGAAAATGGAGGAGAGGATAGCTGCAGAAA
>WNWK01000293.1:0-114595 GCA_009830355.1 Cherax destructor | reverse complement strand
ACATATCACGTTTGCCATAGAATTTGTCCCAGTTATCAATGAATGGAATTGCAAGTTCCTTGCAGTACCTGTCTAGCCAGCAATTTATACCAATTGCCTAGACATCCATTCATTGCCCACTCCTTTCTAGGCAAAATGCTACATATGATTGGGATACCTCCCTTAGACCTAACGACTTCTATGGCTGACCTATACTTATCTAGTAGCTCCTGTCTTCTGCCCTTCCCAATGTCATTACCACCAGCACTAAGACAGATAATAGGCTTGTTCCCATTACCTGACATAATATTATCCAACCTGCTGACTATGTCACCAATACCAGCTCCTGGGAGGCACACCTCTGTCTGACCTTCCTGTCTCTGTTACAAAAGGCACGGTCCATATATCTTACCTGAGAGTCTCCCACAATCAGAATATTCTTACCTTGATTAGCAGGGGAGTCAGTGGTACCTTTAACCTCACTGACCACTGAAGTACACTCGTCCTGGAGAACAGAGAATCGATTTCCTACCTTCACATCTTGACTATTAACCTTCTTTATCTTCCTTCTTCCTGAATTGTGAACCACTTGCCACTTAAAGCGGCTGCCACTTTCACTGTTGGTAACCATTTCCTCCTTACCAGCTCCAACCATCTCACACTCACTCCCACACCCATCTAGGCGAAGCTTCAGCCTCCTATTTTCCTCCTGAAGGAGTAGAACCTCCTTCTTCAACACTTCAACCTGAGATTCTAAAACACTGCAGTGAGCCATGTGCTCGGTATCACCCCACGCTAATTCCCAGACAGCTTAGGACAGGTATGACCGGACTTGTGCACCAGCCTTCCTTGAGTGTCGACGTTCTGTCCCTTGAGCGTCAGCAATTAATTTCCTCCGTTTTTCTTCCAGGATGCTCATTCTCATCATCACACAACCCGCTGGACAATTAGTCGGAGCGCCATACACTGGCTTTTATAAGCTCTGGGAAAGCCTGTCGTTGTTGACTGAGGTTGGGCTGGGGTGTGGGTGTCTTCCGGTTCCGGGGTGTTGACCTGGGGGTCCACCTGACCTAATTGAGAACATTTTTGTCCTATTTCTTTACTGGAGGCAACTTATTTCCTCTTCATTACCAGCCCAAATTTGTGTAAAATCTTTACCCGACTTCTGGGAGCAGCGCTCATATTCTCTCCCTCGCTGGGCATGGCCCTCCCGGGCCAGTGTGTTTGTGCCCATGGCCCTCCCGGGCCATGGGCACAAACACACTGCCTGTGTACCTTCACGTTATCGACAATAAAGTAAGAAGCCTCCGAAACCTTATCATTTCATCCACCGCTTGCAACAGAACCACACAAATAACCTTTCAGTTATAGTAGTGATGGTGGTGGGAGTGGTGGTGGCTGGGATAGTGGTGGTGGTGGGAGTGGTGCTGGCAGTGATGGTGGTGGTAGCTGGGACGGTGGTGGTGGTAGTGGCAGTGATGGTGGTGATAGCTGGGACGGTGGTGGTGGTAGTAGTGGCAGTGATGGTGGTGGTAGGTATGTATAAGTCTGGTGCAGTTGTTTGCACAACCGTGTTAGGAGACAGTTGTTTCCTGGTGAATTAACCACGATTCCCCAACCACTGTAGTGGTAGTGCCCCCGGTGGCCTGATGGCTAAAGCTCTCGCTTCACGCACGGAGGGCTCGGGTTCAGTTCCCGGCGGGGCGGAAACATTTCGAAGTGTTTCCTTACACACACACACATACAACAGGCCTAGTGTCTAATCGACATGTGCCTAGGACAAAATAGTAACTGTACCTCCCCTTCTCCCTCCCCACCACCAACCACTTCCCACTCTCCCCTCATTCCTCCCCACCACCAACCACTTCCCACTCTCCCCTCATTCCTCCCCACCACCAACCACTTTCCACTCTCCCCTCATTCCTCCCCACCACCAACCACTTCCCACTCTCCCCTCATTCTTCCCCACCACCAACTACTTCCCACTCATTCCTCCCAACCACTTCCCACTCTCCCCTCATTCCTCCCCACCACCAACCACTTCCCACTCTCCCCTCATTCCTCCCCACCACCAACCACTTCCCACTCTCCCCTCATTCCTCCCCACCACCAACCACTTCCACTCTCCCTCATTCTTCCCCACCACCAACTACTTCCCACTCTCCCTCATTCCTCCCCACCACCAACCACTTCCCACTCTCCCTCATTCCTCCCCACCACCAACCACTTCCCACTCTCCCCTCATTCCTCCCCACCACCAACCACTTCCCACTTTCCCCTCATTCCTCCCCACCACCAACCACTTCCCACTTTCCCTCATTCCTCCCCACCACCAACTACTTCCCACTCTCCCCTCATCCCTCCTCTTTTACCCCTCGCTAAATATACGTAATTTAGCATCGATTACTTGTTAAGTATTCTGGTGTTAACGGATTCTTTTAAGGTCTCACAGTTGTATATTGTAAATCTTTTTGTTGTTCAGCTTAAACTTTACATTTAATAACCTGGGTACTCCTTGGTTTCACCATGACGCGTTTACATCATTGACTTTATAAAGGGCTGTTATTTACATCAATCTCTATAAAGAACTGTTATTTACATCACTGTCTATAAAGAACTGTTATTTACATCACTGTCTATAAAGAACTGTTATTTACATCACTGTCTATAAAGAACTGTTATTTACATCATTGTCTATAAAGAACTGTTATTTACATCATTGTCTATAAAGAACTGCTATTTACATCACTGACTATAAAGAACTGTTATTTACATCACTGACTATAAAGAACTGTTATTTACATCATTGTCTATAAAGAACTGTTATTTACATCACTGACTATAAAGAACTGTTATTTACATCACTGTCTATAAAGAACTGTTATTTATATCACTGACTATAAAGAACTGTTATTTACATCACTGTCTATAAAGAACTGTTATTTACATCACTGTCTATAAAGAACTGTTATCGTATCTCAGGTGTATCACAGCCCAGTTCTCTCAAACGTATAATAGAGTCAAATCTTAGTCTATCCCATAACATATATATTCCTCTGGGTGTATATTACACTAAGATATACACTTTTATGTATATATTCACCTCGGGTTCACCTGCCACTACGTACGTCTTACACTCACTCGTCTACTATCATTGATATATATATATATATATATATATATATATATATATATATATATATATATATATATATATATATATATATATATATATATATATATATATATAATTTGTGTGTGTGTCGTTCATACAAGGATAATAGAGAGTAAGATTAGAAAGGAGGAAGTTGAGGAGGAATAGGCGGAGGAGAAGGAGTAGGAATAGGAGGAGAAAAAGAAAATAGGAGGGAGGATTTATTATTCAAATCCACCAGGATTTGAATAATAAGAATTAAGAGTGTAGGGAAAAACTAGCAGGAAGAATGGAAGAAAAGGAAGAATGGAAGAAAAGGAAGAATGTGATGAAGTGGATGAGTAGATGTGAGGAAACCTGAATTATAACACTACGACAACTGCATCCAGCAACACGCAGTCCTCAGTATTATTTATATCTGACTCTCAGCAGTCACGTCTACCCCTGAGAGAGAGAGAGAGAGAGAGAGAGAGAGAGAGAGAGAGAGAGAGAGAGAGAGAGAGAGAGAGAGAGAGATACACTACCTAAAACCCAAGATGAGCTAAGATGCGGGCACCAAATTTTATTTGCTACGCTTCTAACTCAGAAACATTTTTATTTATACACATATGGTCTACTAGTGTATATATATACGTGTATATATATTCTATATTACTATATATATATATATATATATATATTATACATACTAGAATTAGAACAAGGCAACAGCTATGAATCAGGCTGCAGTAAAGCTATTAACAATTATTGTTTTAGCTGACACTTAGCATATTGACATCTATCCTAAATAAATTAGTATGACTTAACTCTGAGACACAAGGCGGCCAGGTTAAGCATCGTTTAGCGTGGTTTCTGAGAGGATGGGTACCCAGGCCAGGTCCTGGAGATGTATTTGTATATAATGGGGTCTGAAAGTGACCCATTTGTGCACTCGCAGGATAAGCTGTGAGTGCACAAGAAATTTGTGCTTATAGCATGTACGGAGGGTGCACAATAAGCTAACACTCAGCGGATGAGCAGCTGGTGCACAGTAACCCAGGTGGTCACCATATTGTCAGTATTCTGGTTGCGCGAGTCACCTGCACGTTATAATTGCAGGTGTGGAGCAGACGTCATGATGGCTGTACAGCTGGAGATTGTCAGTGTGTAAGTGACATCCTGAGCCGGAGGTGACACTTCCTGTGTGTCCCCATCAAGGACCAGCTGCGCCCTCACCCACACGCTTCACTAGTCTATTAATTTTAAAGTTCATCGACTACATGAGGGTCATCAAGGCTGCATGCAACCTCTTCACCACCAGCCAAGGATGTTTTAACTCTTAAAATAAAAAAGAGTAAGCTCGCGCCATATATGCTCAGAAATATACTCCTGGCGACCATTTGCAGATACGATAAGAGGACACTTAATTACTACATACAAAAATCTTAAAAGGAATTTTGACAGAATTAATGCCGTAAGATCATTTGTGGACTTAGCAGGTTTCTACAGAAGTTTTATTGCAAAATATTCTTCTATTGTAGTTCTATTAACTGAATTGCTTAAGAAAGATGCTCGTTTGACTTGGACCTTCCGTCAAGAAAGAGTATTCCAGACATTAAGATAAGCTAACTTCTGCTTCTGCATTCATGTTTCCTGATTTTAAAAAGCCTTTCTTCCTGATGGCAAGTTTAACCCAGTTGCATTTGTTAGTAGAGTCATAACCAACGCTGAACGAAATTATTCTGTAACTGAGCAAGAAACATTAGCTATTATTTGGGCTTAAAACATTTGCGTGATATCATGAACCAGTACCTAATTTATCTGTCTTGACATTATGCACCACTCATTCCCATGTTCCAGAACAAACATCCTACTAGACGATTAGCGAGATGGTCCTGACCATACAAGAATTTACTCCAACCTTTGCACACTTGCCTTGTCGAACTTGGTCGCAGATGCCTTGTGTCGCCACATTGGTGCAGTTGTGGTCGATTCTCCATTTAATGTAAAAGACGTTAAGAATGTTGAACGAACAGATCCAACATGGTCTGGTGTAATTATATTCCAGGTGAAGGAAGCTGGAACGGTGTCTGTGACACTACCAGCTGCTAGCAGTGACTTAGTCATGAACCAAGATTTGTTGTACAGAGTATCCGAGCTTCGTATCCCTAGCCGAAGAGTACATCAATTAGTTATTCCAAAGTCACTAGTGAATGTAGCCCTGTAACTAGTTGATGCATCGGGTGTTGCTCACCCTGGCATGGATCGTTGATGTATCGGGTGTTGGTCACCCTGGCATGGATCGTTCTCTTAAACAGGTTAGGTTGAAATATTTTTGGCCTCGTATGGCAGCAGATATTTCGGAGTACATAAAAGAATGTAAAGTATGCATGCAACACAGAGCCCTAACCCCATTCAGGTTTATCCTACTACCAGCAAACTATTGGAAAAAGTATCACTTGATTTGTTGTCCAATTTCCAACGTTCCCTCCAAGGTAATAAGCTTCTATATGTAATGGTTGATCATTTCACACGATACCCTGAGTTAGTGACTGTTGCAGATAAAACTGCAGAGGCAGCAGCTAAAGCATTTAAAGAACAAATTATCTGCAGACATACTACACCTAGGTCCATTATAACAGATAACAGGTGAATTTTGTAGTGAAATCATTGAGATGTTGTGTATTTCGTACAAGATGAACAAGTCCACTATCGCCGCCTATCATCCTGCCAGTAATGATTTAGCTGAAAGGACAAACAAGAAAGTACTTGATGGTTTACGATTAATCCTAACAGCGAAACATGGAACGAAGCAATACCTGATGTTCAGTGTCCAATTAATTCGTGTATGGTGTAGATAAAGGTCTACCCTACGAGTTGGTATAATCCAGTCCACAACCCAATTACAATGACGATGACTACATTATGACTGGTACTCGTATAGCATAAGGTATCTTTAGGAAAATCAAAGAAACACTTCAAAAGTCAATAGCAGAATTTACAAAAGTCATGAATGCTCGACAAAGCCAACCAAAATTAAAGTCGACTCGAGGGTCATGTTAACTAATATCAACAGGACATCTGCAATGCCAAAACTAAACCAAAAGTTTGTTGGTCCCTATCAAGCTATTGAGCATATAAGTGGTAATAAGTACAAGGTTAAAGAAATAAACAGTGACCAGCTCAAAGAGTCGCATTTAGACCTTCTGAAGTTGATCTGTGAGGATATTGATGAGACGCGTCACACCCAGACTGGAGAACTAGTGATTGACCATCCTTCTGACGGACACACGAACTGACTGTCGCTACTCCCTGTGATCATGACAGGTGATGAGGACACCCCAGGTGTTAGCCAATGTCACTAATTTTGATTCCTCTCAGTATTAGCCATTGCCACTGAATTTGACCCCTTCCCCCTTACATAAGATGAACACTGCATATAATAATAATATTAATAATATCTTTATTTCTACAAGTACATGTACAAGGTATACAGGCCTAGCTGACATCAATGGCATACTACTATATAGAAAGCCCCTTGTTATGCAGAGAATTTTGGGCAAATTAGGTCAGTTTTGTCCCAGGATGCGACCCACACCAGTCGACTAACACCCAGGTACTTATTTTACTGATGGTGAACATAGACAACAGGTGTAAGGAAACACGTCCAATATGTAAATCTTACCTTAGCAGAGTTGTAGTTCATTGCTAATACCTTGTATAGACGAAGTTATTTCAGTCATTACCTGACCATCTTTAGTTTTGATAAACTTTGTAATGTTTGTTGTACTGTGTTATTTTGCAGTTACTGTGTATCACCTCGCCTTATTCTTCTATACTGTGTAAATACATTAGTACTTATTCTCACATTTACTTGTCTCAGTTTTTTTGTGTTCATGTAAATTTAGTTGCTTAGATGCTTTGACTTTGAGTTGCTCTGCATGACTCTTGTGTCATATTACATGAATGTGTGTCAACCCTTTAAGTGTAGATCAATTTCTGTTGTACTTTGATTATTCACGTCCTTTACGAGTTCTGGACTTAAACAGCTGTGACTTGTGCACCAAGTTACCCCTTGCTTCATAATTACTCTTCACTTTTTCGTATATAGTTTTCTCCAGAACCCCTAGACCACCTGAATAGTGATCGATCTTTCTTCTCTGATTCCCACAACGATCCACTGAGATCCACCATGCTGTTACTATGATGTATCTTCTCTGATTCCCACAACGATCCACTGAGATCCACCATGCTGTCACTATGATCTAACAATATGATATATGTTTTTTCCTTATTGTACAACATTCTATTAGCATTGTATAGAGGCTGGTTCAACCCTACAGTGATCTAAGTCATCCTTGTCACGCCTGGGAGAGCTCCTTCTCTACCAGAATTCCTAATACAAGGCACAGAAATACTATTCGTCTAATCAGTGTACCTGACCAGGGTTTCTTCCTCCGAGGCTGAGAGAGTGAGTGCCTCTGGTTTCCTCTCAACTTCGTCTGTTGTCGACAAGATTGGCACTCACCTGTGTGCTACCTTCACATCCTCAGAACTCCTCTATTGTTATCAACCTGACATTAATGTTCCACTGGTCACTGCCTGACCATTACTAAAGCAACTCACACATAACACCTGTGCAATTCCACACAAATTGCGTAATGCCGAACATCTTGAAGATAAGACATACGTTGCAGAGCAATCTTTTGTCTCGACAACGTTTCGCTCTAGCTTTTTTTAATGACTTGATGTACCTCTGCATAGAGCGAAGCGTTATATCATTACAATCTTGTTCTGTATCGTATGTCTTATGTTCAGTCGTTGCTTGCACCTCCAGGGACGACACAGATGCCTCGATGCAGGCGCACGACTCTTGAACTAGGACTACCCTTCTCTTCCCTTCATTGAACCTCATTACCTCCTGCTGTCAAGGAGCTGTGTGACCCTTGTGGGTTTAGTGCTTCCGCTCCATGTATACAATAATACATGGTGTGAGTGACGTGTTGAACAAGTGACGCTGGGCTCGCCAAATGCGGCTCCAAGCCTCGGTAACACTGGCGCCCCAGGCGTAAATGTGCCAAGAATGTCCGGAGAGTTGGTACACTTTGTATGGTACCTCTGGTGCCCATACCCTGGTACCCTCATGGCGTACTGTTGGTACTTTTTTTTTTAGTTGTGCGGCCTGAGCAGCTAGTTTATTGCTCACTCCATGCTTATCCTGTGAGCGGTAGCACAATAACAGAATAACACATGGTACATGGAATGTATTCCACGTACCACATACTCACACCACGTACGTGGTGTGAGTATGTGGTACGTGGTGTGTGTGTTACATGGAGTTGCGCTACTGTCACACTGCCTCACTCACACACCGGAAGGCTGTACTTGTCTGAATGAAATTCGTCTGTCAAGCCCATACCCTATATTTACCCTTCTATGTGAGTGTGTGGGTCATGCAGGGGTCGAGTAACCCCATCCCTCCCACCCCCTCTCTCTCCCTAGGGATAGAGAGGGATACAAGGGTAGGTTGAGAGGCGAGAAACAGTTGGAAGTTAAATTCACAGATGAGCCACAGGGATGTCAGGAAGTATTTCTTCAGTAACAGAGTGGTCGGGCAAAGGAATGATTCCGACGAGGTGGTGGAGGCAGGCTCCATACATAGCTTTAAGAGGAGGCAGGATAGGGCTCACGAGGCTAGGAGGAAATAAATCTGGTAAACGACCAGTTGAGAATCGGGACCAGGAGCTGAGACTTGACCTCTTCAACCACATAAAATTGAGGTCACACACATACATCACCTTCTAAGAAAAGTCGAAGCAATAAACGTGAGAATTATAATACGATGAAATGAAGTCTAAAAAAAAAGGTAATGTGAATGTGCAGAGTGCATGGCTGAGTCCGGCAGCTGCAACACAACCACGAAGATTGACCTCCTCATCTAAGAACAAGACCAAGAACCCTAACAATGTCCCCATGGTAGGTAGGTGAAAGATGAGGCATCCTGTGTGGTTGTTCTGTGTGAGCCATGGATACAACTCACTCAGATAGCAATCCAGAATATAAATTCTCAAAGCTATAACAATATTCAATAGAAGAGTTGAGGTGTCATACGTGACTGTGTGGCTGCCTTGAGTAACTCACTCTCACACACTTGCTACTCTCAACTCCTCTAACTCACTAAACGACTTGAAACACCGGTAGGCAAGACAAGAGTCCTGACTTGCATGACGGGTGGTCAAGACGGCACTCTTGTGTGGCACTCGCATACACCCAAAGTCGTCGCCAGTGCCATAAGTCGGCCAATCTTTCTATCTACGGCATCGGAGTGCAGAATATGACCACAGCTATGTATGTGTCCGCATGTGTATCAGTGTTGGTGTCACTGTTCAAACATGTATGTGACAGGTACCTACTTACAGTTTTGGCGCACATTATATCTTCAGTAATGTCATTCTGGTCATCTAGCCATCTACATGTAAAGAAATAGTTTTAATATAACTTTAAAATAATAACTAAATTAAAAAAATAAAAAAACAAAAAAAAATAAAAATAAAAACTTTTGTTTTTTTCTTTTAAGGTCACCTTGCCTGGGTGGGATGCAGCCGGAGTGTTGATTTTTTTTATATAGTTTTTTTTACGTAGATGAGTAGTAAAGTCACTTAGTCTCCGTCTTGGTGTCACCAAGAAATCTGCCTCTGCATTCCAGCGATGTCGCTTCTAGTTCCTTTAGCATTTCTTCACATTTATATTTCTCAATTATGTACTCCGTTTGGTCCCATGTCTTTGAGCTTCTTCTACTTGAACGATATCGTCTGAAAGTGCAGACATTATACGCCAGCCCAACATTCCAATATTGACTTATACTCGTTATTAAATTCCAGGATTTTGCTGTCATTATATTTGAGAGTTGCTTGAGGGCGGCAGTACAACATGACAGCTTTTCATTACATTTATATCATATTTGGGGTTATAACTGGTATTTTACAATTTAATCACAGCAAAGGATATATACACTGTGAGGTGTATAAGAACATAAGAATGTAGGAACACTGCAGAAGGCCTACTGGCCCATACAAGGCAGGTCCTTATCAAAACCACCACTACCTAAGAATTTCTTGTGAGTTCATTACCTTTGTAACTTGTGAGTTCATTACCTCTGTAACTTGTGAGTTCATTACCTTTGTAACTTGTGAGTTCATTACCTTTGTAACTTGTGAGTTCATTACCTTTGTAACTTGTGAGTTCATTACCTTTGTAACTTGTGAGTTCATTACCTTTGTAACTTGTGAGTTAATTACCTTTGTAACTTGTGAGTTCATTACCTTTGTAACTTGTGAGTTCATTACCTTTGTAACTTGTGAGTTCATTACCTTTGTAACTTGTGAGTTCATTACCTTTGTAACTTGCTTAGCTATCAAAACTTTGGGGTCCAGTCCCTGGACCCATTATGTACCTCTGTAATCTTTTGACTACCGCCCACAGGATGGGTATGGGGTGCATAATAAAGATATCAAACTAAAAAACTAAGAATTTACTCCCGTACTCACGACACCAATCAAACCCAGCCCCTCCCACTCATATATTTGTCCAATCTCGTTTTTAAAGCCACCCAAGGTCCTAGCCTTTATCACCCTACTCGGAAGATTGTTCCACGCATCTACAACTCTGTTCGAAAACCAGTACTTGCCTATGTCCTTTCTAAATCTAAATTTATCCAATTTAAATCCGTTATTTCTGGTTCTTACTTGGTTCGATATCCTCAGTATTTTATTAATATCTTTTTTGTTTATGCCCATCATCCACTTGTACACCTCGATGATATCTTCCCTCATTCTACGTCTCTCCAGAGAGTGGAGATTCAACGCTCTAAGTCTATCTTCATACGGGAGATTTCTTATACTGTAAATCATTTTAGTCATTCTTCTCTGTATGTTCTCCAATGAATCTATATCCATCCTGTAGTAAGGAGACCAAAACTGAGCTGCATAATCCAAATGAGGTCTCACTAGTGATGTATAGAGCTGTAAAATAACTTTTGGACTTCTGTTGCTTATACTTCTTGAAATAAATCCTAGTAATCTGTTAGCCTTATTGCGCACACTTAGGCTTACCATGACTCCCAAGTCTTTTTCACATTCTGTATGATCAAGCTCTACTTGGAATTAAAGTATTCTTGACTGGTGGCGAGCAGGTGAAATGACTTCATGGGGTTAATCTGTACCTTTACCAATTTCCAATATATAGCATTTATTAATATTTAATTTCACCACTTATTTTTGCTACTTTTGTTGAACTTCTGTAAATCATTCGACTATTATGTAATTGTTCTATCCCTAGTAACCTGTTGTTCATTATTATGACTCACAGTGTTTGTGTTCCAGTCACGTGTTGTAGTTTATTACTGTAACTCTCACAGTGTTTGTGTTCCAGTCACTTGTTATAGATCATTACTGTAACTCTCAGTGTTTGTGTTCATAATCATATAACTCTTCACTCCACTACGTCAGGGTCGTCAGATTCCGTTCGAGTCTCTCCACATACTACATTCCTCTCAGCTCCGGGAAGATCTAGTTGCAAACCTTTGGACCGTCTCTAGATTTTGTAGTTTTTTTAATTACCATCATTAGGTAGCTGCAACTGTTGAGGCTAAATTCCAATAACCACTTGTCAGACGAATTTTGTAGCTTGTTCAGGTCTGTTGTTTCCTTGTCCTCTCCCACTTTTTTTATTCTCATTAGTTTCACATTATCTATGAACAGAAATACTTCTGACTGTGTATTCTGGTATGTCATTTACGTACAACAGAAACAGTGACGAGCCTTGTTCATTGTGATGTCTGTTACTAGACAATGACTGTTTCTTTTCTTCCTGTTGAATATTCCTTGATCTACTGCAGTGCTTTCACTGTTGGTTCTGCGTGTGTTAGTCTTGCCGACACCAACAATGCTCTTTTCTGTCATGTCAGAGATCACAGTCATCCTATTGATTGGTCTTCTGCTAAAACTGTCTACCCTACGTCCAACTTTCACAGTCGTCGTCTTGTTGAATCCTCCCTTATACACAACTTTCCTTGTATGAATCTGAGTCCTGGCTTTGTCTCTGTTGATGCTTTCCTTTCCCATTACATTGTTAAATGCTCCAAACTTCAGAACACCCGTGACTTAACCTGATTCTTTTTTCCCTTCTCCCTCTTCCCCTTTCCTCTTTCTTCTTTTTCCTCTGTGTTTTCTTTCTTTTGCCTTGTTTATGTGGTTCATTATTATCTTTTACCCCCTCTGTGTTCTTGCCCCCACCCTATGTGGGCCACTAGCTCCCTTGCAGTGCTCCTCTTTCTTAGTATTTGACTGACTCCACTACTACTACTACTACCACTACTACTACCACTACTACTACCACTATTACTCCTCCACCACTTGCTCTAGTTCCCGCCCCTGTCGGCTGCCTTTACAAACTCCCTCCCTCCCTTCTTTTTGTTAGTGTGACTTTGTAAATGGTCCAAGTCGGACCGAAACGTCGTCGTAAGCTCCTCTCTTCTATATGCGAGTTATTTGTGTAATCTCTCGTGTGTGGTACTGTGTGAAATTGCTTTTTGCAGTCCAAGAATATGCAGCTCACCTAGCCCTCACTATATTTTTCTTGCCTCACTTCTGTTACCTTGCCATAGAACTCAGGTAGGTTGTTTGAGAGAGAGTTTACCATCTCTAAAATCTTGCTGGATGTTACTTGGGGAAACCGCTCCTTTCCAGGTGCTGCACTACTCTTGTGATTGTCTTCTCCATAACCTTACACAGCAAGCATGTCACATTTCTTAAATATTGAAACTGCGTTTACTGTCTTCCGCACCTCTCGTAACTGACGTCGGTTAAATCATTTATTGTAGATTTTTAGTTAGCAGTGTACACTGTGTTGTTCCCCCTCTTTTAGAACACATGGAGAATTATTATCTGTTTCTCATTACCTTTGAGGTATTTAGCTCAGTAAATAGTTTCTTCACGTCTTGTGTTGTGTGTATAGTGTCCAGTACTCGTTGGTGTAATCTTTCTCACTAATTCTCTGCTAGTGTTCTATTTCCTGCAAGAAAACCTCCACAAATCTTTTGTTCAGTTCTGCGCAGAGTTCCTGGTTATTTCATGTGAGCTCTCCACCTTCTTCAGTCTTATTACTTGGTTCTTTACTGTTATCTTCCTTCTGATTCTACTGTATACCATCATCAGTTCAGCTTTGGCTGTCGATGCTATATCATTCTCAGGTTGTATCTGGCTCATCTGCTTACTTCTCTATTTTTTTTTTGTTTGCTGTTATTTGCTTTCTATTTACTTTTCATGTTATTACACTTTTAGTTTTTGCCTCACTGCATCTCTGGATGAACCATGGGCTATCTTTATTCTTGTCATTGCTTCTGCTTCTATGTATGAATTTCTCCTCTGCCTTTTTGGCACTTTCCAGTTATATGCGTCATCTCATTCGTTGGCTATCCTTTCACTTCTCTTTCTCACTGTGCTCCATTTAAAAGTTCTCTCGTTCCTGTGTGGTCTTCTCTTTTGAAGTCTGCTTTCCCATTGCCTTCCCTGCTATGTTTCTCTCCGTGTATATTTCCACTAGGTATTCGAAACAAGGTACTCTATGGTTGTTAGCACTTAGGGGTATTTTGTATTCTATTTCACATACGCTAGATTCACTGAGAGTAAATATTAGGTCCAGCCTTGCTGGTTCATCCCAACCTTTCTTTCTGGTTGTGTCCTATCACCAACTCCATTATCGTAACTCTTCATATTTCCGGTGTTTAGTCTATATCCTTGTGTGTGTGTCTTGTGGTTGCAGGGATCGAGTCACAGCTCCTGGCCCCGTCCCTTCGCTGGTCGCTACTAAGCCAACTCTTCCCCTGCTCCATGAACATATGGTCCTTTCATATGTGATGTCCTCAATGTCTGAACTACTCAAGGTGAATACTAGGTCCAGTCTTGCTGGCTCATCCTCTCCTCTCTTTCTGGTAGTGTCCCTAACGTGTTGATACACGAGGGTTTCCAGTACCACCTCCATCATCTTAGCCCTCCACGTTTCTGGTCCCCCATGTGGCTCCAGGTTTTCCAAATCAATTTCCTTGTGATTGAAGTCACCCACAACTAGTAATTTTGAAAAAAAAAAAAAAAGACGCGACGGTCTGGAGTTTTGAGACTCTCTGATCGTGGGTTCTAACCCCACCCTTGGTATGGTTTGTTTGCAATCGTGTCATTACGATTTCGTGAGTCAAGTTAGTAACTTTGTCCTGCCCACATGGGCCCTTCTGGCCACCTCAGCTAGTGTGTCAACCACTGCTCTGTTACTCTTATCATATTCTTGTCTTGGCCTCCTGCTATTCTGTGGTGGGTTGTACATCCCTACAATCACCACCACCAAAACCCACCACCCCACCACCTCAAGGTGTACTCACCTAATTGTGGTTGCAGGGGTCGAGACTCAGCTCCTGGCCCCGCCTCTTCACTGACCGCTACTGGGTTTCTTCTCTCCCTGCTCCATGAGATTTATCATACCTTGTCTTAAAGCTATGTATGGTTCCTGACTCCACTACATCGTTTGCTAGACTATTCCACTTCCTGACTAATCTATGGCTGAATAAATGCTTCCTAACATCCCTTTGACTCATCTGAGTCTTCAGCTTCCAGTTGTGCCCCCTTGTTTCTGTGTTCTCTCTCTGGAACATCCTGTCACTATCTACCCTGTCGATTCCCCGCAGTATTTTGTATGTCGTTATCATGTCTCCTCTAATCCTTCTGTCTTCCAGTGTGTGTGTGTGTGTGTGTGTGTGTGTGTGTGTGCTCACCTAGTTGTGCTCACCTAGTTGTGGTTGCAGGGGTCGAGTCAAAGCTCCTGGCCCCGCCTCTTCACTGGCCGCTACTGGGTCACTCTCCCTGCGCCATGAGCTTTATCATACCTCTGCTTAAAGCTATGTATAGAGCCTGCCTCCACTACATCGCTTCCTAAACTATTCCACTTCCCGACAACTCTGTGACTGAAGAAATACTTCCTAACATCTCTGTGATTCATCTGAGTCTTCAACTTCCATCTGTGTCCCCTTGTTGTTGTGTCCCATCTCTGGAACATTCTGTCTCTGTCCACTTTGTCAATTCCTCTCAGTATCTTATATGTTGTTATCATGTCTCCCCTATCTCTCCTGTCCTCCAGTGTCGTCAGGTCGATTTCCCTTAACCTCCCCTCGTAGGACATACCCCTTAGCTCCGGGACTAGTCTTGTTGCAAACCTTTGCACTTTCTCGAGCTTCTTCACATGCTTGGCTAGGTGTGGGTTCCAAACTGGTGCTGCATACTCCAATATGGGCCTAACGTACACAGTGTACGGTGTGCAGGGGTCGAGTCAAAGCTCCTGGCCCCGCCTCTTCACTGGCCGCTACTGGGTCACTCTCCCTGCGCCATGAGCTTTATCATACCTCTGCTTAAAGCTATGTATAGAGCCTGCCTCCACTACATCGCTTCCTAAACTATTCCACTTCCCGACAACTCTGTGACTGAAGAAATACTTCCTAACATCTCTGTGATTCATCTGAGTCTTCAACTTCCATCTGTGTCCCCTTGTTGTTGTGTCCCATCTCTGGAACATTCTGTCTCTGTCCACTTTGTCAATTCCTCTCAGTATCTTATATGTTGTTATCATGTCTCCCCTATCTCTCCTGTCCTGTGTGTGTGTGTGTGTGTGTGTGTACACTGGCTGCAGCATCAACCGGGTCAGATTTCACACATGTGGGAAGTTGGTAGCCAAGTGTGTGATATGATTGTGAGGTGGCGAGGACGGCGGGTGAGGGTGAGAATGAGGGTGAAAGTGAAGGTGAGGGTGAGAGTGAGTGAAAGTGAAGGTGAGGGTGAGAGTGAGAGGGTGGGGGAGAGGGAGAAGTCTTAAGGCAAAAAGGGAAAAAATGCGGATTTATAATCCTGAATTGTTACTAACCCAAGATAACCCATAATAACATAGGATAACCCATGATAACACAGGATAGCCCAGGAAAGTCAGTAAATATATAGTCAATCTTTTATTTACGATACTCTGCAAATGATGTTGTGAGCATCAGAGGAGAGAGAGAGAGAGAGAGAGAGAGAGAGAGAGAGAGAGAGAGAGAGAGAGAGAGAGAGAGAGAGCAAAATGAGAAGAGGCAGACAAATATAAGACAACAATAAATGAAGCCAAATAGTTCGATCCCTAGCGCACTCAGCTCGCACACTGAGGTCCGGGGATCGATCCCAAGGTACGGGTAGAAACATTAGGACGTGTTTCCATAAGGCACCTGCTGTCCATTTTCACCCATCAGTAAAATAGGTACCTGGGTGTTAGTCGACTGGTGTGGGTCGCATCCTGGGACAAAACTGACCTAATTTGCTCGAAATGCTCTGCATAACAAGCGGCTTCTATATGGTAGTATGTCATTGATGTCAGCTAGGACTGTATACCTTGTACATGTACTTGTAGTAAATAAAGATATTATTATTATTATTATTATTATTATTATTATTATTAGTAGTAGTAGTAGTAGTAGTAGTAGTAGTAGTAGTAGTAGTAGTAGTAGTAGTAGTAGTAGTAGTAGTAGTAGTAGTAGTAGTAGTAGTAGTACTAGTACTAGTAGTAGTATTATAAGTGAACAACCATAGAATGTTGTTGATTATATTCAGTGGACAGAAAACGAGGAAGGGGAAGGAAATAAAGAGAAAACGAAGAGAGAAAACAAGGTTAAACTAAAATAAAGTGAGAGAGCTGAGCAAGCTGTCAGGAAGGACAAGAGTGAACTGGCAGAAATATAACAACTAAAACCCAGAAAACAAGAGGAACAAAAGCGAAGCAAAAGACGAAGGGAAATAACTTATATAAAAAAGAGAAATGAATGAAATAAACGCGAAGAAAAGAAAGTGGCGAGAGGAAAATATGTGATAAGAATAAGTTTGTTGCAGCAGAGAACATCTGACCTCCCAGTATGTACTGAAGGATGATCATTATTTCTGTAATATTAGTAATAATAATAATACGCCTGCAAGACCACTAACAACTTTATGTGCTTTTATTCTAGTTTGGTAACCAGGGACTAAGAATACCATATAAAATATTGCTATGGGGCTACACCACCAGAAGACGTTACAATATTAACGTGTGTTGGCCTCTCCTCCACACTGACGTGAAGGAGTCTCCAGATGAACGCAGTTTCCAGCAAGACGTGATCACGTTGTCATGTTAAAGTGACATTATGTGTACATATTACAGAAGTGACACCACAGAGAGACCCAGATCACTTTGTCTTTCTTTGGGTTATCCTAGGTATGTATGATAATATGTATGATCATTCTGTTGTCTTTGGTGTTGCAGATAAATGGTTCACAAAACTGACAAGTTGATAAATGAGACACTCTTGCAACACTGGCTGGTGTAACGTTGCTGCAATATAGATACAAATACCCAAGTGTCTCATTCATCATAAGTACTGGTACTCACCTTTTTATGGTTGCAGGGGTCGAGTCACAGCTCTTGGTCCCGCCTCTTCGCTGGTCGCTACTAGCTTCATTCCCTACTCCATGAGCTTTATCATACCTCATCTTAAAGCTACATATTGATCCTGCCTCCACTACATCTCTCTACAGACTATTCCACTTCCTGACAACTCTATGACTGAAGAAATACTTCCTAACATCCCTGTGACTCATCTGAGTCTTCAACTTCCAGCCGTGACCCCTTGTTGCTGTGTCCCATCTCGGAAACATTCTGTCCCTATCCACCTTGTCAATTCCTCTTAGTATTTTATACGTCGTATCATGTCCCCCCTCTTATCCCTCCTGTCCTCAAGTGTCGTCAGGTTGATTTCCCTTAACCTCTCCTTATAGGACATACCACTTAGCTTCGGGCATAGCCTTGTTGCAAACCTTGGCATTTCCTGTAATTTCTTGACGTGCTTCACCAGGTGTGGGTTCCATACTGGTGCTGCATACTCCAGTATCTACCTGACGTACATGGTGTACAGTATCTTGAATGACTCCTTACTAAGGTGTCGAAACGGTATTCTTATGTTTGTCAGGCGCCCATATGCTGCAGCAGCTATTTAGTTGATGTGCGTCTCAGGAGATGAGCTCGGTATCATACTCACCCCAAGATCCTTTTCCTTGAGTGACGTTTGTAGCCTCTGTCCTCCCTTTCCCCTAGCATGTACTCCCCAATCTTCAATACTTTGCACTTGGTGGGGTTAAACTCCAGGTGTTGGATCAGGCTTGCAGACTGTCCAGATCCCTGTGTAATCCTACCTGATCCTCATCTGTTTGAATTCTACGCATTACCTCCACATCTCTAATATAATAATAATAATAATAATAATAATAATAATAATAATAATAATAATAATAATAATAATATTAATAATAATATCTTTATTTACTACAAGTACATGTACAAGGTATACAGGCCTAGCTGACATCAATGACATACTACTATATAGAAAGCCCCTTGTTATGCTGAACATTTCGGGCAAATTAGGTCAGTTTTGTAGCCGTAGTTATATGTACACCTATGTACCAGTAGTGTACTTGTATCAGTATCTACAAGCATTGTTGTATTAAAGGAAGCGAAGCAAAAAATGAAAATAGACCGTCATGAAGGCAGAAAAACAGGCAGGGTAGGCCAGAAGATAGTCACAGTAGACCCGCCTGTACTGCAGGCAGAAAAACAGGCAGGCAAATACTCAGAAACGACAGGCCGGCACTGCAGGCAACGCTCTCGCCTCACACACAGTGTCCGTGGTTTGATCCCCTGCTAGGGTGAACACATTAGACGTGTTTCCTTACACCTGTTGTCCCCGTTCACCTAGCAAGAAAGTAGGTACCTGGGTGTTAGTCGACTGGTGTGGGGAGTGGGTGGGGAACAAGAGGTGAGTCTTAAAAATCGTAGGCAGGACTCGCCTGAAATGGGTTCAAGGCCCGTCTCGTTCTGTAATTTGATTTACCTGGAAATATTATAACATACATGGTGGTGATTAGAGGTGGAAAACGAAACTTGATAGTTAGTACGATGAACCATCTGCAGGTAAAAAGACATTTACAGACTTGAAGGACCCCAATGGAAATAAGAGAGACAGTCCTCAATGATGCACTGATTTTCGTGGGTTATCCTGGGTGGCTAACCCTCCGGGTTCAAAATCCAAACAAAATCTTATCTCTTATTTTAAGACAGACAGGAAAACATTGAGCAACGACAGGTCGACACTGTAGGCAGAGAGGTAAGCAGGAAGACGTCTTCTGGAAGTCTTCTGGAGGGTGTTCTGGGGGTCAACGCCCCCGCGGCCCAGTCCATGACCAGGCCTCGTGGTGGATCAGGGCCTGATCAAATAGGCTGTTACTGCTGGCTGCACACAAACCGACGTACGAGCCACAGCCTGGCTGGTCAGGTACTGACTTTAGGTGATTATCCAGCTCCCTCTTGAAGACAGCCAGGGGTCTATTGGTAATCCCCTTATGTATGCTGGGGGGTAGTTGAACAGTCTTGGGCCTCTGACACTTACTGTGTTGTCTCTTAGGGTACTCATGGAGCCCCTGCTTTTCATTGGGGGATGTTGCACCGCCTGCCGAGTCTTTTGCTTTCATATGAAGTGATTTCCGTGTGCAGATTTGAGACTAGTCCCTCTAAGATTTTCCAAGTGTATATTATTATGTATCTTTCTCGCCTGCGTTCCAAGGAGTACAGGTCAAGGGATTTCAACCGTTCCCAGTAATATAGGTGTTTCTTTTTGTACTTATACGTGCAGTGAAAGTTCTCTGTATATTCTCCAGGTCTGCAATTTCGCCTACCTTGAAAGGGGCCGTTAGTGTACAGGGACAGAGGGCTCAGTACAGTGTAGTTGTGAATTATATACAAGGGGTGATGCACCATGAACTCTGGTCATTATGGTGCTCTCTTGAAGCACTTAGAGCAAGAGCTGAGCCCCCACGCTGGCACTACAAGCCCTCCTTGTTGCCACAATAACACAGCTTGTGAGCTGGTGAAGGAAGTGATGGTTATATATCACCTTGCTGGCTAATGTTACCCAAAGAGAAGGTGGGTGAAGAATGCTTTGATGAAGAGAAAGAACGTGTTATCTGTACCAGAAGTATGCTTCAGTAAGTAAACCAGCAAATAAAACAACAACAATGTCAACAAGAGCAACAACAGGAACAGAACCAATACAAATAATCACAACAAAAGCAGTAATTACAATAAGAGATAAACTTACAACAGCGATACCTGCGAGAGCTTACAATAAAAACAGGAACAACCTGAACATAAGTTAGCTTACAGATGGGGATAAAATGTAACGATAAGATAAAATTACGATCTTACTTCATCACACAGGATGTTGTTGTTAAATACTGCAGCATGTCCCTGCTTGGACCTAGCAAGTATTAAATGTTTGTTGTAATGTAGAAGGAATGTGTAGGTTAGGTAAGGGTCGTCAGGAAACACAAGTGTTTCACGACTCGGGTCTTAGATGACGACCCGCCATTGGAGCTTTTGGTCATCTGACCGACGCCTTCCGCTGGCTTACCGGTCCACCCCTTGAAAAATTATGGCCATAGTTATAACCATTTAGGATAGGAATGTGTAGTTAGGTTGAAACCCTGGAGTTGGTAGTGGTCGCATTTTGTTGCCAGAAGCATTGGGGAAATTCATTCATACCCGCCGTTGGGATGCTAGTAGTCATTTGATCGTGGCCTTCGGGTTATCGACTCAGTTTAAGAAATGACCCCGAATAGCGAGTTCATTTTGGGCAGCGTGAGTGAACATACTGTCATGAAGGCAGTTAAGTTACAGCCCAAATAGTTGACACATAATTGGCGTTATCAGTTCCTTCCTTGGCTCTTTCAACATACATATGAACACAGAGTCTAGCAACAAAGAGCTGTGGGTGTCATTCTTCACTTATTCAGGTGATTCTCATTCATGATGGCTTGTTGATTGTTTGTCTAGAGATCACGATGGATAAGAAAGATAAGGTGCAAGTTTTAAGTGATAGCAGTCAGTCTCTCACTCACGCCAGCACCTCTCCTTCCTATCTTCCTTGTCAAGCAGTACAGTGTTTGTCGTGAAAACTAATAAATATCTTTCAAGTTGCTGCTGGCAGCCATTAATAACGAGGCAGCAGACTGGGTGGCTACACTCGCCCTTCACCTTAGTTTTAACCTGACCTTGACCTAGGTGTTTACCTGACCTTGACTTAGGTGTTTACCTGACCTTGACTTAGGTGTTTACCTGACCTTGACCTAGGTGTTTACCCGACCTTGACCTAGGTGTTTACCCGACCTTGACCTAGGTGTTTACCCGACCTTGACCTAGGTGTTTACCTGACCTTGACCTAGGTGTTTACCCGACCTTGACCTAGGTGTTTACCTGACCTTGACTTAGGTGTTTACCTGACCTTGACCTAGGTGTTTACCTGACCTTGATCTAGGTGTTTACCCGACCTTGACATAGGTGTTTACCTGACCTTGACCTAGGTGTTTACCCGACCTTGACCTAGGTGTTTACCTGACCTTACTTAGGTGTTTACCTGACCTTGACCTAGGTGTTTACCCGACCTTGACCTAGGTGTTTACCTGACCTTGACCTAGGTGTTTACCCGACCTTGACCTAGGTGTTTACCTGACCTTGACTTAGGTGTTTACCTGACCTTGACCTAGGTGTTTACCCGACCTTGACCTAGGTGTTTACCTGACCTTGACCTAGGTGTTTACCCGACCTTGACCTAGGTGTTTACCTGACCTTGACCTAGATGTTTACCTGACCTTGACCTAGGTGTTTACCCGACCTTGACCTAGGTGTTTACCTGACCTTGACTTAGGTGTTTACCTGACCTTGACCTAGGTGTTTACCCGACCTTGACCTAGGTGTTTACCTGACCTTGACCTAGGTGTTTACCTGACCTTGACCTAGGTGTTTTCCCGACCTTGACCTAGGTGTTTTTCCGACCTAGACCTGACCCTGACTCGGTCTAGACTGGACTGGCATTGGTCTTGGTCCGGTCTTGACATGACCTTGACCCAGTCTGGACTGGGGTTTGATCTGCTCTTGACCTTATATTCAGTTATACTCTATTATATTCAGTTATACTCTGTTGTATTCAGTTATAAGAAAGAACATAAGAAAGAAGGAACTGCCTCGCATGGGCCAGTAGGCTCATGCGAGGCTTGGGCCTACTGTTGTTTTGTAGAGGTCTGAGCTTCGCTAAGACCTCTACAACACAATTGTCATCAAAGATTTGTTAAGTTATACCATGAATTAAGGAAAGATTCTGGACTTCACCTTACGAAAGCAGACAAAGCAAATGCGATAGTAATTATGGACAAGGTAGATTATAGTGGAAAAACTGAGCATGTTATTATGAGACGGGGGAAGTTAGGTGGCATTTAAGGCGTTCTCCAGTAAAATTCCTTTGAATTCGTCGATTGCAAGTTTTAAACAGTTTTATTAAAATTACAAGTAATCAGCTGAGCATTTAGTAATCAATGTAAACTAATATGTTGTCTTCCTTCTTATGAAATATTTCAGCGTTGATATTTTAAAGTCTATAAGATGAGACGTTCTTTACTTATTGAATAGAAATCAATAAAGCTATTTAATAAAATACGTAAATTAGCCCTTATGGACTTATGGATAACAATAATAACTCGAACTTTGCTTTTTGGAAACCATTCCAGGGCTGAAAATTTGAAGCCGATCAGAAGAGTCATTCTCCAGGTATCACAAGGATTCTAAAGATTACAAGTTTTATAAACAAAATTAGTATAATGGCAAATTTGCCAGTAAGTAAAGTAAACTTAATGGGTACTGTCCTGGCTGTAAGATGCATTAGTCATTCTATATATAAAAGCCGTTCAATAAAGGTAGACTCAAATATATGTAATGTGATTTAATCAGAATAAAAATTTCACACTATTTTACATAAACTTGGCAGACTTGGCAGACTTGGCAGACTTGGCAGACTTGGCAGACTTGGCAGACTTGGCAGACTTGGCAGACTTGCAGCTACACGTCGGAATTTCACTTACTGCCTTTGTAGAATTAGGAGGCACATTTTTTTACGAACATGGAAGTTATTAGAGCCATTCATGGCAGCTGAGAATGCGTTATACAACATTGGTCACAGGGCACCTGCAAATGCAATTACTCTCAGATTTTTGCCCTAGTTACCGTACACGACTGTTGAAAATTTGAAGACAATCGGATGAGGCCTCGTGTTTTGAGAGAAATGAAAGCGAAAGGTTGAAGGAAGAAAATGAAATTTAGTCAACCACTTAAAGGTCCTCCTTCAGGGGTTGTACTGGTGGTGGTTGTACTGGTGGTGGTTGTACTGGTGGTGGTTGTACTGGTGGTGGTTGTACTGGTGGTGGTTGTACTGGTGGTGGTTGTGCTGGTGGTGGTTGTACTGGTGGTGGTTGTACTGGTGGTGGTTGTACTGGTGGTGGTTGTACTGGTGGTGGTTGTACTGGTGGTGGTTGTACTGGTGGTGGTTGTGCTGGTGGTGGTTGTACTGGTGGTGGTTGTACTGGTGGTGGTTGTGCTGGTGGTGGTTGTACTGGTGGTGGTTGTACTGGTGGTGGTTGTGCTGGTGGTGGTTGTACTGGTGGTGGTTGTGCTGGTGGTGGTTGTGCTGGTGGTGGTTGTACTGGTGGTGGTTGTACTGGTGGTGGTTGTACTGGTGGTGGTTGTACTGGTGGTGGTTGTACTGGTGGTGGTTGTACTGGTGGTGGTTGTACTGGTGGTGGTTGTACTGGTGGTGGTTGTACTGGTGGTGGTTGTACTGGTGGTGGTTGTACTGGTGGTGGTTGTACTGGTGGTGGTTGTACTGGTGGTGGTTGTACTGGTGGTGGTTGTACTGGTGGTGGTTGTACTGGTGGTGGTTGTACTGGTGGTGGTTGTACTGGTGGTGGTTGTACTGGTGGTGGTTGTACTGGTGGTGGTTGTACTGGTGGTGGTTGTACTGGTGGTGGTTGTGCTGGTGGTGGTTGTACTGGTGGTGGTTGTACTGGTGGTGGTTGTACTGGTGGTGGTTGTACTGGTGGTGGTTGTACTGGTGGTAGGGTTGATGATTGTGGGTTGTGGGAGGGGTGGTGTCGGTGGTGGTGAAACACCTACTGAAGGTACTCCCGAGGGTGGTGTTAGGTAGCACTGAGATTCTCCCTCGGGGAGTATAGTGTAGTAGATTCTTCTCCTCCACACCCCCTGAAGAAGAATCTCAGAGTGCAGACATTGTACTTCCTTTGAACTTTACACTTGGTAACCCCAAACTTTCTTCTACTCTTCAAGCTCCGAGTTCCCTGTATAATATTCACACCACACATTGCCCTCCAACACATGCTTACAGTCTCCTCCTTACTGCAACGTTTAAAACCCATGCCTGACACCCATACAAGAGTGTTGGTACCAATATACTCTGGTACTTTCCCCATGTCGTTTTTTTGGGTCACCTCGTCTTTTATAGACCCATCCACCAACAAGTCCACTCCCAAATATTTGAACATATTTACTTTCTCCATACTTCCCTCCTTCATTATGATATTGTGACTTGTGCAGCTCAATAACGATATAAACTGTGACTTGTGCAGCTCAATAACGGTATATAGTGTGACTTGTGCAGCTCAATAACGATATAAACTGTGACTTGTGCAGCTCAATAACGGTATAAAGTGTGACTTGTGCAGCTCAATAACGATATAAAGTGTGACTTGTGCAGCTCAATAACGGTATATAGTGTGACTTGTGCAGCTCAATAACGGTATAAACTGTGACTTGTGCAGCTCAATAACGGTATAAAGTGTGACTTGTGCAGCTCAATAACGATATAAACTGTGACTTGTGCAGCTCAATAACGGTATAAACTGTGACTTGTGCAGCTCAATAACGGTATAAACTGTGACTTGTGCAGCTCAATAACGATATAAACTGTGACTTGTGCAGCTCAATAACGATATAAACTGTGACTTGTGCAGCTCAATAACGGTATAAACTGTGACTTGTGCAGCTCAATAACGATATAAACTGTGACTTGTGCAGCTCAATAACGGTATAAAGTGTGACTTGTGCAGCTCAATAACGGTATAAAGTGTGACTTGTGCAGCTCAATAACGGTATAAACTGTGACTTGTGCAGCTCAATAACGATATAAACTGTGACTTGTGCAGCTCAATAACGGTATAAACTGTGACTTGTGCAGCTCAATAACGGTATAAAGTGTGACTTGTGCAGCTCAATAACGGTATAAAGTGTGACTTGTGCAGCTCAATAACGATATAAACTGTGACTTGTGCAGCTCAATAACGGTATAAAGTGTGACTTGTGCAGCTCAATGACGGTATAAACTGTGACTTGTGCAGCTCAATAACGGTATAAAGTGTGACTTGTGCAGCTCAATAACGGTATAAACTGTGACTTGTGCAGCTCAATAACGGTATAAACTGTGACTTGTGCAGCTCAATAACGGTATAAACTGTGACTTGTGCAGCTCAATAACGGTATAAACCTTTCTTCCTGGAAAACACACCAAGAGTGAAAGTCTGAATTCATTCAGAAGAGGCATTCCCCAGTTATCATACAAATTACAAAAATTTAGACCGTTGACAAATTTATTCGCACACAGACTAAACTTAATAGGTATTATCCTGGCCATAAAATGTATCAGTCATTAGACACTGAAGACTTTTAGAAGAAGTAGACTCACTTATATTTACCATGATTTAACAGGAACAAAAATTTCCCACTATTTAAGCCATAAAATTACAAAAAAAATATGTCTTAAATAGTGAGTCCTAAAACTCACAGGCCCATAAGTTTGCTTGTAATCATGTTATTAATATTTCTTGAAAGTCAGTCCTTCCCTACAAGCACTGCAGGTCTGACCCGAGGACCTCCAGTACACCTACAAGACGAATCAAACACTTTCCAAAATATCTCAGTAATGAGGCCTGATCACAGACCGGGCCGCGGGGGCGTTGACCCCTGGAATTCTCTCCAGGTAAACTCCAGTATTCAAACCTACACTCTCCCCTGCCCCCTCGCTCCACCACTAGTCTCTCTTCTCTTATCCTCCTCCTCCAACCCCTTTTCGCCTTCTCTACTTCCTCTTTGACTTTCCCTCTTGCTCCTCCTCATTCTTCACGTATCTCCCCTCCACCATATCAAAGGCCCGGAGGAGGGAGGTGGAGTCAACACAAGCGTCGCGCGGCAGCACTTGCGTAGTATCGTGGGAATATGTGGCGCCAGCGTAGCCACCGCCACATAACTACTGCACACACACTACCCACCTCATTATCATACCAGACCTGCTGCTGCTGGGAGTAGTAGAAGGAGGTGCGGGTGTGGGAGGGATGCGGGGGTGTGGGAGGGGTGAGAGGGTAAGGATGGAGGGTGAGGGGGTCACATCACAACGCAACAAGCACACACACTACCATGAATACAAACAAGACCTGTACAGTGATGAAGGAATCCCCGTGACACTGTGGGATACCAACCCGTGACCTCCCTGCCTGTGGTAAACTGTCTCTCAGTGTACCAATCTTCCTTGACTCACTTGTCTCTCAGTGTACTAGTCTTCCTTGACTCACTGGTCTCTCAGTGTACTAGTCTTCCTTGACTCACTGGTCTCTCAGTGTACCAGTCTTCCTTGACTCACTTGTCTCTCAGTGTACTAGTCTTCCTTGACTCACTGGTCTCTCAGTGTACTAGTCTTCCTTGACTCACTGGTCTCTCAGTGTACTAGTCTTCCTTGACTCACTGGTCTCTCAGTGTACTAGTCTTCCTTGACTCACTGGTCTCTCAGTGTACTAGTCTTCCTTGACTCACTGGTCTCTCAGTGTACCAGTCTTCCTTGACCCACTGGTCTCTCAGTGTACTAGTCTTCCTTGACCCACTTGTCTCTCAGTGTACCAGTCTTCCTTGACTCACTGGTCTCTCAGTGTACCAGTCTTCCTTGACCCACTGGTCTCTCAGTGTACTAGTCTTCCTTGACCCACTTGTCTCTCAGTGTACCAGTCTTCCTTGACTCACTGGTCTCTCAGTGTACCAGTCTTCCTTGACTCACTGGTCTCTCAGTGTACTAGTCTTCCTTGACTCACTGGTCTCTCAGTGTACTAGTCTTCCTTGACTCACTGGTCTCTCAGTGTACTAGTCTTCCTTGACTCACTGGTCTCTCAGTGTACCAGTCTTCCTTGACTCACTGGTCTCTCAGTGTACCAGTCTTCCTTGACTCACTGGTCTCTCAGTGTACTAGTCTTCCTTGACTCACTGGTCTCTCAGTGTACTAGTCTTCCTTGAATCACTGGTCTCTCAGTGTACCAGTCTTCCTTGACTCACTGGTCTCTCAGTGTACCAGTCTTCCTTGACCCACTTGTCTCTCAGTGTACTAGTCTTCCTTGACCCACTGGTCTCTCAGTGTACCAGTCTTCCTTGACCCACTTGTCTCTCAGTGTACCAGTCTTTCTTGACTCACTGGTCTCTCAGTGTACTAGTCTTCCTTGACTCACTGGTCTCTCAGTGTACCAGTCTTCCTTGACCCACTTGTCTCTCAGTGTACCAGTCTTCCTTGACTCACTGGTCTCTCAGTGTACTAGTCTTCCTTGACTCACTGGTCTCTCAGTGTACCAGTCTTCCTTGACTCACTGGTCTCTCAGTGTACTAGTCTTCCTTGACTCACTGGTCTCTCAGTGTACTAGTCTTCCTTGACCCACTGGTCTCTCAGTGTACTAGTCTTCCTTGACTCACTGGTCTCTCAGTGTACTAGTCTTCCTTGACCCACTGGTCTCTCAGTGTACTAGTCTTCCTTGACTCACTGGTCTCTCAGTGTACCAGTCTTCCTTGACCCACTTGTCTCTCAGTGTACTAGTCTTCCTTGACTCACTGGTCTCTCAGTGTACTAGTCTTCCTTGACCCACTTGTCTCTCAGTGTACCAGTCTTCCTTGACTCACTGGTCTCTCAGTGTACTAGTCTTCCTTGACTCACTGGTCTCTCAGTGTACTAGTCTTCCTTGACCCACTGGTCTCTCAGTGTACTAGTTTTCCTTGACTCACTGGTCTCTCAGTGTACTAGTCTTTCTTGACTCACTGGTCTCTCAGTGTACCAGTCTTCCTTGACCCACTTGTCTCTCAGTGTACCAGTCTTCCTTGACTCACTGGTCTCTCAGTGTACTAGTCTTCCTTGACTCACTGGTCTCTCAGTGTACCAGTCTTCCTTGACTCACTGGTCTCTCAGTGTACTAGTCTTCCTTGACTCACTGGTCTCTCAGTGTACTAGTCTTCCTTGACTCACTGGTCTCTCAGTGTACTAGTCTTCCTTGACTCACTGGTCTCTCAGTGTACCAGTCTTCCTTGACTCACTGGTCTCTCAGTGTACTAGTCTTCCTTGACTCACTGGTCTCTCAGTGTACCAGTCTTCCTTGACTCACTGGTCTCTCAGTGTACTAGTCTTCCTTGACTCACTTGTCTCTCAGTGTACCAGTCTTCCTTGACTCACTGGTCTCTCAGTGTACTAGTCTTCCTTGACTCACTGGTCTCTCAGTGTACTAGTCTTCCTTGACTCACTGGTCTCTCAGTGTACTAGTCTTCCTTGACTCACTGGTCTCTCAGTGTACTAGTCTTCCTTGACTCACTGGTCTCTCAGTGTACCAGTCTTCCTTGACTCACTTGTCTCTCAGTGTACTAGTCTTCCTTGACTCACTGGTCTCTCAGTGTACTAGTCTTCCTTGACTCACTTGTCTCTTAGTGTACTAGTCTTCCTTGACTCACTGGTCTCTCAGTGTACTAGTCTTCCTTGACTCGCTGGTCTCTCAGTGTACTAGTCTTCCTTGACTCACTGGTCTCTCAGTGTACTAGTCTTCCTTGACTCACTGGTCTCTCAGTGTACTAGTCTTCCTTGACTCACTGGTCTCTCAGTGTACCAGTCTTCCTTGACTCACTGGTCTCTCAGTGTACCAGTCTTCCTTGACTCACTGGTCTTTCAGTGTACTAGTCTTCCTTGACCCACTGGTCTCTCAGTGTACCAGTCTTCCTTGACTCACTGGTCTCTCAGTGTACTAGTCTTCCTTGACTCACTGGTCTCTCAGTGTACCAGTCTTCCTTGACTCACTGGTCTCTCAGTGTACTAGTCTTCCTTGACTCACTGGTCTCTCAGTGTACTAGTCTTCCTTGACTCACTGGTCTCTCAGTGTACTAGTCTTCCTTGACTCACTTGTCTCTCAGTGTACCAGTCTTCCTTGACTCACTGGTCTCTCAGTGTACCAGTCTTCCTTGACTCACTGGTCTCTCAGTGTACCAGTCTTCCTTGACTCACTGGTCTCTCAGTGTACTAGTCTTCCTGTATTTTAAGCTATCCGAAGTTCCCGCCTCAATGACGCTGCCTAAGAGTTGGTTCTACTCATCTACAACTCTATTGACAAACCAGTACTTCTCTATATTTTTACATAAATCTAAATTTGTCCCACTTCAATCCGTTGTTGAGAGTCTTGTCTTGGTTAAATAATTTCAGTAAGTTGTTTACATTCCTTTTCTATATTCTCTTTTCGTTTCGTACACTTCAATCATATCTTCCCTAATTCTGCGTCTTTCCTGAGAGCGAGTTCAGTGTCTTCAGTCTTATCTTCGTAGGAAAGGTTACTAATATAAGAAATTAACTTCGTCATCCTTCTCTGTATATTTTCCAGATCATTTATGTAACATCGAGACCAGAACTGAGCATTATAATCAAATAAGGTCTAACAGAAGTTGTATAAAGTTAAAGTATTTATACGTTTTGATGTGAAGCTAAGAATACTCTTACCTTCATTGCTAACACTTATGCACTCTTGTTTTGATGTGAAGCCAAGAATACTCTTACCTTCATTGCTAACACTTATGCACTCTTGTTTTGATGTGAAGCCAAGAATACTCTTACCTTCATTGCTAACACTTATGCACTCTTGTTTTGGTTTTAAATTTCTGCTCACCAGAAGTACTAAATAATATTCACACTCAGTTTAACTAAGGTCTATATTATTTACTCTGCAGGTATACCTAAGTATACCTGGAGGGGGGCTTCGAGGGTCAACATCCCCTCGGCCCAGTCAATGATCAGGCCTCGCGATGGATCAGAGCCTGATCAACCAGGCTGTTACTGCTGGCTGCACGCAAACCGACGTACAAACCACAGCCCAGCTGGTCAGGTAATGACTTTAGGTGTCTGTCTAGCGTCTTCTTGAAGACAGCCAGGGGTCTATTGGTAATCCTTCTTATGTATGCTGGGAGGAAGTTGAACAGTCTTGAGCCCCTGACACTTATTGTGTTGTCTCTTAGTATACTCGTGGCGCCCCTGCTTTTCACTGGGGGAATGTTGCACCGCCTGCCGAGTCTTTTGCTTTCGTAGGGAGTGATTTTCGTGTGCAGATTTGGGGCTAGTCCCTCTAAGATTTTCCAAGTGCATATATTTTCATGTATCTTTCTCGCCTGCATTACAGGGAGTACAAATTAAGGGACTTCAACTGTTCCCAGTAATTTAGGTTATTTATCGTACTTATACGTGCTGTGAAAGTTCTCTGTATATTCTCAAGGTCTGCAATCTCGCCTACCTTGAAAGGGGCCGTTAGTGTACAGCAATATTCCAGCCTAGAGAGAACAAGCGATTTTAAGAGAATCATCAATGGCTTGGCATCCCTAATTTTGAAGGTTCTCATTATCTATCCCATCATTTTCCTGGCAGATGTGGTAGAACATAAAAACATAAGAAAGGAGGAACACTGCAGCAGGCCTGTTGGCCCATACTAGGCAAGTCCTTCACATTCCATCCCACTAACAAGGTATTTGTTCAACCCAATCTTAAATGCTACCTAAGAAATAAGCTTTGATAATTCTATTTACTCATGTGCAATTCCCACTCAAATCCAACCCCTCTCACTCATGAATTTATCCAACCTAAATTTGAAACTACCCAAGGTCCTAGCTTCAATAACCCTACTAGGCAGACTGTTCCACTCATCAACTACCCTATTTCCAAACCAATACTTTCCTATATCCTTTCTAAATCTAAACTTATCTAATTTGAATCCATTATTGCGGGTTCTCTCTTGGAGAGATATTCTCAAGACCTTATAGATACGTTGTTGTGATCTATGAAAGTGAGATTATCTGATATTATCACTCCCAGGTCCTACACATTAGTTTTTTCGCTCAATTTTGTGGTTGGAATTTGTTTTATATTCAGATTCAGTTTTTATTTCCTTAAGTTTTCCATAGGGAAATAATTGAAATTTGTCTTCATTGAACTTCATATTGTTTTCTGAGTCCCATGTAAAGATCTGGTTGATGTCTGCTTGGAGACTTGCAGTGTCCTCCATGGATGACAGTCATGCAATTCAGGCGTCATCCGCAAAGGATGACGCCACAGTGCTGTGGCTTACATCTCTGTCATGTCAGTTATGAGGATGAGGAACAGGATGGTGTAATAGCACGTATTTTGTGTGCTATTACACCATGATAGCACTTATTGAAGGCTTTCGCAAAGTCTGTGTATACTACATCTGTATTTTGTGTGTCCTCCAGAGCATCCAAGACCATGTCATAGTGGTCCAGTAGTTGTGAGAGGCAGGAGCGACCTGCTCTAAACCCGTGCTGTCCTGGGTTGTGCAACTGATGCGTTGCCATAATTATTTTATTTTCCTACAATTAGAAACTCACACTTGTCAGCATTAAACTGTAGCTGATACTTGAGCGACAACAGCAACCTCTCCATGTCAAGGATGACCTGGAGACCATGTTATGGCCAGAGATGATGATAATAATAATAATATAATAATAATAACTGTAATATAATAATAATAATAATAATAATAATAATAATAATAATAATAATAATAATAATAATAATAATAATAATAATACAATAATAATAATAATAATGACGCAACAAAGTGTCTCGTAGCTTAATCATTATTGTTGCAGCAGTCATAGAAGGTGGTTGTGCTCTCCAAGTTTATATTTTGAGGTGAAAGTTTGGTGATTTTCTTAGCCAAACACTTTTTAAACTTATACTAAATATTCACTGAACAAGCTATTGATATGCATGCGAGGCATATTATATTAATTTTATTTTCCTACTGAATGATATAAATACTTGTGATTAGCTGTCATGCTCTGTATTATAATGATAAATTATTGAATAAAGTTTCTGTTTATCTTCTAATTGTTTGTTGTTTTCTTCTTCCAGATGCCTGGTACTTGTGTAAACAGGGCAGACAACTGCTGCTACATTTGTGGTGAGGTGACCTTTGTATCACAGAAGCGCCGTACAACTGCTATGGTTAGAAAGACATATCACCTATATTTTGGATGCAAGATTGGTGACCAGGATAAGAACTGGGCTCCACACTAATGCTGCAACAATTGTGCTACTAACCTTCGCCAATGGTTGCTGTGCTAGTGACATGGTGGGAGCCAACAGACCATACCAACAATTGTTATTTCTGCATGGTACCTCCAGTACAAAAGGGCTTGTCAAAGAAAAAAAAAGGCGTCCATTGAATATCCAAACATTGCATCAGCTATTCGCCCAGTTCCACATGGAGAAGGTCTACCTGTTCCTGATGCAACAACTTTGGTATCCATCGAGTCAGATGAAGAAAGTTGTGAAGAGGAAGAAGAGAAAGGTGACAGTGCTGGATTACAGTGACTGAAACTTTGATGAAGCACACTCCTCTAGGCCACATCTCATAACAAAAGGGGACCTCCATGACCTTGTCTGGGATCTGCAACTACCCAAAAATAAGGCAGAGCTGCTGGGCTCTCGTCTTCAACAGTGGAATCTCCTAGCAGCTGATGTGAAGATTTCAAAATTTCGTGACCATCAGCAGCAGTTCAACGATTTCTTCATAATGGAAGGTGATTTAGTGGGGTGCAACAATATTAATGGTGTGATGGAAGCACTTGGCATCGACTACGATCCCAGTCACTGGAGGCTGTTCATAGATTCATCAAAAACGAGTCTGAAAGTTGTCTTGCTGCATAACGACAATAGTAAACCATCAGTTACTGTGGGCTATGCAACACATATGAAAGAAACTTATGAGAATATAAAGCATATGTTGCAATGCATGAAATGTGATGAACATCAATGGCAGCTCTGTGGTGACTTAAAGGTTGTTGCTCTTGTGATGGGCTTGCAGGGCGGATACACCAAGTACTGCTGCTCTCTATGTGAATGGGACAGTCGTGCAAGAGGTTGCCACTACATCAGGAGAGACTGGCCACCTCGTCAATCATTGGAGTCTGGGATGAAAAATGTTCAACATCCACCTCTCATTGAACCAAACAAATTTTTTCTGCCACCACTACACATAAAACTGAGGCTCATGAAAAACTTTGTAAAAGCTATGGACAAATCCGGTCAGGGATTCAAGTATTTAGCATCAAAATTCCCCTCACTGAGCGACGCTAAGATAAGAGAGGGAGTCTTCAATGGTCCTCAGATTCGAGAGCTTCTTAAAGATGGTGACTTTGAATCAGACCTTCATGGAGAGGAGAAAGCTGCTTGGGAAGTATTCAAGTTAGTGGCGAAGGGAGTTCTGGGAAACAGAAGGGAAGGGAACTATGAAGAATTGGTGGAAAACCTCATCAAGGCTTACAAGAACATGGGATGTAACATGTCACTTAAAATCCACTTTTTGGACTCAAATTTAGACTTTTTTCCAGTGAACTGTGGGGCAGTTAGTGACGAACATGGGAAAAGGTTTCACCAAGATATTTCAACCATGGAAAAATGGTACCATGGCAAATGGGGCACAAGAATGCTTGCAGACTATTGCTGGACATTGGCAAGAGATGATTCTTCAGCCCACTATAAGCGTCAAGCAAAAAGACAGAGAGTAGGTCCGGATTAGAGTTTAAAACATACTGACACATATTGTACGTTATAATAAAATAATCAAATATATTACATGTCTCGTATCTTTAAACTTATAGCCAATAAGCATTTTTCAAGGTGATATTTGGATTCAGGACATGGAAATACATAAGAATTAACTAATCTCATTTAAGAAGCATACAACTTATCAAAAATTGTTGACCAGTGTTATCAGTAAAATAGGTACCTGGGTGATAGTCGACTGGTGTGGGTCGCATCCCGGTACAAAACTGCCCTAATTTGCCCGAAATGCTCTGCATAACAAGCGGCTTTCTATATAATAATATATCATTGATGTCAGCTAGGACTGTATACCTTGTACATGAACTTGTAATGAGATAATATAATAATAATAAAGATATTATTATTATATTACCTCATTACATGCTAGTCTGACATTATAAAAGCAATATTGAAAGTATTCGACTGCCCGTTTTTATTATTTATTTCAAAAATTTGAAAATTACTGCTGGTGCTATACAAGTCAAACTTCAGTGGTACTTCAGCTGTTTAAATAAAATCACTAAATGTTTGAATACTGGGTCAAAGTGGGTTAAAAATGTTAATGGTGTGGGAGAGGCGCGTGGGTAGGCAGGAGTCAGGTAGATTATCACAGGATAACACAAGTGGGTAATTCTCTCAGATATTCATGTGGTCACGGCCCCTTGCAACCCGCCCATCCTAAACACCTGTCGATATTGTAACCAGATTTAAATAATAATAATAATAATAATCTTTATTTCTACAAGTAATGTACAAGTTATACAGGCCTAGCTGACATCAATGACATACTACCATATAGAAGCCCCTTGTTATGCAGAGCATTTCGGGCAAATTAGGTCAGTTTTGTCCCAGGATGCGACCCACACCAGCCGACTAACACCCAAGTACCTATTTTAATGATGGGTGAACACGGACAGCAGGTGCCTTATGGAAACACGTCCTAATGTTTCCACCTATACCGGGGATCGAACCACGGACCTCAGTATGTGAGATGAGTGCATTACTACTGTAACTTGTTTAGTTAGCTATCAGAACTTTGCGGCCCAGTCTCTGGACCCATTATATGCCTCTGTAATATTTTGACTAGCGCCCACAACATAGGTATGGGGGCTGAATATGAAACATATTAAATTAAAACGATATGAAACATTACTGCCCATCATTGACACATCTTAATACCTGTGTGTGTAACTCTTATTAACGCCTCACTCCCCCTCAACATGTCTCGTTGTTTTTCTCGACACTGGTAGTCATATTCCCATTCTGCAGTTGTTCTAAACACATTCACTCGTAAAAAACAACAGTGAAAAAAACACCTGTTCATACTCTTGGAATAAGATCAAATACTCTGTCCTTATCCTAAGGTTAAGATCAAACCTTATTCTAGGGTTAAGATGAAGCACCCTGTCCTTATCCTAGGGATAAGATCAAACATCCTTGTCTCATTTTCTTTCCTGGGCTCCGGGAGTGGAGCTGAATATTGGATCAAACACCTCACAACAATAATATACACCATTCCGAAAAAAAATCTTCAAGAAAAATAAAAAAATTCTACCTTATATGATGAATTAAACACTTCCTGGTGATTACACTACTCAAGACTGATAAAAAACACGGATGTTTGATAATGAACGGAAGCGAAATATTCTCTGTACTTTGGGAAGCTAAAAATTTTTTTATGAGATTGTCAACAAAGGCAGAGATTATAATTATCATCGAAAATGGTGGGTAGAACGAGAATAACCCAGTGGTGGGGTTGCCAACTGCCCTCTTCCCTCGTGGGGTGTCAACTCAACTTCTACAATAACTAATAAACTTATAGTGAAATGATTGGCGAAATCCTCGACTCTACTGAAGCCTCCGAGCTCAGGCTGGTAGAATTCTATTATAGATTATAAACAATACCGACACATACTGATGAATAAAACACATGTGCAACACTTGAGTACGTATCTTTATTGTCGAAACGTTGGGATTGATGGGATAAAGATAGAAATGTTAAAAGCAGGTGGGGATATAGTTTTGGAGTGGTTAGTGTTTTAATTTAATAAATGAATGGAAGAGGGTAAGGTACCTAGGGACTGGCAGAGAGTATGCATAGTTCCTTTGCATAAAGGCAAAAAGGACAAAAGAGAGTGTAAAAATTATAGGGGAATATACTTGGTAAAGTGTATGGTAGAGTTATTATTGAAAGAATTAAGAGTAAGACGGAGAGTAGGATACCAGATGAACAAGGAGGCTTTATGAAGGGTAGGGGGATGTAGACCAAGTGTTTTCAAATACAAATATTTTTTTCTTCGCAATTTTACATAGAAGTTTACATAGAAGTGCAAGGAGAGCCACTGACATGCCATGGCATTAAGAGCATCTTAATCTAATGGCTTATAGACTATGTACATAATATTGGAGAAATTGATTGAGTTTGACGTGTTTAAATATTGTTCAGATTACAATATGATGATATTACATTGGGCAAATTACAATATGGTGATACTACATTGTAACAAGTGTTTAGTAGGATTGTAATTAATAGTAAAAATTGAAATTATCTAATATAGGTGAACAGTATTTAGATAAGGGTAAAGAGGTTTTTGTGGCATTTATGGATTTGGAAAAGGCATATGATAGGTTGGATAGGGGGCAATGCTGTAGATGTTGCAAATGTATGGAATAGGAGGTAGGTTAATGAAAGCGGTGAAAAGTTTTTACGAGGATAGTGAGGCTCAGGTTAGAGTATGTAGGCGAGAGGGAGATTATTTCCCAGTAAAAGTAGGCCTTAGACAGGGATGTGTGATGTCACCATGGTTGTTCAATATATTTACAGATGGAGTTGTAAGAGAAGTGAATGCTCGGGTGTTGGCAAGAGGTGTGGGGTTAAAAGATAAAGAATCTAACACAAAGTGGGAGTTGTCACAGTTGCTCTTTGCTGATGAGACTGTGCTTTTGGGAGATTCTGAAGAGAAATTGCAGAGGTTGGTTGATGAGTTTTGTATGGTATGTAAAAGAAGGAGATTAAAAGTGAATATAGGAAAGAGTAAGGTGATGAGGATAACAAAAAAAATTAGGTAATGGAAGATTGGAGGGAGAGAGTATGGAGGAGGTGAATTTGTTCAGATATTTGGGAGTGGATGTGTCAGCAATGGGTCTATGAAGGATGAAGTTAATCATAGAATTGACGAGGGGAAAAAGGTGAGTGATAGTAGATAAATGTAGATTTAGAAAATATATAACATTTGGCAGTATAGTTGTAGATAAGTGGGAAAAGAAGTAAGTGGTGTCACTGAAACATATAATTTATGTACCGTTAAAATAGGTTAGACATACATGAGAGGGAGTGGTTGTGTGAGTTGGACACCTGCCTAGCATGGACCTGCCAGCCTATTGCAGTGCTCCTGTACTGTAGTATAATGAACTCTGTTGTGTTAGTGGCTCTGGGGTTACCTTCCCCACTGCGCGGTCTCAGACCAGGTCTCCTAGGCTGGATAGGAAATATTAAAGGAATAACAACTATTAAGACGCACATAGGAAAGTAAAGGTATGTGTATAGTGACTGTAAGTATAAATTTGCAGGATTTACCAATTATCTTACGTGTTCATGAGACAAAGAAAAAAAACAGCAACCCTGGAAGAGGAAAAAAAAAAAAGACTATGTTTCCATCTCACTCATTTGATGAGGGTAGTAACTCCCTGGATGGTTGCTGTCTACCAACCTACTACGTGCAACCATACTAACCAGACACACATTATAATACACAGGATGTTAGTGCCACAAAGTGACACACCAACCATAAGACTTCTCGTACATCTTACCTGAAACGAATGTTTGACAAGTTGTTTTCAACACCTTCCTCTACGTCACTTGCTGCACTATATCAGTCACTGCTTATTGATAGACACAAACATATCACACGAAAATATATAACCGCTTACAGTCGCTGCTGTATCTTGCGCCCCGCGTAAGATTCACACCAATTGATCTTTTCTCTGGCTTGTATATTATAATTATATTTTCAGTCAGTATAAACTTAGAGAGTAGCGCTTTCAGTTGAATAAAGGTTACCTGGCAGCAGCGTCGACCATAAGTACAAGGAGAGCAAAGGTTGACTTGGTTACAAGGAGTCAGTCGAGAGCTGCTAAACCGCACCCAGCTACACTCACAACCACACACACACTGCCTCCCCTCTCTCTCACCCACTCCAGTGCCACTGCTACCCCCCTAATCTAACTGCCACCCCCACTATCACTGCCACCCCACTATCTGCCACCCCCACTATCACTGCCACCCCCACTATCACTGCCACCCCACTATCACTGCCACCCCCACTATCACTGCCACCCCCACTCTGCCACCCCAACTATCACTGCCACAGCCCATCTCACTGCCACCCCCAGTCTCACTGCCACAACCATTATCACAGCCATCCCCACTCTGCCACCCCACTCTCACTGCCGCCCCCATTCTCATTGCCACCCCCACTCTTATTGCCACCCCATAATCTTACTGCCATCCCCACTATCAATGCCACTCCCACTATCACTGCCACCCCCACTCTTACTGCCACCCCCACACTTACTGCCATCCACACTCTTACTGCAACCCCACTCTTACTGCCACCCCACTCTTACTACCACCCCCACTATCCCTGCCACCCCTCTCTTACTGCCACCCCATTATCACTGCCACCACCACTCTTACTGCCACCCCACTATCACTGCCACCCCAACTCTTACTGCCACCCCCATTATCACTGCCACCACCACTCTTACTGCCACCCTCACTCTTACTGCCACCCCCACTTACTGCCATCCCAACTCTTACTGCCACCCCCACTCTTACTGCCACCCTCTGCCACCCCACTCTTACTGCCACCCTCACTCTTACTGCCACCCTCACTCTCACTGCCACCCCACTCTTACTGTCATCCTCTCTTACTGCTACCCTCACTCTTACTGCCACCCTCACTCTTACTGCCACCCTCACTCTTACTGCCACCCCCAATCTTACTCCCACCAACACTCTTACTGCCACCAACACTCTTTCTGCCACCCTCACTCTTACTGCCATCCAGACTCTTACTGCCATCCCCACTCTTACTGCCACCCCCACTCTTACTGTCACCCTCACTCTTACTGCCACCCCCACTTTTACTGCCACCCTCACTCTTACTGCCACCCTCACTCTTTCTTTCACCCTTACTCTTACTACCACCCCACTCTTACTGCCACCCTCACTCTTACTGCCAACCCCACTCTTACTGCCACCCTTACTCTTACTGCCACCCTCACTCTTACTGCCACCTTCACTCTTACTGCCACCAACACATTTACTGCCACCCTCACTCTTACTGCCACCCTCACTCTTAATGCCACCCTCACTCTTACTGCCACCCCCACTTACTGCCATCCCCACTCTTACTGCCACCCCACTCTTACTGCCACCCTCACTGCCACCCCACTTTTATTGCCACCCTCACTCTTACTGCCACCCCACTCTTACTCATCCTCTCTCTTACTGCCACCCTCACTCTTACTGCCACCCCCACTCTTACTGCCACCCCCACTCTTACTGCCACCAACACTCTTACTGCCACCCTCACTCTTACTGCCACCCTCACTCTTACTGCCACCCTCACTCTTACTGCCACCCTCACTCTTACTGCCACCCCCACTCTTACTGCCACCAACACTCTTACTACCTGGAGTCTACCTGGAGAGAATTCCAGGGGTCAACGCCCCCGCGGCCCGGTCCGTGACCAGGCCTCTTGTTGGACCAGAGCCTGATCAACCAGGCTGTTACTGCTGGCCGCACGCAGTCCAACGTACGAACCACAGCCCGGCTGATCAGGTACCGACTTGAGGTGCCTGTCCAGTGCCTGCTTGAAGACAGCCAGGGGCTTGTTGGTAATCCCCCTGATGTATGCTGGGAGGCAGTTGAACAATCTTGGGCCCCTCACACTTATTGTGTTGTCCCTCAACGTGCTAGTGGCACCCCTGCTCTTCATTGGGGGAATGTTACATCGCCTGCCGAGTCTTTTGCTTTCGTAGGGAGTGATTTTTGTGTGCAAGTTTGGTACTAAGCCCTCGAGAATTTTCCATGTGTATATAATAATGTATCTCTCCCGCCTGCGTTCTAGAGAGTACAGGTTTAGGAACTTCAAGCGTTCCCAGTAGTTGAGGTGGTTTATCGCACTTATGCATGCCGTGAAGGTTCTCTGCACATTTTCAAGGTCAGCAATTTCACCCGCCTTGAAAGGTGCAGTTAGTGTGCAGCAATATTCCAGCCTAGATAGAACAAGCGATCTGTAAAGTGTCAACATGGGCTTGGCATCCCTGGTTTTGAAGGTTCTCATTATCCATCCTGTCATTTTTCGAGCAGATGCAATTGCTACATTGTTATGGTCCTTGAAGGTGAGATCCTCTGACATGATCACTCCCAGGTCTTTGACATTAGTTTTTCGCTCTATTGTGTGGTTGGAATTAGTTTTGTACTCCGATGAGATTTTAATTTCTTCACGTTTTCCGTATCTGAGTAATTGAAATTTCTCATCATTGAACTTCATATTGTTTTCTGCAGCCCATTTAAAGATTTGGTTTATGTCTGCTTGGAGTCTTGCAGTGTCTTCAACGGTGGACACTGTCATGCAGATTCGGGTGTCATCTGCAAAGGAAGACACAGCACTGTGGCTTATATCCCTGTCAATATCTGATATGAGGATGAGGAATAGGATGGGAGCAAGTACTGTGCCTTGTGGAACAGAGCTTTTCACAGTAGCTGCCTCAGACTTTACTCTGTTGACTACTACTCTTTGTGTTCTATGTGTTAGGAAATTATAAATCCATCTACCAACTTTTCCTGTTATTCCTTTATCACGCATCTTGCCACCAACCAACACTCTTACTGCTACCCCTCACTCTTACTGCCATCCAGACTCTTACTGCCATCCCCACTCTTACTGCCATCCCCACTGTTACTGCCACCCCCACTCTTACTGCCACCTTCACTCTTACTGCCACCCTCACTCTTACTGCCACCCTCACTCTTACTGCCACCCCCACTCTTACTGCCACCAACACTCTTACCGCCACCAACACTCTTACTGCTACCCCTCACTCTTACTGCCATCCAGACTCTTACTGCCATCCCCACTCTTACTGCCACCCTCACTCTTACTGCCACTCCCACTTTTACTGCCACCCTCACTCTTACTGCCACCCTCACTCTTTCTTTCACCCTCACTCTTACTACCACCTCCACTCTTACTGTCACCCTCACTCTTACTGCCACCCCCACTCTTACTGCCACCCTCACTCTTACTGCCACCCTCACTCTTACTGCCACCTTCGCTCTTACTGCCACCCCCACTCTTACTGCCACCGTCACTCTTACTGCCACCCTCACTCTTAATGCCACCCAAACTCTTACTGCCATACCCTCTCTTACTGCCACTCAAATTATTACTGCCACTCCCACTCTTACTGCCATCCACACACTTATTGCCACCCCCACTCTTACTGCCATCCCCACTCTTACTGCCATCCAAACTCTTACTGCCATCCCCACTATCACTGCCACCTCCACTATCACTGCCATCCCCACTCTTACTGCCATCCCCACTATCACTGCCACTCCCACTCTTACTGCCATCCACACTCTTACTGCCACCCCCACTATCACTGCCACACCCACTCTTACTACCAACCCAATCTTACTGACACCCCCACTATCACTGCAACCCCCACTCTTACTGCCACCCCCACTCTTACTGCCACCCTCACTCTTACTGCCACTCCCACTATCACTGCCACCCCCACTCCTACTGACATCCCCACTCTTACTGCCATCCCCACTCTTACTGCCACTCCCACTATCACTGCCACCCCCACTCTTACTGCCACTCCACTATCACTGCAACCCCCACTCTTACTGCCACCCCAACTATCACTGCCACCTCCACTCTTACTGCCACCCCCACTATCACTGCCACCTCCACTCTTACTGCCACTATCACTCTCACTGCCACCCGTACTCTTACTGCCGCCACCACTCTCACTGCCACCCCCACTCTTAGTGCTACTCCCACTCTTACTACCATCCCCACTTTTACTGCCACCCCCACTCTTAATGCCACCCTTACTCTTACTGCCATCCCCACTCTTACTGTCACCCTCACTCTTACTGCCACCCCCACTCTTACTGCCACCCCCACTCTTACTGCCACCCTCACTCTTACTGCCATCCCTACTCTTACTGCCACCCTCACTCTTACTGCCACCCCCACTCTTACTGTCACCCCGACTCTTACTGTTACCCCCATTCTTACTGCCACTCCCACTCTTACTGCCACCCCCACTCTTACTGCCACCCTCACTCTTACTGCCATCCCTACTCTTACTGCCACCCTCACTCTTACTGCCACCCTCACTCTTACTGCCACCCCCACTCTTACTGCCACCCCCACTCTCACTGCCACCCTCATTCTTACTGCCATCTCCACTCTTACTGCCACGCCCACTCTTACTGCCACCCTCACTCTTACTGCCATCCCTACTCTTACTGCCACCCTCACTGTTACTGCCATCCCCTCTCTTACTGCCACCCCCACTTTTACTGCCACCCCCACTCTTACTGCCACTCTCACTCTTACTGCCACCCCTACTTTTACTGCCACCCTCACTCTTACTGCCACTCTCACTCTTGCTGCCACGCCTAGTCTTAGTGCCGCCCACACTCCTACTGCGGCTCCGACTCTTACTGCCACCCCACTCTTACTGCCACCCCCACTCTTACTGCCACCCCCTCTATCCCTGCCACCCCCACTATCACTACCACCCCCACTCTTACTACCACCCCCAATATTGCCACCCCCAACTTTTACTGTGGTGTTAATGTGTGTGGTAGATCAGTGTTGGTGTTAATTGAGGTGGTAGATCAGTGTTGCTGTTAATGGAGGTGTTGGCTCAGTGTTAGTGTTAATAGATGATGGTAGATCAGTATTAGTGTTAATGGGTGATGGTAGATCAGTGTTAATGTTAATGGGTGATGGTAGATCAGTGTTATTGTTAATGGATGATGGTAGATCAGTGTAAGTGTTAATGGGTGATGATTGATCAATGTTATTGTTAATGGGTGATGGTAGATCAGTGATAGTGTTAATGGGTGATGATAGATCAGTGTTATTGTTAATGGGTGATGGTAGATCAGTGTTAGTGTTAATGGGTTATGATAGATCAGTGTTATTGTTAATGGGTGATGATAGATCAGTGTTAGTGTTAATGGGTGATGGTAGATCAGTGTTATTGTTAATGGGTTGTGATAGATCAGTGTTATTTTTAATGGGTGATGATAGATCAGTGTTAGTGTTAATGGGTGATGGTAGATCAATGTTATTGTTATTGGGTGATGATAGATCAGTGTTAATGTTAATGGGTGATGATAGATCAGTGTTAGTGTTAATGGGTGATGATAGATCAGTGTTAGTGTTAATGGGTGATGGTATATCAGTGTTAGTGTTAATGGGTGATGATAGATCAATGTTAGTGTTAATTGGTGATGGTAGATCAGTGTTAGTGTTAATGGGTGATGATAGATCAGTGTTAGTGTTAATGGGTGATGAGAGATCAGTGTTAGTGTTAATGGGTGATGATAGATCAGTGTTAATGTTAATGGGTGATGATAGATCAGTGTTAATGTTAATGGGTGATGGTAGATCAGTTTAAACTTGCCGGGGCTCCCCACTACCTGTGATGGTAGACTCAGCTGGTCGTGACGTCACGTCGGCACTTCTGGATTTCTACAGAATCTGGTCAAGGGGGGATATAATTTTGTATCGTAAAAATTCTTATGATTTATGCTAAATCTAGAGCTCATTCACGTCTGTGGAGAATTATTAGTCTTAATAAATTAACGTAAGCTCACAATTCTTGTCAGAAATCCCGTAATAAGGGAGGATAACGTTATAGAAAGGCCAAAGGCTCGGACGACGATCGTCGGTTATTGCCGTCGCCATTGGTAAAGATTCTGCTAATATTTCGCCTGTAAGGTAAGCCGCACTGCATTTGTATATGTGGGGCAATGCCAACACGCGAATCCATCTTGTTGAAGTATTAGATTAACCGAGTGCCTAGTGCTGTTAAGTTTATGGTTGTGGTAGTGTTGGTATGGGCCCCATAGTAGAGTGGAAGTAAGGCTGTGTCAGCCCAGCCCTTTTTCACCCTTATAAGTATGTCATACCTTATCCCTGAGGCCTCCTAAGGGGTCTTCATGCCTTTAAATTGTTGATATTGAGTCTAATTGCCTGCCATTGATTGTTCATGCAATTTCTTTCCCCTCTGGCTAGTGTTATTTTACATTATGATTTTTCTTTTAGATAAGGCATTATATTTATGTATTTGTGGTTTAAATTCACGTAATGTGTGTGTGTGTGTGTAGGTGTACATGTACGTGGGAGCACCAGTGTAGACATTGTGTACGTGCCCATATTGTGTACACTGTCTTAAACAAGTAGATCAAACCACCCATCCATCAGTATTAACAGGTCATTATACAACCTACAAACTTGGTAGCCTAAATATACTCCATTGTTTTCTGGCATCTGCAGTGTCTGGCTGAATTTATCTGGTGGATCATGTAGTCCATATTATCCCATGTTCATTTAGTTTTTCATGTAGGCAAGTCATGCACTGTACACACCTAATTACACTACACATAAGGCATTTGTAATTCAGCTCTTATTAATTACAAATTGTATATATTCATCGTAGATAACAAAATTACATTTTTTGGTTATCCTAAGTAATCTACACATATACTGCTATGTATGGTAATCTATGTAACTATTTGTGTGTGCCTGAATAAAAACTTACTTGCTAACCTACGATGTGGAAACACTTCCTAAAAAAGAATTTCATTTCCTCTCCTACTTAGTTCTATCCCTTCTAGGTAGGTTCTTTGATATTGGTTCAGAGTTCTTGATTCGGGACCTTGAAGCTCATCTCCTTGTCCTTGTCAAACCTAATTGTCTCCCATTCCCTGAGGTGCTGTATGGCCCATGGGTTTATCATTAATGCAATAATAAGGTTAATGTTGAGTTTAGGGGCACATTTTAAGTTAAGTAATAATGTATTATGTAAATTCTGAAATATTAGGTGGAATATGCAATGGAGGCAGTTATATTTTGTGCATTTAGGACAAAAAAAGTAAGCCAACCTAACCTAGATTTCGAGGGAAATTTTAGGCAAGCTTAGGTTGTTATATTTATTTTTGAGTTACCAATACAAAATGAAACAAAGCAAAAAAAGCTCTGTCCATTATCTAAAAATATCTATTGCATAACCCTCTAAATTCAGTCGCCTATGAACTGTAACTTGTTTGCTATTTTTCTGTCATTATGCTCTTGGCTTTTGTTGATGGTTTATTGAAATTAACAGACTTGAGTTTGCTTAAACTTTCTTCAAAAAATAATAAAAATTACTAAGGTAGAAAACCATATTCATGTCAGCTATGGCAGGTGTTGGATATGTTATCATTAGCCTTTGTTAAATTGTCATGAATTGCCACCAGCTCCCACTGTTGGGTAGGGTTAAAAATACATCTTATAGAGTGGTTGGACGTGAATAGTGTCTGACTGGCATGGACAGAGGGCTACTGCATTGCATTTTTTCTTACATGCATATGTTTGTTAGTTTATATCAGTTTCACTCATACAAAAGTTCCTACTTTATGTATTGTTTTTAGCTTAGGTTCAATATCTGCCACTCTTAACATACTGTATATACTTATTAGGATGATCAAACACCCCAAGATTGAGCAACTGGATTGTCCCTAGTCTTAAAATGTTCCATTTACTCAATATTGATATTGCCAATTATTTCTTAAATTCTGAATTTATTTTGGGGGGTCTACCTTGAGCCACAAGGTTGACAAAAATGACATGCAGTCACATGCAATTAAAAAACCTGTACAAGGAAAAGTCAAAGACTGAATGTAGTGTGTAGCACTATTGATGAAAGAAACATTTGGATGTGTGCTGATGATCCTTTATTCAGATACAACATAATGAATGCTCCTAGCTGCAAAGAAACGGAATACAAAATTTAGGATGCACAACATGACTATAAGTACACATTGTACCTACCAGTCCTAACTGTACACGGTATGAAAGGAAATCTGTATTGGGTAATTACTAACTTACATTTTATAAAAGGTAACGTGTGGCGTTGGCCTCACAGTGCTCTTTGTTTACACCCCACGTTTCTCATCCTCCCCTACAGGTGTTGCATGGGTGCCGCCAACCCGCCATATTTGACTCAATCTATGTCACTTTATCTACATCCCACAACTATAACTGCAGCACTTATAACTTCTTTAATCAAACTAACATTTTTTTTAAAAAATTCTGTATTAATGTGATTTGCAGCAACAGTAACATAAACAACTGCCTTTTAATTTTCCTACTAGTAACATAATTTTCAATTAAAACCATGTATTTTTGCTTAAGACAGGATTTCAGTATTTTTTTTTTTTTTAACTAAAAGTTTGCTTCTACTTGATTGATAGACTACATAGTTGAGGCTGAAACTTTTCCAAAATTTAGAGCAATTTGAAGTTAGTAAATGAAAGAAAATAACGTAGGGACAGAAAGTTCACACAAATTTATAAATGAGATGTTTGATGCACTGCTATTTGCTGTTCCTGTTAGCTATTACACCCACTCATTCTCAATCATGTATATGTTTTCTGAGCTCCTGAGTTTCCTATAATTAGTCTGCTGGGTGAAAAACTTGGAATAGTAATTACATTAATGTGTTTCCAGGAAATACTGAAATAAATTTTTTTATTTGTGAATGTTTTATCCAGGATGCTCATTGATCTCAAGATTTTTTTTATCAATTTTCATATTTGCCAGGTCTAGGCCATCAGTTTAAAATGAAGTTCTCTATTCATGCTACTGTATATACCTCTGAAAAATCACAATACAAGATTTTCTGTCATATTGCTCCATTCACCTTAGCGGACTTGAGAGTTTCCTATCAAATCTGTCTTGTATTGTTTAGAGGCATTTAAAATTCCCTCCCATAGAAGTTTACCATTCATCATTTTTTTTTATTTTTGGGGTTAGTAAGATTATTTAGGTACAAGTACACACATATACAGTTACACATTATCATACATAGTAACATATGTATAAATTATCTAGGATAATTAAAAAAAGTCAAAGTGACTGTATATAATCCCTGAGATTGTCATGTCCTTCAAAAAATTGCAGCCAGATAGACTGTCCCTTCGGCCTTTATATCTTTTCTTATGCAGCAGCTGTTCCATATGTACAATAGGTTTGACAAGTACATGAGTGGTAGTTAAAGGACATGAGGATGAGAGAAGAAGGGTTGAGGGTAAAGGGGATTCCAGGTTCCTAATTGCTAGTGCATGCAGTAGGTGACATAGTTGGGGAGTAGGATGGTTATGTAGCAGGAGGAGAGGTGGCATAGTGTAAAGGGGATAAGGTGGCACTGGTTTGTTAATCCTCATTGATGGTTTCTTAGTTCTGGATTCTGAAACTTATTTCTCCTTTCTTGTTTTGTGCTTCATCTTTTCTCCTCCAACCTTGGCTTTGCTGCTTTTCTTTAGTAAGCTTGATGCCTTTATAGAAATATTTTTGTACCAGTACTATTGTCAGAGATTGCATTTTCTGTTTAGTACCTGTTTCCCTTTCTGCTGTTGATCTTTAATTATTTTTTTTTCAGTTTACCTCAGTGATAAAAAAAATGGATGGGCAGATTGTATCATATAGACTTTAAAAAGGCTTTTGATCAAGTTTTCCATGAGAAACTAGTTTGGAAGTTTTGAAACAGAATTAAAAGTAGGACTATAAAATTTTTTAAAGACTTTGTTTGAGAGGAAAATGTGAACAGTGATAAGAGCGAGAAAAAAAAGGTTGTCTTAAGAAAATAGTATTACCAATGAGTGCAACAGAGATCTATGCTTGCTACTATAAAGTTTTTAATTTAAATAGTACATAACTTCCTAGAGATTGGTCTATAGGAAAAAGTAATGAACCAAAGCTGTAATTCAAAAGATAACTCCATAGAGGCTTCTTTAAACCCTGGAGAGCAAAGGTTTAAGGTTCACTCAGAAACATTTTACTGTAGAAGTGTAGATGCACTGGTTTATTGCTGTATATAGAGTTTAACTTTTTAGAAATTTGATGATTTTTTGAACTTATTCCAGTCAAAAATGTCATTATTTTGTGTATTGATACTCATTCAAAGTTATTGTACGTAATTACATATAACATTGAGTCTGCCAGTGGGTCATATAGTGCACTGATCAAACCTATGTTAAATGATTAGTGAGTAAATAGTTCACCTAACATACTCTTCCTTTATAGAGATGTTCCTACATAAAGCACATAAAACCTTTTTTTTTTAACACGTCGGCCGTCTCCTGCCGAGGCAGGGTGACCCAAAAAAGAAACACTCACCATCATTCAACACTTTCATCATCATTCACTCATAATCACTGTCTTTGCAGAGGTGCAAAGATATGATAATTTAGATGTCACTCCAAACAGCCAATATCCCAAGCCCCTCCTTTAAAGTCCAGGCATTGTACTTCTCACCTCCAGGACTCAAGTCCGGCTCAGTTTCCCTGAATCCCTTCACAAAATATTACCCTGCTCACACTCCAGCAACTCGTCAGTTCCCAAAAACCATAAAACCATTAGTCTCCGTTCATTCCTAACTAACACGCTCACACATGCCTGCTGCATATCCAGGCTCCTTGTACACAAAACCTCTTTTACCCCCCTCCTTCTCTCCATCCTTTCCTAGGACAACTCTTACCCCTCCTCCCCTCTACTACAGATTTATACACCCTCCAAGTCATTCTATTTTCCTCCATTTTCTTACCAGTCTTAGTCACTTTAATATCCTATCTTGAAATCTTTACTTTTTTTTTTCAGATAGTTCATGGTAGAGATGCAACTGTAAGGTTGTGGTGGTGGTGCTGGAGGTGGGTTGTGGTGAAATCATGGGATTGTGTTTGTGTGGCGCTTGGTGCCAGTGACCAGGGACATGCCGAGCATCCATGAGACTATTGAGTCTGATGAGAGCTTCTCTTCTCTCTCTGATGCCAACCAGGAAGAAGACAAAAACCATGACCCGCAGCCAAGCCACAGCACTGCCCCACACTCGCCAGAAGTGAAGAAGCCCAAGAGCCACCACACACAGGAACAAGATAAGGCAGGACACCGTAAGGGAGCTCCTCGGGGCTCCCCTGCAGACCCTCAGCAGGTCCGGGAGCCTCGAGCTCTGGTTGAGTACTCTGACGTCAGTTCAGAAGCATTCTCGGAGCCAGAGGCAGGTGAGATCACTGATAGTCCTAGCCATAGCCCTGTCTTGAGTCCTCGATTAAATAGACAGCGGCATCGTTCAGCATCTCGCTCAAGACTCAGTCCTCGCCCTAGTCCAGCGTCATTCAGTGCAAATCTTAGTAGGAGTCCTTCTTACGTCCCACGCACACCACCTCCAAGGCCCCCTCGAGAGCCTCTTCACAGTGACGGAGAAGTTGAAGCATCTCCTACAACTTCACACCACACTCCACACAGTGCCCGCCCTCTTGTACCTTATCCAGTGGTCATGTCCCCTGATCGCCGGTCCTTAGAAACGAGAGGAGAATACTATCGCTCTAGGGAACCATACCACCATTCACGCACTCCCTCTGAATCAGAGAGAGATCATTCTCGATCCCGAAAAAAAGAACACAAAAAAGATAAAAAAAGAAAAGATAAGAAAAGAAAAAGATCTGAGAGGTCACATAGTCCAGTGATACATAAGAAAAAGAAAAAGAAAAGTAAGCACAAATCTCGAAGTGGTAGTCCAGAATTTGATGATAATGGAGGGGTTGCGGATGGCAGTGTAGTACCTAGTTCGGATGATGATATTTCTGAAGCAATTGTTATTAAAAGTGTTCCACGAATTATCCCTAGTCATGATCCAAGATCAGCAGGTGCACCATCTAGGGTAAGAAATCGTGTTGAGGAACCCAGTCCTCTTAGTTCCAATGAAGGAGAAATTATAGTTAGTCCTCAGCCTCTTCCTGAAACAAATCATGCCCGTGGAAATGAGCTGCGGAGAACGCCGCCACCCCACTCATCACATCACAGATCACGCGAAAGAACACCCACACACAGATCACCACCTAGGTCACCCCACACACCTAGCCCACCCCGCCATCGTGGTACAAGACATATGACTCCCCCACCACCTCAGCCACCTTCGGCCAGTAAGAACTATGAGCGGTCCAGCCGGGCACACCACATAAGCCCACGTAGGCCATCCACGCCTCCACTGCCAAGTCAGAGACGTGGAAATATGACACCACCATCTAGAAATTCACCTAGACGGGCAGCTTCACATCGTGCCCACACCCCTCCTCCTCTGTATAGTAGAAAGAGGTCTCGTTCTCGAAGTCCTATTCAGTACATTGAGATAAGGGGTAGCTCAGAAACTCCACCTCATACTAGTAGTAGGTATTATGCTACAGCATCGACTTCACGAAAGGAAGAAAAGAAGAAGAAGAAAAAGGAGAGAGAGAGAGAGTATCATTCACATGGTCGTAGGAGCAGAAGCAGAAGTCGGAGTGGTAGTAGAAGTCGCAGCAGGAGTAGGGGGCAGTCACCAAGGTCAGTAATTAGTTTTTGTATTTTTTCATTAATTACATAAATTTTGTTTGAATTACTCACCTTATTTTGCATGATTGTGATTGTTAGAAGGTAACTATAAAACCCAATTATTGCATAGGTGGGGTTTAAATTGGAATTTAATGCTCTACACATATATATACAGTGGACCCCCGAGTTTCGTAAACCCCGGAAATCGTACATTTATGTAAGTATAATATTGTAAGTGCTTGTGGAAAAGTATTTTTGGGGGTCTGAAATAGACTAACCTACGTGACATTTTTCCTTAAGGGAGTAAATTCGTTCGGTAATGGCACTTGAGCAGACTTCAGGAGTGAAGTTTTTACGAAACTCGGGGGTCCACTGTACAGTACATATACAGTGGACCCCCGAGTTTCGGTTATAATTCATTCCAGAAGGCTGCTCAAGTGCTGTTACCAAACGAATTTATTCCCATAAGGAATGATGTAAATTAGATTAGTCCATTTCAGACCCCAAAAATACACTTATAAAATCACTTACGATAATAAACTTACATAAAAGGGTGAGTTTTGGAGTGTTCGAATAGCGAGGGTTCACTGTATATGTATATGCATTTTATTGCTCTAGGGCACTTTAAATGCCTAGTATATAATGTAATGTTTACTCGAGAAACAAAGCCAGACTGACTCACGACAGCCTGTGTGGGGAGGCGGGCAGGTGGACAGGTCTGGTACACTTTACAAAACACAGGGCACAGTGCGAAACTCGGGACAAAATTTAGCTGAAAAAACAGTTCTAAATCCATGCCTTGCCACACTGTATGCCACTATGCTTCTTAAATCTCAAACCAGCCTTTGCTGGCCTTAAATTTACTAACACCAGCACTAGTTCCTGGCATTTTCTTTACGAGATCATCATGCAACTGCCTTGCCTTTTCACAAATTTTCGACTGCATAACACTATCTCCTGCTAACTGTTTTTCGTTGATCTACACCAACAACAAAGTCTTCACATCTTCGAGTATTTGCGATCTCTGTTTTGTGATCATATTTGCACCTTTCGCAACAACAGCTTCCTTGATTTCCTTTTTCTTGGCCACAATGGATGCGATGGTTGTATGGGGTTTCTTATACAACCTGGCAAGCTCTGCCACACGTACTCCACTTTCATATTTTGCAATGATATCTTTCTTGAATTCTATAGTGTTTCTCACCTTCTTTACCAAAGGGCTGGCACTAGGAGCTTTCTTTGGGCCCATGGTGGCTTATTTAGCAGTTGCAAGCACTAAAACGAATGGAATATGTATTACGAAATGTATCATATGAACGCATGGGATCGTCCTCACTGGCTGGTAAACAATGGCACACTGACTGTAAATGGTGTGTGGGGCTGCCGCTTGGACGCGTTTGGGACATGACTATTACTGAGTTAAATGATAACCATCGAGCCAATATTTTAACGAAAAAACGTTACTATTACCGAAAATTACGAAATCCGACTACAGTGGTACCTCTACTTACGAGCAGCTCCCAATTCGAACAATTATGTAAGTGTATTTTTGTAGGTGCTTTTCTAAGTGTATTTTTGGGGGCCTGAAATGGACTAACTTAATTTTCATTATTTCTTACGGGAAAAAATTCCTTCGGTATCGGCACTTGAATAGCCGACTGGAACGAATTTTGCTCGTAAGTAGAGGTACCACTGTACTACGAAATCCAGGGGTCCACCGTATATATTTGTGTAGATCAAGTGTTTACATTGAAGCATATAAGTGAACAATGTTTAGATAAAGGAAGGGAAGTTTTCATTGCATTTATCGATTTAGAAAAGGCATGTGATGGTGGATAGGGAAGCAATGTGGCAGATGTTGCAAATGTATAAAATAGGTAGTAAGTTACTAAATACTGTAAAGGGTGGTTATGAGGATAGTGAGGCTCAGGTTAAGGTGTGTAGGAGAGAAGATTCCTTTCCAGTAAAAGTAACTCTTAGACAGGGATACGTAATGTCACCATGGTGATTTAGCATACTAGTAGTAGATAGCAGTGCCACCCCCTAGTTGATCAGGCCTACAGTTATAATAATAATAATAATAGTTTATTTGGACATGATACAAAGTTGTACAAGGTATTATAGTCGTGGGGTGTACATGCCAAAAGCCCCTTGTGTGCAGAGCATTATAGGCAAACTTAAAATTAACTTAAGATTACTTAGTCTATAACAGATTAAATGGTAAGATTTACAGTAAACAATTGAATATTTAATCAATGAAATTTGAACATTACAATTTTGAAGCATTAGTTTTATAATAGAACAAAATAATTAATTTACTATATATTGTATGTACTATATATAGTATGTATGTATGGCTGTGTAACCAGGTAAGGCAAAGATGTCTTTTAAGTCATGTTTTAGCCAGGTTTCAGTAAGAATAATGATAGATATGTTAACATTTAGTGAATTAAGCAGTGCTAAGAGGTCATCATTGTGTTTACTCAGTGCTCTAACATTATAATTGAATAATGTTATATTCTTGGTGGCACTTGAGTACAGTTTTTGTTTGATTTGCAGTGTAATATTGGCAGTTATTTTCAGGATTGTTATTGCCATTTAACAAGAGATTAATATCAGGATCGATATTTGCATCATAAGATAGTTTTTATGTAAATTATGATATATTATGACATTTTGATATTTGTATGTAAACTGTTAGACAGGGCCTGCAGGCTTTTGTTGTGATAAGCCCCTGAGGAAAGCTCTCCTGGTACCTCGGAAATCGTACAATTATGTAAGTGTAATATTGTAAGTGCTTTTGTAAGTGTATTTTTGGGGGTCTGAAATGGACTAACTTACTTGACATTATTCCTTAAGGGAGTAAATTCGTTCGGTAATGGCACTTGAGCAGCCTTCTGGAATGAATTATGACCGAAACTCGAGGGTCCAATGTAGATAGTAACATTAAATATGTATCATAAGTAGCTATAAGAAGTTGGTTAGACATCCACTCTCTGAGGAACTAACTTAAACCATAGTCCTCTTTAAAAATGTAGTTTGATAAATATATATAGGGAAAGTTTGATGAGATTATTTTTTATTTATTAACACATCGACCATTTTCACTGAGGCAGGGTGACCCGGAAAAAAAGAAACATTTCCATCATCATTCACTCCATCAGTCTTGTCAGAGGCATGCCTACAATACGGTTAATAAACTGCAGCAAATCAACACCCCTCCTTCAGAGCACAGGCACTGTACTTCCCACTTCCAGGACTCTAAAGTCCAGCTAACCAGTTTCCCTGAATCCCTTCAGAAATGTTACTTTGCTCACACCCCAAAAGCATGTCAAGTCATAAAAAACATTCATCTCCACTCACTCATATCTGACATGCTGGAAGTCCAAGTCCCTCGCACACAAAACCTCCTTTACCCCCTCCCTCCAACCTTTCCTAGGCTGACCCCTACCCTGCCTTCCTTCCACTACAGATTTATATGCTCTCCAAGTCATTCTACTCTGTTCCACCCTCTCTAAATGTCCGAACCACCTCAACAACCCTTCCTCAGCCCTCTGGATAATACTTTTAGAAACTCTGCACTTCTAATCTCCAAGCTACAGATTCTCTGTACATTATACACACACAACCCGCACATAGACAAGAGGAGCTTACGACGATGAGCTTTTCTATGTGCGGGTTGTGTGTGTATTGTTCCAGTCACGGTATTGTGCCTTTTTTGTTATCTCTGTACATTATATTTACTCTGCATGTTGCTCTCAGATGTGACATCTCCACTGCCTCCAGTCTTCTCATTGCAACATTCACCACCCATGCTTCACACCCATATAAGAGTGTTGGTACCACTATACTCCCATACATTCCCCTCTTTGTTTCCATGGATAACGTTTTTTGTCTCTACAGACTCCTCAGTGCTCCACTTGTCTTTTTGCCCTCATCAATTCTGTGATTCACCTCGTCTTTTATAGACCCATCTGCTGACAAGTCCACTCCCAAATATCTGAATACATTCACTTCCTCCAAGAGGCCAATATCTTTTTAGATCTTTTTATGTAATAAACATACTAAATTTTACATTGAAACTAAATAAGGATCAGTAATTTGTTGAATTAAAGACTTCAGAAAGGGTAATACTGAAGCCATAACACAGTCCTATATCATAAATACATTTAGAACTTAATTGGTAAGTGGTATTTGACTAACTCGAGATGTTATTCATTACAGCCTCTCCTCACTTAATGACTGAGTTCCGTTCCTAATACTGCGTCGGTAAACGAATTCATCGCTAAATGAGGAGCATACTATAATGGTAGTGGGTTTATGTCAACCATCTTTGATATTGTTTTAATGTCACCCTTGCACCATTTATAACATTTTTAGTATATTTTTAAATGTTTATACAGTAGTGTACTGTATATTGTAATAAACAGAATAGAGGAAATCAGCTCTAATATACTACATTATATAGGTATGCATACTAGTCAGAGAGCCCGTCATAAGTCTGAGTCGTCAGTAAACGAGTACGTCGCTAAGTGAGGAGAGAGTGTATTAAAATGTACTGCTCCATAACCTGCATCAAAATAGAGTAAGAATTATAATTAGTCTGGCTGAAATGCCTAGGCATGCTAGAGGCATTCCTTGTAATTAATATTTTATATGTAAACCATACATTGTAAGCTTTGCAAGGAAATAAACATTTATTATTATTATGCTTTCATAGATGTTTTCAATAATCCATCTATGATGTGTTTTGGAAAATTATATAAACATGCTACATATCACATAATAGACGGTCAGATGGACACATAATAAACAGACAGTTGGACATGTATTAGACCATTTAGATAATCAACTGGGAGTGAGTGGTTGTGTTGCTGTGAGCCTGAGTATTGCCGTGAGCCTGGGTGTTGCCGTGAGCCTCGGTGTGTTGCCATGAATCAGGGTGTGTTTCTGCGAGGCTGGGTGTGTTGCCATGAACCAGTGTGTGTTGCTGTGAGCCTGGGTGTATTGCTATGAGCCTAGGAGTGTTGCTGTGAGCCTGGGCATGTTGCTGTGAGCCTGGGTGTGTTGCTGTGAGCCTGGGTGTGTTGCTGTGAGCCTGGGTGAGTTGCCGTGAGCCTGGGTGTGTTGCTGTGAGCCTGGATGTGTTGCTGTGAGCCTGGGTATATTGCTGAGCCCTTGGAACGCTATGAGCCCTGCTCGGGGCAGTGCCTCAGTCACCATCCAGATACCGTGTAGAGAAGACTAGGCCTGCGACTCGGAGATTCCACCCTGTCTAATATACCAAGTTACCATCCCAAACTCGTCTGTTCATTACCCAATCTACAAAAGAACCTCTACGCAACACCTGGGTGTGTTGCTGTGAGCCTTGATGTGGTGCCGTAAGGCTGGGTGTGTTGCCATGAGCCTGGGTGTGTTGCTGTGAGCCTGGGTGTGTTGCCGTGAGCCTGGGTGTGTTGCTGTGAGCCTGGGTGTGCTGCTGTGAGCCTGGGTGTTTTGCTGTGAACCAGGGTGTGTTGCCTTGAACCAGGGTGTGTTGCTGTGAGCCTGGATGTGTTGCCGTGAGCCTGAATGTTGCCTTGAGCCAGTGTGTGTTTCCGTGAGCCTGGGTGTGTTGCTGTGAGCCTGGGTGTGTTGTTGTGAGGCTGGGTGTGTTGCCATGAACCAGGGTGTGTTGCCATGAGCCTGGGTGTGTTGCCATGAGCCTGGGTGTGTTGCCATGTGCCTGGATGTGCTGCTGTGACCCTGGGTGTGTTGCTGTGAGCCTGGATATGTTGCTGTGAGCATTGGTGTGTTGCTGTAAACCAGGGTGTGGTGCCGTGACCCTGGGTGTATTGCCATGAGCCTGGTTGTGTTGCTGTAAACAAGGGTGTGTTGCTGTGACCCTGGGTTTGTTGCCGTGAGCCTGGATGTGTTGCCATGAGCCTTGGTGTGTTGCTATAAACCAGGGTGTGTTGCCGTGAGCCTGGGTGTGTTGCTATGAGCCTGGGTGTGTTGCTATAAGCCTGGATGTGTTGCCATGAACCTGGATGTGTTGCCATGAACCTGGATGTGTTGCCATGAACCTGGATGTGTTGCCATGAACCAGGGTGTGTTGCCGTGAGCCTGGATGTGTTGCCATGTGCCTGGGTGTGTTGCCGTGAGCCTTGATGTAATACTGTGAGCTTAGGTGTGTTGCCATGAGCCTGGATATATTACCATGTACCAGGGTGTTTTTCTGTGAGACTGGATGTGTTGCTGTTAGCCTGGATGTGTTGCCGTGAGCCTGGATGTGTTGCTGTGAACCAGGGTGTGTTGCTGTGAGCCTGGGTGTGTTGCCGTGAGCCTGGATGTGTTGCTGTGAACCAGGGTGTGTTGCTGTGAGCCTGGGTGTGTTGCCGTGAGCCTGGATGTATGGCTGTGAGCCTGGGTGTGGTGCTATGAACCAGGGTGTGTTGCTGTGAGCCTGGGTGTGTTGCCGTGAGCCTGGATGTATGGCTGTGAGCCTGGGTGTGTTGCTGTGAGCCTGGGTGTGTTGCTGTGAGCCTGGATGTGTTGCCGTGAGCCTGGATGTGTTCCCATGAGCCTGGATGTGTTGCCGTGAGCCTGGGTGTGTTGCTGTGAGCCTGGGTTTGTTGCTGTGAGCCTGGGTGTATTGCTGTGAGACTGGATGTGTTGCTGTGAGCCTGGGTGTGTTGCTGTGAGCCTGGGTGTGTTGCTGTGAGCCTGGGTGTGTTGCTGTGAGCCTGGGTGTGTTGCTGTGAGCCTGGGTGTGTTGCTGTGAGCCTGGGTGTGTTGCTGTGAGCCTGGATGTGTTGCCGTGAGCCTGGACGTATTGCTGTGAGCCTGGATGTGTTGCTGTGAGCTTGGGTGTGTTGCTGTGAGCCTGGATGTGTTGCTGTGAGCCTGGATGTGTTGCTGTGAGCCTGGATGTGTTGCTGTGAGCCTGGATGTGTTGCTGTGAACCAGGGTGTGTTGCCTTGAGCCTGGATGTATTGCTGTGAGCCTGGATGTATTGCTGTGAGCCTGGATGTGTTGCTGTGAGCCTGGATGTGTTGCTGTGAGCTTGGGTGTGTTTCTGTGAGCCTGGATGTGTTGCTGTGAGCCTGGATGTGTTGCTGTGAGCCTGGGTGTGTTGCTGTGAACCAGGGTGTGTTGCTGTGAACCAGGGTGTGTTGCTGTGAGCCTGGGTGTGTTGCCGTGAGCCTAGATGTATTGCTGTGAGCCTGGATGTGTTGCCATGAACCAGGGTGTGTTGCCCTGAGCCTGGATGTGTTGCTGTGAGCCTGGGTTTGTTGTCGTGAGCCTGGGTGTGTTGCCATGAACCAGGGTGTGTTGCCCTGAGCCTGGATGTGTTGCTGTGAGCCTGGATGTGTTGCTGTGAGCTTAGTGTGTTGCTGTGAACCAGGGTGTGTTGCTGTGAACCAGGGTGTGTTGCTGTGAACCAGGGTGTGTTGCTGTGAGCCTGGGTGTGTTGCCGTGAGCCTAGATGTATTGGTGTGAGCCTGGATGTGTTGTCGTGAGCCTGGATGTGTTGCTGTGAGCCTGGATGTGTTGTCGTGAGCCTGGATGTGTTGTCGTGAGCCTGGGTTTGTTGTCGTGAGCCTGGATGTGTTGCTTTGAGGTTGGGTGTGTTGCTGTGAACCAGGGTGTGTTGCTGTGAACCAGGGTGTGTTGCTGTGAACCAGGGTGTGTTGATGTGAGCCTGGATGTGTTGCTGTGAGCCTGGATGTGTTGCTGTGAGCCTGGATGTGTTGCTGTGAGCCTGGATGTGTTGATGTGAGCCTGGATGTGTTGCTGTGAGCCTGGATGTGTTGCTGTGAGCCTGGATGTGTTGCTGTGAGCCTGGATGTGTTGCTGTGAGCCTGGATGTGTTGCTGTGAGCCTGGATGTGTTGCTGTGAGCCTGGATGTGTTGGCCGGGTCACCATTTGGAAAAGACCCGGGCCAGGACAAGACCGGCGAACCTACAACAACAATGGATGTGTTGCCGTGAGCCTGGGTTTGTTGCCGTGAATCAGGGTTTGTTGCTGTGAGCCTGCTTGTGTTGCTATGAACCAGGGTGTGTTGATGTGATCCTGGATGTGTTGCCATGAGCCTGGGTGTGTTGCCATGAACCATGGTGAGTTGCTGTGAACCTGGATCCTGGATGTGTTGCCTTGAACCAAGGTGTGTTGCTGTGAGCCTGGGTGTGTTGCCATGAGTCTGGGTGTTACCATGAGCCTGGGTGTGTTGCTGTGAGCTTGGATGTATTGCCATGAACCAGGGTGTGTTACCGTGAGCCTTTGTGTGTTGGTGTTGCTGTTATGCAGGCTACTGCATTAATGTGAAGCTAATTTGTTTGGTGTCACTAGTCACTCCAAGTTGGATGTCTTGTACTGTCCAACTAGCCATGTTCACCACAAATGCTGTTATAAAGGGTAAATAATCTAGATTTGGTGCACGGGGTAATGCACATGGTAGGTTCAAAGTGATGAGGAAACAATAAATTGTAGTACAAACGCTGCTGTTGGCTGAGATACTACCCTAGAGACATTTGTTCCCATCCCTGGTTAACTGCTAGGCTACATCCCCCCACCTCCTATAATGCTCCTGTTGGCTCAGATTCTGACCAAGAGGCAAGCTTCATCATCGCTGGTTGGTTTAGGCCCACCCTCGCTTGCCTGACTGTCATGCGCATATTGTATTTCAAATTTTCATTGCTTCATAAGAAAAATAATTTTTTTTTTAAATTCTTCGACACTGAGAGCTAGTTTGTGAGCAGAGGTCTCAACAGTCAAAGGATTAAGTATCACTTTAATGTGGTTAGTATTAACATTGAAAATGAAAGAATCTAATTGGTTAGTACAGTTTAACCTCGACTTACGAGTACCCCAACATACGAGTTTTTTGAGATACGAGCCGTCGCTCGGTCAATTTTTTGCTATGAGTTACGAGCCAAAATCCAAGTTACGAGCAAGCTTTCCCCTCAAGAGAGGTTCCTTGATGCTGGTGAGAGGTTCTTGATCTAGGGAATTGGATCTGCTCCAGTTCCTAAATTAAGCCTGAATGCCTTCCATCCCCTTCCCCCCCCACAAGCGCTGTATAATCCTCAGATTTCAAATTTCAATTTTTTTTTATTTTCTTGCAAGTTTACAATGTGGTTGACATATTTTAGGAAGTATATTTAAATAAGTAGTTTACAGTGAGGGTTTACAATGATTTGTAGTGCAAAGATTGCCACTATCATGCCTTGGCATTACGGGCAGTCTAAACTTAATAGATTACTGATTACTTAACACTAGAAGTACAAAAAGTTTGATCAGGTTGCACTAATTATACAATAGGTTATATATCTATTAAATATATGTTATTCAACATTTGCATTAGGTTAAAATATGATAATTTATTGTACTTTGAGCATTTACTTTTTGGGGTCCTGAGGCTAGGGGAGTAACACAGTGAACAATCATATTTTGAGGCGGTGGAGAGTGATTTGGTAGCTTTCTAGGTAAAGTTAAGTGTACATACAGTACTGAGTACAGTGGACCCTCGCTATTCGAACACTCCAAAACTCACCCGCATTCCAGAATGTTGTTCAAGTGCTGTTACCACAAATTTATTCACATAAGGAATGATGTAATTAGATTAGTTCATTTCAGACCCCCAAAAATACACTTATAAAAGCACTTACAATAATAAACTTACATAAAAGGGTGAGTTTTGGAGTGTTCGAATAGCGAGGGTCCACTGTATATAGTTTTGGGTGAGTAGGTGGTTTTTAAGAAGAGTCTTGAATTGGTGTACAGACAGGGTTCCTTTTGTATTCACTGGTAATGAATTCCAAATTTTTGGGCCCTTTATGTGCATAGAGTTTTCACATAGTTTGAGATGGATACGGGGAACATCAAAGAGTGATCTGTCTTGTGTTATGGTTGTGTCCTGTTAAGGTTGGTAAGGAGAAGTTTGAGCGGAGGGTTTATATTTGAGTGTAGAGTTTTATGTATGTAGTAGGCACAATAATAAGTATGGATGTTCTTTATGGTGAGTAAGTTTAGACTTTTGAATATTGTTGGAGTATGCTGTCTGGAGTGGGAATTTATCATCATTCTGACTGCAGCCTTTTGCTGGGTTATTAGTGGTCTGAGATGATTTATTGTTGTTGAGCCCCATGCACAAATTCCATAGGTGAAATAGGGGTAAATGAGTGAGTGATACAGGGCAAGGAAAGCTGGTTGTGGAACATAGTACCGTATCTTTGATAGTATGCCTACGGTCTTGGAGATTTTCTTGAAAATTTGTTGTATGTGTGTGTGAAATTTGAGGCTACTGTGAGTCTTGTGACAGGTGATCCCTTTATCATTATGTTAAGTGGAACATTTGTAGCTCTGTTTCCAAACTGAATGAAATAGGTTTTGTCAATATTGAGAGTAAGCTTGTTAATCATCATCCAGGTAGATATTTTCTGTAGTACAGCATTTACAGTGTTGGCTAGTATGACTGGGCTTGGGTGAGAGAAGACATATGTAATGTCATCTGTAAATAATATGGGTTTAAGTAGTTGAGATGCATTTGATAGGTCATTGATGTAAATGAGAAAGAGAAGTGAGCCCAGGACACTTCCCTACGGTTTAGCGTTTCCCCATTATAATAATAACGAACGAGCTTCAGAACGCCGCACATCAACCAGATAACTGCGGCAGCATATGGGCGACTGGCAAACCTAAGATTAGCGTTCCGTTACCTTAACAAGGAATCGTTCAAGACACTGTATACCGTGTACGTCAGGCCCATACTAGAATATGCAGCACCAGTCTGGAACCCACACCTGGTCAAGCACGTAAAGAAACTAGAGAAAGTGCAAAGGTTTGCGACAAGGTTAGTTCCACAACTCAGGGGTCTGTCTTATGAAGAAAGATTGAGGGAAATAGGACTAACAACACTGGAGGAAAGAAGGGTCAGAGGAGACGTGATAACAACATACAAAATACTGCGGGGAATTGACAAGGTAGATAGTGACAGGATGTTTCAGAGAGGGAACACAGAAACAAGGGGACACAACTGGAAGCTGAAGACTCAGATGAGTTAAAGGGATGTCAGGAAGCATTTCTTCAGCCACAGAGTAGTCAGGAAGTGGAATAGTCTAGAGAAAGATATAGTGGAGGCAGGAACCATACATAGTTTTAAGACAAGGTATGATAAAGCTCATGGAGCAGGGAGAGCAGAGACCCAGTAGCAGACAGCGAAGAGGCGGGGCCAGGAGCTGAGTCTCGACCCCTGCAACCACAATTAGGTGAGCAGTGCATGTGTTTACCTTGCCGTGGAAGCATTTCTCTTGTGTTTTGCTTGCGTTTTGTGCAGTTATTTTGCCAAATTTATTTTTTCTAACCATGGGTCCTAAGAAAGTAAGTGCAAAGGAGAGTGCTGAGAAGAAAAAGAGGATGATGTCCATGGAATTAACCCTTTCGGGGTTTTGGTCGTACTAGTATGGCTTACGCCCTGGGGTTATTGACGTACTAGTACGCCTAAATTCTAGCGCCCTCAAATCAAGCAGAAACAGGCTGTTAGGCCTAGATGTGATAGAATGGGTCTGTGCGGTCAGTGTGCGCAGTATAAAAAAATTCCTGCACCACACAGAGCATAGTGAGGAAAAAAAACCTCTGACCATGTTTTTGGTTTAAAACAGCGACTTTGCAGTCTATATTCGTATGGTATTTATGCTTGTATTCTCGTTTTCTTAGTCTCATTTTATAGAATAGATGATATATTACAGAAATAGAGATAATTTTGACTGGTTTCACGATGACAAGTACAGTGGACCCCCGAGTATCGTAATTAATCCGTTCCAGGAGCTATTACTTAACACGAAGTTTACGAAATTCGAACCCTTATTTCCCATAAGAAATAATGTAAATACAATTAATCCGTTCCACAAAAAAATATTCACATACAAAATAATTAAAAACAATAATTAGCTCTTGTTCTTTATTTCCTCTATTGTCCATGGGGAAGTGGAAAAGAATTCTTCCTCCGTAAGCCATGCGTGTCGTATAAGGCGACTAAAATGCCGGGAGCAATGGGCTAGTAACCCCTTCTCCTGTACACATTTACTAAAAAAACAAATAAGAAAAGCTTTATAAAACTGGGATGTTTGAATGTGCGTGGATGTAGTGCGGATGATAAGAAAGAGATGATTGCTGATGTTATGAATGAAAAGAAGTTGGATGTCCTGGCCCTAAGTGAAACAAAGCTGAAGGGGGTAGGCGAGTTTCAGTGGGGAGAAATAAATGGGATTAAGTCAGGAGTATCTGAGAGAGTTAGAGCTAAGGAAGGGGTAGAAATAATGTTGAAGGACCAGTTATGGAAGGAGAAGAGGGAATATAAATGTGTAAATTCAAGGATTATGGGGATTAAAATAAGGGTCGGATGCGAAAAGTGGGTTATAATAAGCGTGTATGCACCTGGAGAAGAGAGGAGTGTAGAGGAGAGAGAGAGAGAGATTTTGGGAGATGTTAAGCGAATGTATAGGAACCTTTGAACCAAGTGAGAAAGTAATTGTAGTAGGGGACCTAAATGCTAAAGTAGGAGAAACATGTAGAGAGGGTGTGGTAGGTAAGTTTGGGGTGCCAGGTGTAAATGAAAATGGGAGCCCTTTGATTGAACTTAAAGAACACGTGAATAACAGAGCAAGAACAGTGAACAAAGGAAGTACAGTGAACAAAGAAACAAAAACAGTGAACATAGGTAATACATATTTTAAGAAAAAGAGGATAAATAAGTATACAAGATATGATGTAGGATGTAATTACAGTAGTTTGTTGGACTATGTATTGGTAGATAAAAGACTGCTGAGTAGACTTCAGGATGTACATGTTTATAGAGGGGCCACAGATATATCAGATCACTTTTTAGTTGTAGCTAAAGTGGGAGTAAAAGGTAGATGGGATACAAGGAAAATAGAAGCAGTAAGTAAGAGAGAGGTGAAGGTTTATAAACTAAAAGAGGAGGCAGTTAGGGTAAGATATAAACAACTATTGGAGGATAGATGGGCTAGTGAGAGTGTAGGCAATGGGGTCGAAGATGTATGGAGTAGGTTAAAGAATGTAGTGTTAGAGTGTTCAGCAGAAGTTTGTGGTTACAGGAAAGTGGGTGTGGGAGGGAAGAAGAGCGATTGGTGGAATGATGATGTAAAGAGAGTAGTAAGGGAGAAAAAGTTAGCATATGAGAGGTTTTACAAAGTAGAAGTGATGCAAGGAGGGAAGAGTATATGAAGAAAAAAAAGAGAGGTTAAGAGAGTGGTCAAGCAATGTAAAAAGAGAGCAATTGAGAGAATGGGTGAAATGTTATCAACAAATTTTGTTGAAAATAAGAAAAAGTTTTGGAGTGAGATTAATAAGTTGAGGAAGCCTAGGGAACAAATGGATTTGACAGTTAAAAATAGGAGAGGAGAGTTATTAAATGGAGAGTTAGAGGTATCGGGAAGATGGAGGGAATATTTTGAGGAGTTGTTAAATGTTGATGAAGACAGGGAAGCTGTGATTTCGTGTATAGGGCAAGGAGGAATAACATCTTGTAGGAGTGCGGAAGAGCCAGTTGTGAGTGTGGGGGAAGTTCGTGAGGCAGTGGGTAGAATGAAAGGGGGTAAGGCAGCTGGGATTGATAGGATAAAGGTAGAAATGTTAAAAGCAGGTGGAGATATAGTTTTGGAGTGGTTGGTGCTATTATTTAATACATGTATGGAAGAGGGTAAGGTACCTAGGGACTGGCAGAGAGCGTGTATTGTTCCTTTGTATAAAGGCAAAGGGGACAAAAGAGAGTGCAAAAATTATAGGGGAATAAGTCTGTTGAGTGTACCTGGTAAAGTGTATGATAGAGTTATTATTGAAAGAATTAAGAGTAAGACGGAGAGCAGAATAGCAGATGAACAAGGTGGCTTTAGGAAAGGTAGGGGGTGTGTAGACCAAGTGTTTGCAGTAAAACATATAGGTGAACAGTATTTGGATAAGGGTAAAGAGGTTTTAGTGGCATTTATGGATTTGAAAAAGGCGTATGATAGGGTGGATAGGGGGGCAATGTGGCAGATGTTGCAGGTGTATGGAATAGGAGGTAGGTTACTGAAACCAGTGAAGAGCTTTTATGAGGATAGTGAGGCTCAGGTTAGAGTGTGTAGGAGAGAGGGAGATTATTTCTCGGTAAAAGTAGGCCTTAGACAGGGATGTGTGATGTCACCATGGTTGTTCAATATATTTATAGATGGGGTTGTAAGAGAAGTGAATGCGAGGGTCTTGGAAAGAGGTGTGGGGTTAAAAGACAAAGCATCAAATACAAAGTGGGAGTTGTCACAGTTGCTTTTTGCTGATGACACTGTGCTTTTGGGAGATTCTGAAGAGAAGTTGCAGAGGTTGGTGGATGAATTTGGTAAGGTATGTAAAAGAAGAAAATTGAAAGTGAATATAGGAAAGAGTAAGGTGATGAGGATAACAAAAAGATTAGGTGATGAAAGATTGGATATCAGATTGGAGGGAGAGAGTATGGAGGAGGTGAATGTATTCAGATATTTGGGAGTGGACATATCAGCAGATGGGTCTATGAAGGATGAGGTGAATCATAGAATTGATGAGGGGAAAAGGGTGAGTGGTGCACTTGGAGTCTGTGGAGACAAAGAACTTTGTCCATGGAAGTTAAGAGGGGAATGTATGAGAGTATAGTTATACCAACACTCTTATATGGGTGTGAAGCATGGGTGATGAATGTTGCAACGAGGAGAAGGCTAGAGGCAGTGGAGATGTCATGTCTGAGGTCAATGTGTGGTGTGAATATAATGCAGAGAATTCGGAGTTTGGAAATTAGGAGGAGGTGCGGGATTACCAAAACTATTATCCAGAGGGCTGAGGAGGGGTTGTTGAGGTGGTTCGGACATGTAGAGAGAATGGAACGAAACAGAATGACCTCGAGAGTGTATAAATCTGTAGTGGAGGGAAGGCGGGGTAGGGGTCGGCCTAGGAAAGGTTGGAGGGAGGGGGTAAAAGAGGTTTTGAGTGCGAGGGGCTTGGATTTCCAGCAAGCATACGTGTGCGTATTTGATAGGAGTGAATGGAGACAAATGGTTTTTAATACTTGACGTGCTGTTGGAGTGTGAGCAAAGTAACATTTATGAAGGGATTCAGGGAAACCGGCAGGCCGGACTTGAGTCCTGGAGATGGGAAGTACAGTGTCTGCACTCTGAAGGAGGGGTGTTAATGTTGCAGTTTTATAACTGTAGTGTAAAGCACCCCTCTGGCAAGACAGTGATGGAGTGAATGATGACGAAAGTTTTTCTTTTTCGGGCCACCCTGCCTTGGTGGGAATCGGCCGATGTGTTAATAAAAAATAAAATATATATATATATATATATACATACCTTTATTGAAGAGTTGCAGGCATCTGGAAGATAGGGTAATGAGTAATGAAGGTCCTCTTGGGCATTTTCTTCCAAAACAGGCCTGTTTCATCACAATTAAACACTTGTTGGGGAGGAATTCTTCAGCCTCTACGAAGGGGAATCCCCACTCCCTGCATGAATGCTAAACTCCCTGCATGAATGCTTAACTCCCTGCATCAATGCTAAACTCCCTGCATGAATGCTACACTCCCTGCATGCCTGCTAAACTCCCTGCATGCCTGCTAAACTCCCTGCATGCCTGCTAAACTCCCTGGATGCCTGCTAAACTCCATGCATGCCTGCTAAACTCCCTGCATGAATGCTAAACTCCCTGCATGAATGCTACACTCCCTGCATGAATGCTACACTCCCTGCATGAATGCTACACTCCCTGCATGAATGCTACACTCCCTGCATGAATGCTACACTCCTGCATGAATGCTACACTCCCTGCATGAATGCTACACTCCCTGCATGAATGCTACACTCCCTGCATGAATGCTACACTCCCTGCATGAATGCTACACTCCCTGCATGAATGCTACACTCCCTGCATGAATGCTACACTCCCTGCATGAATGCTACACTCCCTGCATGAATGCTACACTCCCTGCATGCCTGCTACACTTCCTGCATGCCTGCTAAACTCCCTGCATGCCTGCTAAACTCCCTGCATGCCTGCTTAACTCCCTGCATGAATGCTACACTCCCTGCATGAATGCTACCACAGGGGTGCCACTAGGAAGCTTTTTTGGACCCATGGTGATTTATTTCACAGTGACAATCACTAAACCATCAAAAAAGACACCAAATGTATTGTGAATGTTTGAAAGAGCGCGCTGGGTAATGTTCTCTCAATGGTAAACAATGCTTCACTGGCGGGTGTCCTGTGTCCTGCGCAGGCGCGGAGCAGGCGGACAGGTCTAATACGTTACGAAACACGAGCCAGTTTACGATTCTCGAAATCGAAAAAAGCTTACGAAACACGATTTTTACGAAATAAGAACCTTACGAAACTCGGGGGTCCACTGTACCTTGAAACTGAGCGCAAAGTAGCGAAAATGTTCGATTTTGGCCAATGTTCAAGAGTAAACAAATCACACCATGCATCCAATACACATCAACTGGAGAGTCTAATATTCTTGCACAAGTGCGCTGATATTATTTATACCATTTTTACAATGATGCAGTTGTATACATAACAGTAAATCTTCTATTTTTTGAGAATAAAAATTCAAAATTGAAAGCAAAAGTAATGTAAGAGGGGCCTGGAGACGTGACTAATGAACAGAGATGTTATTTTAGTGCCAGGAATGTCTGCCTTGTTTATTATGGACCCTTTTTTTATATTTGTGTGAAATTGGCCAAATTGCCATTTTCTGACCACTATTTTGGGTAGTTGAAATTGGTAAATATGCGGTTTCTTGTACTCAATCGATAGAAGAAATGGAGTTCTAGCGAAATAGCTATAATTTTAGTAGACTGAAACATTGGAATTTGCCGAAAATAGGGCTCAAAGTGGGTGAAATCGCCGATGCGTAAATGTCATGGATACTGCTAACTTCACGAAAGCATAATTCCGTTAGTTTTCTTTCAAATTTCATAATTTTTGTGGCGTTATGATCGGAAAAAGATTCTCTATCATTTCATAAGAATTTTTTTTTTTTTAAATTCGTGGACCCTGAGAACGAGTTTCAGAGAGACCCCTTGGACCCCCAAAGGGTTAAAGCATGAAATCATAAACACAAATGAGGTGTGTGGGTTGTGGGTTGTACCATTAAGAGTGTAGCAAGTAAGTTAAGCGATTAAGCGATAGAAAAAGGATGAAATGAAACGAACTCCTCCAATGATGATGTTGGGGTTTATAGGGCCGCTGACAGCATACGCCGCTCTGCTTATCTTTTCCACCCTCAATCTCTTCCAGCATCTCTTCTCCAAGGTAAATATGTACGTACACTTTATAAAACCAGTTTATTTCTTTACATTATTGTTTTTATACAATATTTCTTATTTATAAATGCTACATTGTTTCAGTGTTTTCCATATGAAACTAGCGATCTAATGCAGTTAGCCTCACAAACGCTCCATTTTCTCTTATAATAAGACGTCAGTTGGGGAAGCATGGGAAGATATGGTCAGAGCGGGAGCGGAAATGGCCGCCACCACTCGTCACATAATGACATACGTATTTTATTCATTCTAGAGGATACATCATGTTTCTGTTATTTATATTGTTTATTATGTCATATTAGATCAATTGTTATAGAAAAAATAAGCCATAGAGTTGATATTAGCGTTATATTGAAGTATTTTGTCCTGCCTCCCGAGAGCAGGAATTCCGCTGGAATGGATTAATGGCATTTCAATTAATGTAATGAGGAAAATTGATTTGATATACTACGAGCAAATTGAGTTACGAGCTAGGTTCCACTGTATTGACATTGATAAAGAATTCTCTGAAAGAGAAATTTGGGCATGGGAAAGCTAATGAGCACATTTTGAAAGAAATCCTTTATTTAGTTTTCAATTTTGGGGTTGTGCACCAAGCCAAGAAAATTTGAAAAACATTTGCAAATTAAATCTATTCATGAGGTGCCCTTCAGTAAAAGTCTTGAATAATTAGATGTTACTAATTTTGAGCCTGTGAATTTGGGGGTTCAGCTGTGTTTAGATATCTTAATCCTCTTCTTAGCTAACTAACTTTAGTTTTGAGGTATCATTAATATGCACTAACAAAGCTACCTTCTGCTAATGTGGTTGTGGGTACTAACATGTGCTAGAGTAACATCTTCTTCACCAGGTACACAAGTCATTACTTGTGTGCTCTTGCAAGGGGTTACATGCTTGAATATTCTTCAGATTTATATTCTTTGTTTCTTCTTTCATTCTATATGTATCTGCATTTTGCCACTCCTGTAACTGCTTATTATATTTAATATGTATACAAGTATCATCCAACTTACGACCTGCTCGACATACGACCACTCGTACTTACGACCATACATCTGGCAGCATATACAGTAGTAAAATATTTAGTAAAAAGTAGCATATGATACTATGTAGGTACTTTATATAGCAAAGGTTTGACATTATGCCCTACCTAATATGTCGGCAATTTTCTAAGGTTCGACTTGCGTCCATTTTGACTTACGACCAGTTGGTCGGAACCAAGCTCAGTCATAAGTCGGATGGTACTTGTACTAAATAAAATTATTGGTATTTGAAACTCATCTGAGGTAGCTCAGTGCAATTGTAATACACAATGCTTGCTTGGATTGTTCACTCAATTTTCCAAATGCTGTTTGTATTATAATTTTGTTTCAGATTTGAGCTCATTTTATGTTTGAGGCCATATCTCTGAATATTGCTTTAATTTTGTTAATATTGACAATCATGAAAAAGAATAGCTATAAGGGTAATAGATATGCCCATATGACATAACAATTACAAAAACAGCATACTCTCACCACAATATCATAGAAGTATAAACTCAGGGTTAGGGAACTACAGCACTAATGTAAGAGAAGAGATGTTCAGTAAGTTTAGCTTCAACAATGATAGGATTAACTGGGACAAAATAAACCAAGAACTATCAGATATGTCCTGGGAAACAGACATGAGCACTCTAAATTGTCACCAGTGCTTGGAGAAGCTGAATACAGAACCATACAAGGTCTATTAACTACATACCATTGAGGAAACCCAAAGGAAATTCAGTTATAGAGAGAGTGTAGATGGTGCAAAAGAAAACAGGTTACTGCTTTGAAGCCAGGATTTGTCCTGTAGTTCTACTGCTTTGAAGCCAGGGTTTGTCCTGTAGATCTACGCCATGAGCTCAGCTCACTCAGATAAGCTGTGAGCAGTAAATATGGGCCTAGATATGAGAGAATGGGTCTATGTGGTAAATGTGCACCATATAAGAAAAAATCCTGCAGGAAGTAGTACATAATGGGGGGAAAAAACTGTGACCGTGTTTTTAGTATAAAACAGTGACTGCAGTGTATTTTCGTATGATTTTTATGGTTGTATTCTCGGTTTCTTGTTCCATTTGATAGAATGGAAGATATACAGAAATGGAGGTGATTTTGATTGGTGACTGGACTGAAAATAGCTTGAAATTGAGCTCAAAGTAGTGGAAAAGTTTAATTTTTGCCGATATTCCAGAGTACAGTACGTACTTAAATGACATCACATGTCCAATACACATCCAACTGGCCTATCTGATATACATTTAGGAATTCACTGACATACAATTATGTATTACAATAATGCAGTAGTCTGCATAACAGTAAATCTTCTATTTTTTGTAGGAATAAAAATTCAAAATTAAAAAAAAAAAAAAAAACGAAATAGTATATGAGAGGCCTGAGGACGTGACTAATGAACAGAAGAAATGTTGTTTTAGTGCCACTAATGTCTACATTGTTTATTCTGGATCCTATTTTGAAATTTTGTTTGAAATTGGCCAAATTACTGATTTCTGATCATTTTATTGGGTAGTTGAAATAGGTAAGTGGGTAGTTTCTTGTACTCAATAGAATAGAAGGAATACTGGTGTAGCTATGAGTTTGATTGACTGGAAGAATGGAATTGGCCGAAAATAGGGTTCAAAGGGGGCAAAATCGCCAATGTGTAAATATCATTGAAACCCCTAACTTTGTGATGGCTTAATTCCGTAAGTTTTTCCATCAAATTCCGTGCTTTTGGTTTCGTTACATTCGGAAAAAGATTATCATTTTTGTAAGAATAAATAATATATACAGTGGACCCCCGGTTATCGGCCATAATCCGTTCCAGAAGCTCAGCCTAAAACCGAAATAATATTTCCCATAAGAATTAATATAAATACAATTTACCCGTTCCAGACACCCAAAAATATTAACAAAAAATAATTTTTTTGAAGATTAATTATAGTTTTACATACACAAAACAATGAGAACTAAATAAAATAAATAGTACTAAATGAACATTTAAATCACTATTACATACCTTTATTGAAGACTCTTGTTGGCTTATGGAAGACAAGGGAGGAGGAGAGAGGGAAGGCTCATTATTTTTTGGAAGGGGAATCCCCCTCCATAAGGGCTTGAGGTATCAAAGCCCTCTCTGGAGTTACTTCCCTTCTTTGTCTTTTACTGCCACTAGGACTAGCTTGAGAGTCACTGCACACCTGTTGCACATATCTGTCCAGAGAGGTCTGTTTCTGGCGTCTTTATAAGACGTCCCTGAAGTGGGATGAGGTTTTGTCACTGAACATGTTGCAGAAATGGCTTGTTTCAGCTAGGTCAGGGTGATATTTCTCACCAAAAGCTTGCACCCTACTCCACATTGCACAAATCTCCTTAATCTCTGAAGAAGGCACCTCCTTCCCTCCCTGTTCCTCCTCTGAAGCAAATTTCTCAGCTGTGGTCTGCTGCTGTTGCAGATGAAGGTCTTGCAGAACTCCATTTTTTTCCATTTATAAATGCCAGATAACAAGTTTACACTAACATATATTAATTAAGTTAGCAATAGAACTAGGCATTAAAAAGTAAAATACACACACAGTACACTCATTATTTACCTCAAAATATTTGTAGTCTTAATGTAGGGTAAAAGGTGAGTAGTATTTACTGTAAGAAGTCAGGTGTGGTAGCCCTCCTGGCCACCCCATCCACACATACTATACTACGATGCTTAAAGCTCCCTAGAGTGATAAAATGCATATACAGTACACTCATTACTTACCTTAAAATATTTGTAGTCTTAATGGTCTTAATGTAGGGTGAGAGGTGAAAAGTATTTATTTATAGAAAGTCGTGTGGGAGGTATGGCATCCTGCTTGGCCACTCCCACCTACTACGACATTAAGTGCCCTAGAACAATAAAATGGACATACAGTACACTCATTAATTACCTTAAAATATTTGTAGTCTTAATGTAGGGTGAGAGGTGAGTTTTATTTGTAGAAAGTCAGGTTGGGAAGTATGGGTAGCTAGCAAGGGCAGCTCTCCCCACCCCACCTCGTCCATACGTAATGTAAACAAACCAGGCGACTGCGTCTGGTTTTTGTCACTTTACATTGTGTACAAGTTGTCTCCACGTTGATACAGTAGAATAAATAAAGAGAAACACTCCCATTCTCATTCTCATGTAACACCATTTTTAGAAGAAATGATGCCCTGAGTGAAGGCATACGAAAGGAATAATTTTCTAGCTACCCCCAGTAATATTATAGTTTACGCATTTTCTCTGATGTTGGACTACAAGTCACCTGGCTACCACAAGTCCTACAAGTCGCCTGGCTACCACAAGTCCTACAAGTCGCCTGGCTACCACAAGTCCTACAAGTCGCCTGGCTACCACATCTCATATTTATGTTAATTTAGTCTACTGTGGGGTGTATTTAGATGGATTAAACAAAATGTCTATACTATTACGTATTGTGATTATCATTGTGTTACGTATTACAGTGAACCCCTGGTGCTCGACGACGTCGGAGCTCGGCCAAATCGGTGTTCAACGTTTTTTTTTTTACAATATTTTTGGCTCGATATTAGGCGGCCACTTGAAGTTGGGCGAGTTGGCTATCCGTCCCGGACGCGTACGCGTGGGGCCGTGGCCCAGCTGGGCGCCCAGGCACTCAGTGTGTTATTGTTTGCAAGCGAGCGACCACTACCCATGCACCACCCACGCATTCATACCATATATATTGTCATTATTCCAGTGTTTTTAGTGCTTGCAACTGCTAAATAAGCCACCATGGGCCCGAAGAAAGCTCCTAGTGCCAAGCCTGTGGTAAAGAATGTGCAGGGAGTGAAACATTCATGCAGGGAGTGTAGCATTTATGTAGGGAGTGTAGCAGGCATGCAGGGAGTGTAGCAAGGATGCAGGGAGTGTAGCAAGGATGCAGGGAGTGTAGCAGGCATGCAGGGAGTGTAGCAGGCATGCAGGGAGTGTAGCAGGGATGCAGGGAGTGTAGCAGGGATGCAGGGAGTGTAGCAGGGATGCAGGGAGTGTAGCAGGGATGCAGGGAGTGTAGCAGGGATGCAGGGAGTGTAGCAGGGATGCAGGGAGTGTAGCAAGGATGCAGGGAGTGTAGCAAGGATGCAGGGAGTGTAGCAGGGATGCAGGGAGTGTAGCAGGGATGCAGGGAGTGTAGCAGGGATGCAGGGAGTGTAGCAGGGATGCAGGGAGTGTAGCAGGGATGCAGGGAGTGTAGCAGGGATGCAGGGAGTGTAGCAGGGATGCAGGGAGTGTAGCAGGGATGCAGGGAGTGTAGCAGGATGCAGGGAGTGTAGCAGGGATGCAGGGAGTGTAGCAGGGATGCAGGGAGTGTAGCAGGGATGCAGGGAGTGTAGCAAGGATGCAGGGAGTGTAGCAAGGATGCAGGGAGTGTAGCAAGGATGCAGGGAGTGTAGCAAGGATGCAGGGAGTGTAGCAAGGATGCAGGGAGTGTAGCAAGGATGCAGGGAGTGTAGCAAGGATGCAGGGAGTGTAGCATTCAAAGAAAAAGGCCAGTAACCCCAGAAAAGAACTTGCCACCTGCAGTGTTAATGGAAGGATTCCTCTTCAAACACTGCATACTCTCCATCTTCCCCCTCCCATGTTGCACACATCAACAACTCTTCAATAAATGTAAGTGACATGTTATTGTACTAATATTTCTTAATTTTTCATAAAAATGTGTATAATTTAAGGTCAAAAAGTTCTAAAAAATATTTTATTTTAATACAGATTGTGCAATCTGTTCAGTGGTGTATATTGATGAATGTAGTGAGAATGTTTATAAAGAGCATTTCAGATGAGAAATTTCAGATCACATCAAGATCATGATAGAAGAATAATTTTAACATTGTAGCAAAATGCATCCAGTTTCTAAATAAGCGGCTGAATGAAGTTATACAGTACAGTGGACCCCCGAGTAACGTAAAAACTTCATTCCAGAAGCCTGCTCAAGTGCCATTACCGAACGAATCTACTCCCTTAAGGAATAATGTCACGTAGGTTAGTCTATTTCAAACCCCCAAAAATACACTTCCACAAGCACTTACAATATTATACTTACATAATTGTACGATTTCCGGGGTGTTTGTTACTCGGGGGTCCACTGTATATTGCTCGCTATCACAATTAAATTTCATCATTCCTCTGTGTAATGTGTTTTAAAAATGCCTTTTTAGTAATTTTTTTATACGTAATAGACTTTAAAGCGTAACAATTATGTCCATGGTTCAAACCATTAAAATTCTTTGTTAAATGTATGCCGAAGCTTAGTTTATTCATTGTAATATTCATATTAGTCTAACTATTTATTTTTAATATCTTGAATTTTGTTATTTTATAGACGAAAGCGCAGGAGTGGAAGCCGCAGCCCTGGTCGTAAACGAGGCGAGCGTGTCCACAGACGATCTCCTACTCGTGCCCGTCATCCGTCACCTCGCCGTGCTCCTGCATCTGGTGGCTTAGCACATGACAACAATATGAGCTCAACAAGCTTATTTGCAGAGCTTGTTAAGAGTAGAAAAAACAGAGAACGCATCTTGGCTTTGATGACTAAGGAGGGGGAAAAGACAGAGAAAGGTAAAGAAAATGTGGAGCCTGAAGGAGGTGGATCTACCTCTGGTCCAGATACCCCAGGTCCTACCCCTGCACCATCTGCAATTCCTAATGGAGCAGCCAAAGTTGAAAATAATGTGACAGTGGCAGCAGCAGCAGCAGCAGTAGTGGCGGCAGCAGCAGCGACAGCAGCAATTGCAGTGCCACCTACAGCAGTAATGTCAGCAGCACCTACAGCATTGATAGGAGCAGTGCCTGTAGCAGTGACAACAACAACACCTTCTGCAATGACAGCAGCAGCACTAACAACAACAACAATAACAACCACAACCAGCACAACCACATCACTGTTAACAGCAACATCAGCAGTATCAACTGATCAAGAAGAAACATCCAATCATTCTTATCAGTCAGATCAGCCAATAATTAGTACCCATCAAACTTCTGACACTGGAAAAATTGACTTCAGGAAAGTTTCGGTACCAACTAGTCTCACAAAACTACCAATGCCACCAGGTATTAATCTGGAAGACATTGATTCTCCTACATCTCCAAGTACACCCCCAGAACCAAAGCCTACCAGAAAAAGTATTATCACAGATCTTCCTATGCCACCAAGTAAGAAATGATCATTTTTATTGTCTTATTTTTTAATAACATTTGCATATGTACCGTATTAAAGTATGAAAGTATTTTCTTTTGGGGGATTTTCTTTCTTTTTGGGTCACCCTGCCTCGGTGGGAGACGGCCGACTTGTTGAAAAAAAAAAATGTACCGAATTGTGTGGCTTATTAGACGCATGTTTTTTCCATAAAATGTCTCCAAAAACCACCCTGCTTCCTATAAACTGAAGGTCAGTGATGGGAGCTATAAGTTTGGGGTGGGCCATTGAAACTAAAATAAGTCTTAGAAGCTGCGTCTTACAAGCTGCGAAATACTTTGTCTAAAAGTCTGCTGCATTTAATTTTTTCTTCTAGTGATTGCAGGTACAGAAGAACTTTCACCAGATGAGGATGCCCTGAGTACTCCACCCCTCTCCAGGTTGGCTCCTCCTAAACAAAGACCTACTGCAATGAGACCCAAAATTTTAAATGCCAAACGGCAAGACCGCACATCCCTTGAGGACTGGAGTGAGCGCTGTGTTGAAGTGTTTGATATTATTGCACAAATTGGAGAGGGAACTTATGGGCAGGTGTATAAAGCAAGAGCTAAAGATAAGAAAAGTAAGTGAAATTAATTTTATTTTTTATTCCTAAAATCAAATTGCTATCTTTTACATTCCAATGAAGATATTAACATTAACCCTTTGGGGGTCGACAGGCCTTCTCAGGAAAGTGTTCCTGGGGTCGAAAATTTTTTGGAAAAAAAAAAATTAATTTTTTCTTATGAAATGATAGAGAATCTTTTTCCGATCATAACGCCACCAAAATTATGAAATTTGATCGAAAACTAACGGAATTATGCTTTCGCGAAGTTAGCGGTAGCCATGACACTTACGCATCGGCGATTTTGCCCACTTTGAGCCCTATTTTCGACAAATTCCAATGTTTCAGTCTCCTACAATTATAGCTATTTCGCTAGAACTCTATGTCTTCTATCGATTGAGTACAAGAAACCGCCTATTTACCAATTTCATCTGCCCAAAATAGTGGTCAGAAAATGGCAATTTTCCAATTTCACACAAATTTCAAACGATGCCAATTTCAAAATAGGGTCCAGAGTAAACAAGGCAGACATTCCTGGCACTAAAATAACATGTTCTCTGTTCATTAGTCACGTCTCCAGGCCCTTGTTCCATTACTTTTGCTTTTCATTTTGAATTTTTATTCTCACAAAAAATAGAAGATTTACTGTTATGTACACAACTGCATCATTGTAAAAATGGTATAAATAATATCAGAGCACTTGTGCATGAATATAAGACTCGCCAGTTGATGTGTATTGGAGGCATGGTGTGATTTGTTTACTCTTGAACATCGTCAAAAATCGAACATTTTCGCTACTTTGAGCTCAATTTCAAGGTACTTGTCATTGTCATACCAATCAAAATCATCTCTATTTTATGTAATATATCTTCCATTCTATCAAATGAGACCAAGAAAACGAGAATACATCAATAAAAACCATACGAAAATCGACTGCAAACTCGCTGTTTTAATCGAAAAAAACGGTCAGAGTTTTTTTTTCTCTCATTATGCAGTGTGTACTGCAGGATTTTTTTTATACTGCGCACACTGACCACACAGACCCATTCTTTCATATGTATGCCTACCAGACGTTTTCTGCTTAAATTGAGGCCACTAGAATTTGGGCGTACTAGTACGGCACCAACCTCTGCTCGTAAAACGTACTAGTACGGCACCGACCCCCAAAGGGTTAATCTTCATTTACTGTAATTTTACGAATTCCTTCTTACTGTGGCAAGAGTGCTGGTCTTCCCTTTTTGTCTCATGAATACAGTAGGGCCCCGCTTTACAGCGTTTTGCTAATACGGCAATTTCAAATTATGACCAAAACTCACTATACGGCTCCCTGTCTTTCTAATATGGCGCGTCCCACCTGGTTTGTTTACATTCTCTGTGAGCATCTCTATTATGTCTAGAAACTTCCCAAAATTTCAAGTGTTTTAAAGTTATTGCATATTTTATATGTTCTTTCAACACGTCGGCCGTTTCCCACCGAAGTGGGGTGGCCCAAAATGAAAAACGAAAGTTTCCCATTTTACATTTAGTAATATATACAGGAGAAGGGGTTACTAGCCCCTTGCTCCCAGCATGTTAGTCGCCTCTTACGACACGCATGGCTTACGGAGGAAGAATTCTGTTCCACTTCCCCATGGAGACAAGAGGAAATAAGAACAAGAACTAGTAAGAAAATAGAAGAAAACCCAGAGGGGTGTGTGTATATACATATGCTTGTACATGAATGTGTAGTGTGACCTAAGTGTAAGTAGAAGTAACAAGACATACCTGAAATCTTGCATGTTTATGAGACAGAAAAAAGACACCAGCAATCCTACCATCATGTAAAACAAATACAGGCTTTCGTTTTACACTCACTTGGCAGGACGGTAGTACCTCCCTGGGCGGTTGCTGTCTACCAACCTACTACCTATATATTTTATATGTACTCTAATAATTATACTTTAGGTACAGGTACTCATTAAAATCACTAAGAGTGTCCCTCCAGTCTTAATGCCATTGTAATAATACTAATTTCTTTTTTTCAACAAGTCGGCCGTCTCCCACCGAGGCAGGGTGACCCAAAAAGAAAGAAAATCCCAAAAAAAGAAAATACTTTCATCATCATTCAACACTTTCACCTCACTCATACATAATCACTGTCTTTGCAGAGGTGCTCAGATACGACAGTTTAGAAAGTCCCTCCAAACTACCAATATCCCAGAACCCCTCCTTTAGAGTGCAGCCATTGTACTTCCCATTTCCAGGACTCAAGTCTGACTAACCAGTTTCCCTGAATCCCTTCACAAAATATTACCCTGCTTACACTTCAATAGCCCGTCAAGTTCCAAAAACCATTCGTCTCCACTCCTATCTAACATGCTCACACATGCCTACTGTATGTCCAAGCCCCTTGCACACTAAATGTCTTTTACCTCTTCTCTCCATCCTTTCCTAGGATGACCCCACACCTCATAATTTCCACACTACAAATTCTTTGCATAATATTTGTGCCACACATTGCCCTTAAACATGACATCTCTACTGCCTCCAGCCTCCTTATCACTGCAATGTTCACAACCCATGCTTCACACTCGTATAAGAGTGTTGGTACCACTATACTCTCATACATTCCCTTCTTTGCCTCCATGGATAATGTTCTTTGTCTCCACAGATACCTCAATGCATCATCCACCTTTTTCCCTTCATCTCTGATACCTTTGATATATCTTTGATGAGTTTCGAGAGTCTTGCTACTCTTGGAACTCGACCATGGGCCAGGCTCGTCTGGTGCTAGCCTGGTCAACCAGGCTGTTGCTGCTGGATGCCTGCTGCCGCACATATCCATCACAGCCTGGTTTACCTCGTCCTTCATAAACCTATCTACTGACGAGTCTGCTCCCAAATATCTGAACACATTCACTTCTTCCATACTCCCTCCCTCCAGTCTGATATCCAGTTTTTCCTTTTCTATCTATGTTCACTTTCAACTTTCTACCTTTAGACACCCTCCCAAACTTGTTAACTAACCTTTGCAACTTCTCTTTAGAATCTCCCAGAAGCACAGTATCATCAGCAAAAAGTAACTGTGTCAACTCCTGTTTTGTATTTGAATCTGTATAACTTAATCCCACCCCTCTCCCCAACACTAGCATTTACTTCTTTTACAGCCCCATCTATAAATATGTTAAACAACCACAGTGACATTATGCATCCCTGTCTAAGACCTACTTTTACTGGAAGGTAATCACCCTCTTACCTACACACCCTAACTTGAGCCTCACTATCCTCATAAAAACTTTACAGCATTTAGTAACTCACCACCTGTTCCATACATTTAAAACATCTGCCACATTGCTCTTCTATTCACCCTATCGTAAGCCTTTTCTAAATCCACAAAAGCAACGAAAACTTTCCTACCTTTATCTAAATACAGTGGTACCTCGGTTAACGATATTTTTTCGTTCCAGAATGCTGTTCAAGTGCCATTACCAAACGAATTTATACCCATAAGGAATAATGTAAAATAGACTTGTCCTTTTAGACCCGCAAAAATACACTTACAAAAGCATTTAAAAAAATAAACTTACATAAAAGGGCGAGTTTGGGGACCATCGTTAACCGAGGTACCACTGTACTGTTCACTTATATGCTTCAATGTAAACACTTGGTCTACATATCCCCTACCCATTCTAAATCCTCATTGTTCATCTGCAATCCTGCTCTCCATCTTACCTTTAATTTTTCAATAATAACCCTACCAAACACTTTACTAGGCATACTCTGTAGGCTTATTCCCCTATAATTTTTACAATGGAACTATGCATGCTCTCTGCCAGTCCCTAGGTTCCTTCCTCTTTCATACATTTATTGAACAGAAGTACCAACCACTCCAAAACTATATCCCCACCTGCATTTAACATTTCTGTCATGATCCCATCAGTTCCTGTTGCTTTACCTCCTTTCATTCTATTCAGTGCCTTATAAACCTCCCCCACACTCACATCCGGCTCTTCACTCCTAAAAGATTTTATACCTCCCTGGCCCATGGCCGGCTCCGAGAGTAGTGAGACTCGAAACTCATGAAAGGTATCCCAAGCCAAGGCAAGAAATCACTGCCTACCTCTCTTCATCAACATTTAACAGTTCCTCAAAATATTCTTGCCATCTTTCCAATACCTCCAATTCCCCATCTACTGACTCCCCTATTCTGTTTTTAACTGCCAAGTCCATTTGTTCCCTAGGCTTTCTTAACCTATTTATCTCCAAAACTTTTTCTTAGCAGAATTTATTGACAGCACCTCACTTTTATCATTTGCTCACCATTTGCACTCCCTAACCACTCTTTTACTTTTCATATACTACACCCTTCTTACATTGGAGTATAAAACAAATTCCAACCACACAATAGAGTGAAAAACTAATGTGAAGGACCTGGGATTGATAATGTCAGAAGATCTCAGTTTTAAAAATCACAGCAATATATCTACCACATCTGCTAGAAAAATGTTAGGATGAATAATGAAAACCTTCAAAACTAGGAATGCCAAGCCCATGATGATTCTCTTCAAATCGCTTGTTCTCTCTAGGTTGGATTATTGTTGTACACTAACAATTCCTTTCAAGGCAGGTGAAATTGCTAACCTGGAGAATGTACAGAGAACCTTCACGGCACACATAAGTACGATAGAACACCTAAATTATTGGGGACAGTTGAAGTTCCTTGACTTGTATTCCCTAGAATGCAGGCAAGAAAGATACTTGATAATATACACTGGAAAATCCTAGATGGATTAGTACCAAATTTGCACACGAAAATCACTTACGAAAGCAAAAAACTCGGCAGGCAGTGCAAAATCCCCCCAATGAAAAGCAGGGGCACCACAAGTAGGCTAGGAGACAACACAGTAAGTGTCATGGGTCCACGACTGTTCAACTGCCTCCCAGCATACATAAAGGGGATTACCAGTAGACCCATGGCTGTCTTCAAGAAGGCACTGGACTGGCACATAGTCAGTACCTGACCAACCAGGCTGTGGTTCGTATGTCGGTTTGTGTATGGCTAACATTAACAGCCTGGTTGATTAGGCCCTGATCCACCGCGAGTCCTGGTCACAGACTGGGCCGTGGGGGCATTGACCCCCGAAACCCTCTCCAGGTCTACTCCAGGTATCACTTCTGCTTTGTAAAAATCTTTCATAAGCATACTTCTTCTCCCTTATCACACCCTTTACCTCATTCCACCAAACACTCCTCTTTCCTCCCACCCATCCTCCTATATCCACAAAATTCTGCCCCGCATTCTAATACTACCTTTTTAAAACTCTCGCCCCTCTTCAACCTCCTCGCACTACCTGTACTCTCACCAGCCCACCTTTCTCCCAATAGTTGCTTGTATCTCACCCTAACTTCCTCCCATACCTTGTTTGCTGGTAGAGGAACAACAGCTTGTTTACTTTTGCTAGTTAGACGTACTGGTACGTTGGACATAGTCATCACCAAAGTAGTTAACCATGATACACTGTGTACCTTGCTGACCTTAGATTTTTTTCAAATGTCTGAATAGATGAAAGACCCAAAGAGTTGTGCTGAGGTCAAAAATATTGGCAGGTGGCAGATTTGTGGGTACGAAAAATTGTGCGTACTAGTACGTCAAACACATAGATAGCATATGTGTACAAGTGTGTTGGACCCAGGTTAAGGGTTAAATTGTTACCTGGCTGCAATTTTGGAAATTCACAAAATATTCTTGTTGTATTTTTGTAATGTGCCATTTTCTTTTCCTGTATTGTTGTGCATATTAATTCATTCACCAAGACCCAAAAATTGAGATAATGTTAAGAGTTTACTTTTCTCCTGAATTCTGAAGATTAGGTTCCCAAAGACTACCGTAGTCATGCTTGTGGTCTTAATTACATATTACAGTGTACCATATTGTTTATAATGTTTGTGGGATGGCATATCTCTCATACTCATCACACAGGATGGGTTCTCAGAGCTGAGCTGAGATATCAGTAAGGCAATGAGGGTATCTTCAAGCATTCCACTATGGGTTCAGTAGCTTACAGGTTTCCTTCCAGCAGGGCTTGTGTTACCTTTACATGGGAAATATAGTTGCATGCTTGGTTGTCGAGTTTTTTCTGTTGGACACCATTTAAACATCAGAAGCAGTACCATAGTTTGTACACATGGAAATATGAAGATGTGCATATGACAAAAAGAATTATATTTTTACTCATATTAATTTTATTATTATTATTACAGATGATGAAATGGTTGCTTTAAAGAAAGTTCGTTTAGAAAATGAGAAAGAAGGTTTTCCAATCACAGCAGTGCGGGAAATTAAAATCTTGAAGCAGCTTCACCACAAAAACATTGTCAACCTCAAGGAAATTGTGACAGACAAGCAGGATGCTGTTGACTTTCGACATGTAAGTTCAACACCGTCTTCATCTTTTGGGATAGACTAAGGTTTTCATTTTATGGTTTTATTTGCTAACATTAGTTATGAGATTAATATTTTATTTTCATATTTGTTACTTGGTTTTAGTGCATACTCATGTTTCTTACAACTAATTATTTTGTGTGTACTTTCATCTAAAATTTGAAGTTTTTTTTATTTTACCCTAATCTATGGTGGAAGATAACCCTTTGTATATATAGTTGTGATGTGCAAGTAAACGAACTGTCTCGCAAATATCAGGTCACAGCAAGACCTGTCTAGCAATGGCTAATCTGCTACACCCTTCCCTGGTAATGACAGTGTGAAAACAGTGAAACCCCAAGAGAACATTAAAGAGTGGTTGTTAATGACTTGAGAAAGCCTAATTTTTGTGTAAAGTACACATGGTGTGCCCCATGGAGGGTGACCCCCAAACCTTGGAGTTAAGGGGGGTGCATAGAGGATCATATAAGCCCAGGGAAATGGCTAAGAGGAAGAATTCAGGGAGAGTCGTCTAGAACTTGGGGGCCGAGGACTGACAGAGGTCAGTACCTGGCTGGGTGAGAGAACCGGAGACTGTTGGAGACTTTGGGCAGAGCACTTGCTGGGAGCCATGCTCGTGCCATGTGGGTCTTGGGTCCTGTGTCTAGAGGCTGACTTAGTTCCTGAGGTGAACTGTTCTGCTTACTTATTCTGTAAGTTATATTCACTTTTGTCAGCTAAATTGTGTTCCCTGTCTCAATGTGTGTACAATCTCCATTTATCTTAATATCAAACCCCTTTTCTCCTTTTCCTAAACATATTATTGAACGTTAACTAAATAAATATATTTGAGTGGAATAATATATTCACTGTCCCTGTCTTCATCTTTATTATCTTTAATAAGGTGAGATGGAGGTGGGTAAGGTCCACTGTAGTGAGAGTAGTGCAGTGTTAATGAGAGGTGGTGGTGTAGTCACCAGTGGCCTCACATTACCCTCCGCTCCTGTCACTACCTTCACTCCTCATACTCCGTTTCCTTTATTGCATTCTTGTGACCCCCATATGATAGTATATTTTTGGAATATTGTAAAATTTTTTTTCTAACAAAAAATTAAAATGCATTTTTTCTGAGGCATTCATATAAGCATCTGTGATTAGTGTTACTTGTCTGTGGATACAGAAGCAGAACTAGGCTCGTGTCCCATCTTTATCTATTTTTAATACAATTTTTTATAAATTTTAGATGGCTATAACACTTGTTATTAACTTTTCACTATAAAGACCCCTAAAATATAACTCAATGGGACTGCCCCTAAAGGGTTAAAAAAAAAATTCTTCTGAAATGGTAGAGAAGTTTTTTTTTTTCTGGAGGTAATGGCACCCAAAAGGTAAGAAATTTGATGGAAAACTTGTGGAATTACAGAGCCACAAAGTTTGTGGTTTGCAATTTCACCCAATTTCAGTCCTATTTTAAACCATTCCCATTGTACTAATCAACCAAATTTTTAGCCATTTTGCTAGTATGCCTTCTATTGATTGAGCACAAGAATCTGCCTATTCAGCTATTGTCCTATAAAGTGATTAGAATTCAGTAATTTGACCAATTTCACATAAAATTTAAAAATAGAGTCCATAATCAATGTAGACATTCCTGTCCATTCACACCACTGTGACATGGGGTGCCACTGACATGCTTCTGCCTTGCCTCAGAGAGAATTTCTCCTCCTATCTGTTGCTGTTCTGCAACATTGCATAGCTCCTGATGATGCACGAGAATGCGAAAGATCTAGTACTAAAGATTTCCATCCGTGTGTGGCTTGTTCTGCATTGTTAAGATCTCTTGTCTGTGACTGTAATGTATATTTTTTTGCTTCACAGGGTACTTATTACATTTGTTTCAGGACAAGGGTTCATTCTATCTGGTGTTTGAATACATGGACCATGACCTGATGGGGCTACTGGAGTCGGGCATGGTGGAGTTCTCCGAGCAACACAATGCTTCTATCATGAGACAGCTTCTCAATGGCCTTAATTACTGCCATAAAAAGAACTTCCTCCACAGAGATATTAAATGTAGTAATATTCTTATGAATAACAAGTAAGTAATTGCTTGTAAAGTTCTGTGCTGTACTGAGTTTATGATTGGGAATAGAGGTGGGCAATAATTTTTTTTTTTTCGGTGCATGTCAGAAGTTTATGCCAAACTCATTTCACAGGCTAGTTACATGATCATTAATATTAAGTTATACATATAAAATGATAGTCTGTTTGCTTTATTTATTAATATACTTTGTTTTAAATTTGTAATGGGCATTCCTTTAATTTTATAAGAAACTTCTTGTATATATTGCTGCTGAATTATCTAAACACTTATCTGTTTTTTGTATATGTAATAATAATGATGTATTGATTGTTTCTTGTAATCAGATTAATTTATATAGTTTTTAATGCAGGAGTTACATGTGTGTGATGTCACCATTGTTTTATATGTATTTGTAAATGGGATTGTAAAAATAGTGAATACTAGGGGGGATTGGAATGGGGTGTGGGATTAAGAGATGTTGGTTCTGATACAAAGTGGGAGTTGTCACAGTTGCCTTTGCTGATGACAGTTCTTGAAAGAGATTATGGAGACAAGTTGTTAAGGTTGGTGGAGGAATTTGAGAGGGTATGTAACAGAAAGAGGTTAAAAGTGGACATAGATTAGAGTAAGATGATGAGGGTTACAAAAAAGTCTAAGCACTGATAGATTTAATATCAGACTGACATTAGTGCATTTGGAGGAAGTGGATGTATCTGGATATTTGGGAGTGGACATGTCTGCAGATGTGTTTGTGAAAGACAAGGTGAACCATAGAATAGATGAAGGTAAAAGGGTTGGAGTGCTTAGGCATCCTTGGAAAGAGAGAGAGTAATGTCATGTTTGAGAACAATATGTGGTATCAGTATTATGCAGAGAATTAGGAACATAGAAATTAAACAGCAGTGAGGGATCACCAAGAGTATAATTCAGGGCTGAGGAGGGGTTGAGGTTGTTTGGGCATCTAGAGATGATGGAGAGGGATAGGTTGACAGGTGTATAAATCTGGTGTGGAAGGTAGGAGGATTAGGGGTCATTTCAAGAATAGTTGGAGGGAGGGGGTAAAGGGCTTTGAGTTTAGGAATTTTAGCAACCTGCAGGCTTGTGTGTGAGCATGTTAAGAGTGAATAGAAATAAGTGGTTTTTAATGGATATAATGTTGGAGCAGGAGCAAAGTAACTTTTATGAAGGGATTTGGGAAAATTGATTAGCCGGACTTGAGTCCTGGAGGTAGAAAGTACAGTGCCTGCATTTTGGAGGATGGGTGGAGATGTAGCAGTCAGAGGATAATTTGAATTGTGATGTCAGCACACTTAGGCAAGACAACAGTTTCCTGCTGAAGCAGGAAATTGCTGTTAAGGTAAAAAAAAATTATTTCAACAAACTGGCCATATCCCACCAAGGCAGGGTGACCTAACAAAAGTTTTTCTTTTTAAATTTAATAATTTATACAGAAATTGTTACTAGCACCTTGCTTCTGGCATTTTAGTCGCCTCATACGACACGCATGGCTTATTGGGGAAGAATTCCTTTCCACTTCCCCATGGAGACCACTTAAAAGATTTACTTATGTTTTTGTTATACTGTATATATTTCTAAGTGGTTAAAAATTATACTTTTTTTTTCCACTTGAGCATATAGGACTTTATTGTAAATGTATCAAAGATGCATTGTAACAATCCTCATTAATTGTGCTGTAATCAAATTCTGGTGCTTTTACTGCTTCATTTATTATCTTAACCACCTTAAATTTTCAGAGGCCAAATCAAGCTGGGCGATTTTGGTTTAGCTAGATTATTTAGTTCAAATAAGGAGCGCCCATACACAAACAAGGTCATAACGTTGTGGTATCGTCCTCCTGAACTGTTACTAGGAGAAGAGCGATATGGGCCTGCCATTGATGTGTGGTCATGTGGATGTATTCTTGGAGAACTCTTTCAGAAGCGGCCACTTTTTCAGGTTTGTTGCACTTTTCACTTAAATTTGTGAGAAATTGTGCCAGTTAAATATTTAAAATTATTAACGCTATATGCGTACTGGTAAGCCAGTACAGGAGTGTATGGAGCAGTTTAGTGTCTTGTATCAAAATCATTTCTCTTGTTGTTTCTTTAGGGTGTTATTCACCTTGTCAAGTTAAATATACTCACTGATTTCAGTGAAAGCCCCAAGAAGTATTAGATCTGTATGTTTTATATTCATAACATTTGCAAGTTTAAGTGAAACTAACACACAGCTTATATAACACAGTGCCCAATGAAATGTTGCCTTTGAGAGCAATGTGTATTGTGAACATTAAGCAGAAGATTCAGTGTAGTAATTAAAAGACTGTGGTCATCAAGGGTATAATTCTGAGGGCTGAGATTGTTTGGGAATAAAGGTGTGAAGGATAGGATAGGATGACAACAAGAGTGTACAAATTTGGGGGTGGAAGGCAGGGGGTTGTCCCAAGAAAGGTTGAAAAGGTTGGGGGGGATATAATGAAGATGCTTTTGAGCTTTAGGGGCTTGTGTATTAAGCAGCTTGTGTGAGTATGTTAGATTGAAGTACAGTGGACCCCTGGTGTTCGTCCTGCTCCAAACTCGCCCTTTTATGTAAGTGTATTTTTTTAAATGCTTTTATAAGTGTAATTTTGGGGGTCTAAAAGGACTAGTCTACTTTACATTATTCCTTATGGGAATAAATTCATTTGGTAATGGAACTTGAACAGCATTCTGGAACGAAAAAATCACGAAAACCAGGGGTCCACTGTAAATGGAGCCAGGTGGCTTTTAATGGATGTGCTTTTAGAGTGTGAGCAATGTATCATTAAGGGAATTCACAAATTTTTATATAAATCTTTTCATGATCCAGGCCAGTACTGAAGCCATGCAGTTAGACGTAATATCTCGAGTATGTGGGACACCGACACCTGCTGACTGGCCAGACATTGTAAAATTACCTGGCTGGGGAACAATGAAGCCCAAGAAGACATACCGTAGGAGAATAATGGAAGACTTCAAAGACAAAATGCCCCAGCCTGCCTTAGACCTTCTTGATCAGATGTTGAAGCTAGATCCATCCAAACGTATTAGTGCAGAGAATGCACTTAATAGCACTTGGCTGAAGAATGTTGATCCTGACCTGTAAGTATGGCACTTTTCAACAATCTGTAGGTTAATCAGGACATTCATTTGTATTTATGAGGCATACTTTACTCTTCTCATCTACTTGGTTTAGAATAATCTGACCTGCAGGTTTTAGGACTTGTTTACGATGAATTTGAGCCCCACCCTCTCTGTGATTAGTCAGAAGAATCTTTTCTTTTCTTCTAAGTTAAGGTGGTGTATTTATATCTTACTGGACACAGGACATGTACTACCTGTGTGAGCAAAAACCATAGAACTTTCAAATTCTTGTGGTCCAACATATTTTAAGCCTTGAAGCAACTTCTGTGGACAGGTGTGGTTTTGTCATACTTATAAAATAAATTCTTGCCCTTGTGATACATTATAGGAGGCAGTACGGGAGTACAGTAGAGCCCCCGTATCCACGGATTCGGTTTCTGTGGTTTCAGTTATCCGCTGTTTACCTCAGCCCAAAAATATCGAGGTTGCAATTTGACATTTAAATTTTTTTTCTTTATCATCCGATTTCATTCATTTTTTTTCTGTTAGAATAAGAGTGCATAAATCATAGCTACATAGTTTCATTAAGATTGGTTAACAAACAAATTAACAAAAAAATACAGTGGAGCCTCGGTACTCAAACAGCTCTGTACTCGAACAATTCGGTATTCGAACACTTTGTTGGGTAAAGAAATTGCTCGGTAGTTGACCGTGTGCTTGGAACTCGACCAAACAAACATGACCTATACACAAAAAACCCGCACATAGAAGAGAGGAGATTACGGCGACGTATGCTCCTGGTGTCTACTCTATTTCTTGTTCGTCCTGTCTTCTTCAGTACTTTGGAGAAACTGGCCGATCTCTTTCTGACAGACTTAGGGAACACAAAAATAGTGTTAGGCTTGCCGACACCAACAATGCTCTTTTCTGTCATGTCAGAGATCACAGTCATCCTATTGATTGGTCTTCTGCTAAAACTGTCTACCCTACATCCAACTTTCACAGTCGCCATCTGGTTGAATCCTCCCTTATACAGAACTTTCCTTGTATGAATCTTAGTCCTGGCTTTGTCTGTGTAGATGCTTTCCTTTCCCATTACATTGTTAAATGCTCCACACTTTAGAACACCCGTGACTTAACCTGATTCTTTTTTCCCCTTCTCCCTCTTCCCCTTTTTATCTTTCCTCTTTCTCCTCTGGGTTTTCTTTCCTTTGCCTTGTATTTGTCCTTGCAGTGCTCCTCTTTCCTAGTACAGTATATGACTGACTCCACTACTACTACTACTACCACTACTACTACTACCACCACTACTACTACTACCACCACTACTACTACTACCACCACTACTACTACTACCACCACTACTACTACTACCACCCACCACTACTACTACTACTACCACCACTACTACTTCTTTTTGTTAGCGTGACTTTGTAAAGGCTCCAAGTTGGACCGAAACGTCGTCGTAAGCTCCTCTCTTTTATGTGCGGGTTATTTGTGTATTGTTCCAGTCACAGTATTGTGCCTTTTTTGTTATTTAAACACGACCTGCCGGAACTTTACTGTAAACTATTTAATGTTTCTTTGCATTTTTTGGTGTGTTTTTTTTGTATTATGTGTATAAATAAGTCACCATGGGGCTTAAGAGGGTTAGTGATAACACTCAACCAAAATGAAAATTGGTTAGGAAAAATTTGTTCTGTACTCGAACAGATCGGCACTCGAACAGCCTTCTGGAACCAAATAAGTTTGAGTGCCGAGGTTCCACTATACAGTGGACCCCCAAGTTTCAGCGGCATTGTGTTTCATGAATTTCACCATTCAGCGCCTTCTTTCAGTGAAAAATACTCAAGGTTCATGATTTTTTTTTGAGATTCAGTGGCGGTATGGTACGTGTTCGGCTCTTCTCCCAGCGTCAGGCTGTAAACAAGCCAGCCTGCCTCCGACCACCACAGTCAGTGTGGCATTAATTATGGGCGAGTGCCCATCACCCCACTGGTTCATACGATACATTTCATAATAACCCATTGTTTTTTGTGCTTGCAACTGCTAAATAAGCCACCATGGGCCCAAAGAAAGCTCCTAGTGCCAACTGAAAAAATAATAAAAACATACCCTTTCATGGGTGAAAAATAATTAAGGCACCCTACAGTGCAGTGGATGTACAGTAGTGTGCAAATGGGACAGGAGTAAATTTTGTGATTATCTCATATGTCTTACTCTAGCTTAATTAATGTAGTTTGGGTTCTTTTCTTTACAGAAGTTTGCTAACGTTTTTTCAACCATTCAACTGTGGTGTTACCTTGCAACTCTCATCAGTGCTACAGCAGCTGTTGTTCTGTAAGGCTATTCCTGCAAGCATGCTCTGTGAGTTAATATGGTTTTGAAAAAATTCTCCTCTTCAGTTTGATTACTGCTGAAATTCATGAGGGATGTTACACCTAGGATGCATGGAAGTATTGTAGCTCTTAGAAAACATGCTGATTTTGAGTATCAGACAAGATCGCTGAAAATTGAGCCTAGCAAAGTAAAACTGTTGGTCAGATTCTGAAGAGAGTTGACGACACTGGCGAGTGTAAAGTGTTTAGTTGAGAAAGATGTGGAAAAAATGCAAGACAACACCTCACGAAAACCAGCAGTGATCTACAGAGATTTGATTTCAGCTGGTGTAAATGTTGATTCTTCAACTGTTCAACAAAGGCTCCTTGGCATTAGCAGAACTGCCAGAAAGCCAGTAAAGAAACAACTATTGACTGCTGCTGTTAAGAAAAAATGGCTATGGTGAGCACTCAGTCATAAGGGATGGACAACAGATGAATGGAGAAAAGTCATATTTTCAGATGAGGTGCATTTTGAAGTGCAGGGGTACAGACCATTGGTAGTGAGATGAAGCAATGGCAAACCTCTTTTGGAATACACACATTCAACAAGTGCCAAAACACCCACCTAAGAAGATGTTTTGGGGTAGTTTTACTGCTAAAGGTCCTGGATGGATTGTGAATACAGTGGACCCCCGGTGTTCGTCCAGCTCAAAACACGCCCTTTTATGTAAGTGTATTTTTTTAAATGCTTTTATAAGTGTAGTTTTGGGAATCTAAAAGGACTAGTCTACTTTACATTATTTCTTAAGGGAATATAATGGCACTTGAACAGCATTCTGTTACGAAAAATGGACGAACACCGGGGGTCCACTGTAGTGACAAATACAAGGCAATCCTGGCAACTCATTTGCATTCCATTTTGGAAAGAGACTTTCCTGATGGAGAAAGCATTTTCCAGCAGGATCTTGAACTCCATGCCACAGAAAAATGCTGACATTCTTCAAAGAGAGTGGGCTAAGCATTTTAAATTGGCCTGGAAACTCTCCTGACCTCAACCCAATTGAGAATCTATGGCAATAACCAAATGTAGGATCACAAAACAGGACTGTTCATGTGTGGAGAAGCTAGTTGCTGCTGTTATTAGGACCTGGTACCATGATAAAGAACTTGCCAAAATCTGTTCAACATTGGTCAAATCTGTGACAAAGCATGTAGCAATGCTTATAAAAGCAAAGGGTAGTCATATCTCTTATTAAATCAATTACCTGTTATATCGTTGCCATGTATTTTGCAAATAAACATTATTTTCCAAATAAATGACTTATTTCATCACTCTTCCAATTAATATGCACACTACTGTAGAGTAGGCGTCTCCAAACTGTGGCCTGCCACAAGATTTTATGCGACCCACAGCAACTTGAAATATTTATAAATAGTAAAGGTAAGAATTTTGTTGTTGTAACAATTTATATGTCACAATTTGTTCAATTAGAATCATACATTTATTGAACAAAAGTACCAAACGCTCCAAAACTATATCCTTCCCTGCTTTTAAAATTTCTGTCATGATCCAATTAGTTCCAGCTGCTTTACCCCCTTTCACTCTACCTAATGCTTCGTGTACCTCCCCCACACTCGCATCCAGCTCATTTTCACTCCTAAGAAATGTTATACCTCCCTGGTCAGTGCATGAAATTACTGCCTCCCTCTCTTCATTGACATTTAAAAGTTCCTCAAAATATTCCCGCCATCTTCCCAATACCTCCCTCCCCATCTACTAACTCCCCTACTCTGTTTTTAACTGACAAATCCATTCATTCCCTAGGCTTTCTTAACCTGTTTATCTCTTGAGTTTTTTTTCCTTATTCTCAGCAAAATTTGTTGATAGTGCCTCACTATCATTTGCTCCTTTTGCACTCCCTCACCACTCTTCACCTCCATATACTCCTCCCTTATATCACTTTTGCTCTGTAAAAATCTCATACGCTACCTTTTTCTCTTATCACACCCTTTACCTCATCATTCCATCAGTCACTCCTCTTTCCTCCTGCACCCACCCTCCTATAACCACAAACTTCTGCTCTGCATTCTAACACTGCCTTTTTAAAACTATCAAACTCCTCTTCAACTACCCCCATCCCCTCCACTACCTATACTCTCACTAGCCCAACTTTCTCCCAGTAGTTGCTTATATCTATCTCACCCTAACTTCATCCTTCCTAGTTTATAAACTTTCACCTCTCTCTTACTTGCTGTTGCCATTTTCCTTTTGCTCCATCTACCTCTTACTCTAACTGTAGCTACAACTAAATAATGATCCGATATATCTGTTGCCCCTTTATAAACGTGCACATCCTTAAGTCTAACCATCAACCTTTTATCCACCAATACATAATCTAACAAACTACTTTCATTATGTGCTATTTCATATCTTGTATAGTACTTATTTATCCTCTTTTTCTTAAAATATGTATTACTTATTACCAAACCTCCTTCTGTACATAATTAAAAGCCCCCCATTTTCATTTTCCCCTGGCACCCCAAACTTACCTATTACTACCTCCACAACAGTTTTACGCACTTTAGCATTTAGGTTCCCCATCACAAGTACATACTCACTTGGTTCAAAACTCTCCATACACTCAACATCTCCCAAAATTTCTTTCTCTGTCCTCTACACTTCTCTCTTTTCCAGGTGCATAAACACTATAACCTACTTTTCACACCCCACCCTTATTTTAATCCACATAATCCTTGAATTTATACATTTATAATCACACTTTTCCTGCCATAACTGATTCTTCAACATTATTGCTACTCCTTAGCTCTAACTCTGTTAGAAATCCCCGACCTAATCCCATTTATTTCTCCCCACTGAAACTCACCTACCCCCTTCAGCTTTGTTTCACTTGGAGTTAGGACATTCAGCTCTTTATATTCACAATCATCTCTTTCTTGTCATCTGCACTACATCCACGCACATTCAAAAATCCCAACTTTAAGGTTTTATTTTTATTTTTAGTAAGCTGTAAAGGAAAAGGGGAGTTACTAGCCTATTGTTCCCGACATTTTAGTTGACTTTTACAGCAAGCATGGCTTACGGAGGAAAAATTCACGTTCCACTTCCTCATGGATATGAAAGGAAAAGTAATAAGAACAAGAACTATTAAAAAAAACAAAGAAAACTCAGGTGAGTGTATACATAAGTGTGTACATGTGTAGTGTGACCTAATTGTAAGTAAAAGTAGCAAGATATACTTGTGTGTTTATGAGATAAAAAAAAAAAAGACATCAGCACTGCTACCATCATGTAAAACAAATACAGGTTTCTGTCTTACACTCATTTGGCAGGACAGTAGTATCTGCTTGGGTGGTTGCTGTCTACCAACCTACTACAGATGAACAAGGAGGCTTTAGAATGGGTAGGGGATGTGTAGGTCAAGTGTTTACATTGAAGCATGTAAGTGAACAATATTTAGATAAAGGTAGGGAAGTTTTCATTGCATTTATGAATTTAAAAAAGGCATATGATAGGGTGGATAGGGGAGCAATGTGGCAGATGTTGCAAGTGTGTGGAATAGGTAGTACGTTACTAAATAATGTAAAGCATTTTTATGAGGATAGCGAGGCTCAAGTTAGGGTGTGTAAGAGAGAGGGAGATTACTTTCCATTAAAAGTAGGCCTTAGACAGGGGTGTGTAATGTCACCATGGTTATTTAACATATTTATAGATGGGGTTGTAAAAGCAGTAAATGTTAGGGTGTTGGGGAGAGGGGTGAGATTAAATTATGGGGAATCAAATGCAAAATGGGAGTTGACAGTTATTTTTTGCTGATGATACTCTGCTTTTGGGAGATTCTAAAGAGAAGTTGCAAAGGTTAGTGGACGAGTTTGGGAAGGTGTGTAAAGAAAGTTGAAAGTGAACATAGATAAGAGTAAGGTGATGAGGCGTATCAAGCAAGTAAGGTAAAGAGAAGTTGGATTTCACATTGGAGGGAGGGAGTATGGAAGAAGTGAATGTGTTCAGATATTTGGAAGAAGATTTGTCAGCAGATGGGTTTATGAAGGACGAGGTTAACCATAGAATTGATGAAGGAAAAAAGGTAAGTGGTGCAATGATGTATATTTGGAGACAAAAAACGTCATCTATGGAGGCAAAGAAGGGAATGTACAAGAGTATAGTGGTACCAAAACACTTATATGGGTGTGAAGCATGGGCTGTGAATGCTGCTGTGAGAAAGAGGCTGGAGGAAGTGGAGATGTCGTGTCTAAGGACAATGTGTGTGGTGTAAATATTATGTGGAGAATTCGTAGTGTGGAAATTAGGAGTAATATTCAGAAGGCTGAAGAGTGGTTATTGAGGTGGTTTGGTCATTTAGAGAGGATGGAGCAAATTAGGTTGACTTGGAAGGTGTATAAATCTGTAGTCGAGGGGAGGAGGGTTAGGGGTCGTCCTAGGAGGAGATGGAGGGATGGGGTAAAAGAGGTTGTGTGTGCAAGGGGCCTGGACATGCAGCAGGCATGTGTGAGCGTGATAGGAGTGAATGGAGATGAATGGTTTTTGGGACCTGACGAGCTGTTGGAGTGGGAGCAGGGTAATATGTTGTGAAGGGATTCAGGGAAACCGGTTATCTGGACCCGAGTCCTGGAGGGGGGAAGTACAATGCCTACATTATAAAGGAGGAGTTTGGGATATTGGCTGTTTGGAATAACATCTAAACTGTCATATGTGGTCGCCTCTGCAAAGACAGTGATTGTGTGTGAATGATGGTGAAAGTGTTTCTTTTTTGGGTCACCCTGCCTTGGTGGGAGATGGCCCGTTGTGTTGATTTTTTTTTCTTTCAAATTTTAGTTCTAATCTTTTCATTTTTCAGATATATCCTTCAGTTATGGAAGGAAAAAGGCAAAGAACAGTGCAGAGTGAGTGCTGCCTGTTTAGTCCTTTCAGGGTCCAGACCCCTGATCTGAGAATTGCTCTCAGAATCCAAGAATTTTTTTTTTTTTTCAACAAGTCGGCCGTCTCCCACCGAGGCAGGGTGACCCAAAAAGAAAGAAAATCCCCAAAAGAAAATACTTTCATCATCATTCAACACTTTCACCTCACTCATACATAATCAGTCTTTGCAGAGGAGCTCAGAATATGACGGTTTAGAAGTCCCTCCAAACTGCCACTATCCCAAACCCCTCCTTTAAAGTGCAGGCATTGTACTTCCCACTTCTTATAAAGTGATAAAGAATCTTTTCCTAAGATAATGAAACCAAAAGTACAAAATTTGATGGAAAAGTTGCAGAATTATGTTCTCGCAAAGTTAGTGGTCTCGGTGATGTTTATGCATTGGCGATATTGCCCAGTTTGAGTCCTATTTTAGGCCAATTTAATTGTTCCAGTTGACCAAAGTCATAGCTATTTTGATAGTATTCCTTCCAGTCTGTCAATTGAGTACAAAAAAATGCCCATTTACCTATTTCAACTACCCAATAAAGTGATCAGAAATTTATAATTTGTCCAATTTCACATAAGATTAAAAAATTGCCATTTATAAATAGGGTCCAAATAAACAATATAGACATTCCTGGCACTTAAAAAACATTTCCTCTGTTTTGTAAGAATTTTTTTTTTCTACACTATGAGCAAGTTTGCGAGCAGAGGTCTCAACATTTAAAGGGTTGAAATCATCTCTGTTTCTGTAATATATCGTCCATTCTATCAAATGATACCAAGAATACAACCACAAAACATACAAAAATACACCGCAAAGTCGCTGTTTTAAACCAAAAATACGGTCACAGGTTTGTTCTCTATTATACACTGCAGGGAAGGATTTTTTTTTATATGGTGTACACTTACTGCATAGATCCTTTCTCTCATGTCTAAGCCCATATTTAATGCTCACAGCTTATCTGTTGTTGGGGATCTTAATGCTAAAGTGGGTAAAAATGTTGTGGAGGGAGTAGTAGGTAAATTTGGGATGCCAGGGGTAAATGTAAATGGGGAACCATTAATTAAGCTATGTGTAGAAAGGTTTGGTAATAAGTAATACATATTTTATGAAAAAGAGGATAAATAAATATACAAGGTATGATATAGCACGTAAGAAAAGTAGTTTGTTAGATTATTTATTGGTGGATAAAAGGTTGATGGGTAGGCTTCAGGATGTACAGTGGTACCTCGACTTACGATGCTATCATCTTACGTTATATTCGATAACCGATATTTATAACGTAAGAAATTTGAATGCGACTTACGTTGTTTGATTCGTCTACCGACATTCGTACCGGACGTGTCCGCTTGGCGCCCAGCTGAGCGCGCACTCCAGGGAGCGTCAGTGTGCTATTGTTTACAAGTGAGAGCGACCACCCACCCACACCCACGCATTCATACCAGTATATTGTCATTATTCCACTGTTTTTAGTGCTTGCAACTGCTAAATAAGCCACCATGGGCCCCAAGAAAGCTCCTAGTGCCAAGCCTGTGGTAAAGAATGTGCAGGGAGTGAAGCATTCATGCAGGGAGTGTAGCATTTATGCAGGGAGTGTAGCATTGCAGGTGCAGCATGAGAGTGTAGCAGGCATGCAGGGAATGTAGCAAAGATGCAGAGAGTGTAGCAGGGATGCAGGAGTGTAGCAGGCATGCAGGGAGTGTAGCAGGCATGCAGGGAGTGTAGCAGAGAGGTAGCAGGAGGAGTGTAGCAAAGATGCAGGGAGTGTAGCAAGTATGCAGGGAGTGTAGCAGGGATGCAGGGAGCATAGCAAGGATGCAGGAGTGTAGCAAGGATGCAGGGAGTGTAGCAAGGATGCAGGGAGTGTAGCAAGGATGCAGGGAGTGTAGCAAGGATGCAGGGAGTGTAGCAAGGATGCAGGGAGTGTAAGGTCAGGGTGCAAGGATGCAGGGAGTGAGAAGGATGCAGGGAGTGTAGCAAGGATGCAGGAGCATAGCAAGGATGCAGGGAGTGTAGCAAGGATGCAGGGAGTGTAGCAAGGATGCAGGGAGTGTAGCAAGGATGCAGGGATTGTAGCAAGGATGCAGGGAGTGTAGCAAGGATGCAGGGAGTGTAGCAAGGATGCAGGGAGTGTAGCAAGGATGCAGGGAGTGTAGTAGGCATGCAGGGAGTGTAGCATTCATGCAGGAGTGTAGCATTCATGCAGGAGTGTAGCATTCAAAGAAAAGGCCAGTAACCCCAGAAAAGAACTTGGTACCTGCAGTGTTAATGGAAGGGGATTCCCCTTCCAAACACTAGCATACTACTCCACCTTCTCCCCTCCTCCCGTCCTCCACACATCAACAACTCTTCAATAAATGTAAGTGACATGTTATTGTTCAATATTTGCATGCTTATTTAGATATTCTTTATTAAAATATTTATTATTTAATGTCCAAAAGTTCTAAAAAATATTTTATTTAACTACTTTTGGAAGTCTTGGACGGATTAAATTTATTTCCATTATTTCTTATGGGGAAAATTGATTCGTCTAACGATTGTTTCGTCTTAAGATATGCCCTCTCTGACGGATTAATATCGTAAGTCGAGGTACCACTGTACATGTTTATAGAGGGGCAACGGATATATCGAATCATTATTTAGTTGTAGCTACAGTTAGAGTAAAAGGTAGATGGGACAAAAAGAAAATGGCAACAGCAAGTAAGAGAGAGGTAAAAGTGTATAAACTAAGGGAGGAGGAAGTTAGGGTGAGATATAAGCAACTATTGGCAGAAAGGTGGGCTAGTGCAAATATAAGTAGTGGGGGGGGGGGTTTGAAGAGAGTTGGGATAGTTTTAAAAATGCAGTATTAGAATATGGGGCAGAAGTTTGTGGCTATAGGAGGGTGGGTGCAGGAGGAAAGAGGAGTGATTGGTGGAATGAAGAAGTAAAGGGTGTGATAAAAGAGAAAAAGGTAGCTAATGAGAGGTTTTTACAAAACAGAAGTGTTAATGGAAGAGCAGAGAATATGGAGAGTAAAAGAAAGGTGAAGAGAGTGGTGAGAGAGTCCAAAAGAAGAGCAGAGGAAAGAATGGGAGAGGCTCTGTCAAGAAATTTTGCTGAAAACAAGAAAACATTTTGGAGTGAGATAAACAAGGTAAGAAAGCCTAGGGAACGAATGGATTTGTCAGTTAAAAACAGAGTAGGGGAATTAGTAGATGGGGAGCTGGAGGTATTGGGTAGATGGCGGGAATATTTTGAGGAACTTTTAAATGTCAATGAAAAAAGGGAGGCGGTAATTTCATGTACTGGGCAGGGAGGTACAACATCGTTTAGTAGTGAATGAAGAGTAGGATGTGCGTGTGGGGGAGGTGCGTGAGGCATTACGTAGAATGAAAGGGGGTAAAACAGCTGGAACTGACGGAATCATGACAGAAATGTTAAAAGCAGGGGGGGATATAGTGCTGGAGTGGTTGGTATTTTTGTTTAATAAATGTATGAAAGAGGGGAAGGTACCTAGGGATTGGCAGAGAGCATGTATAGTTCCTTTATATAAAGGGAAGGGGGATAAAAGAGAGTGTAAAAATTATAGGGGAATAAGTTTACTGAGTATACCAGGTAAAGTGTATGGCAGGGTTATTATTGAAAGAATTAGAGGTAAGACAGAGAGTAGGATTGCAGATGAGCAAGGAGGCTTTAGAGTGGGTAGGGGATGTGTAGATCAAGTGTTTACAGTGAAGCATATATGTGAACAGTATTTAGATAGGAGTGAATGGAGACGAATGGTTTTTGGGACATGACGATCTGTTGGAGTGTTAGCAGGGTAACATTGTGTGAAGGGATTCAGGGAAACCAGTTAATTGATTTAGTTGGACTTGAGTCCTGGAAATGGGAAGTACAATGCCTGCACTTTAAAGGAGGGGTCTGGGATAGTGACAGCTGGGAGGGACAATTCTCAGCTGTCGTATCTGAGCTCCTCTGCAAAGACAGTGATTATGTATGTGTGTGGTGATAGTGTTGAATGATGATGAAAGTATTTTCTTTTTGGGGATTTTCTTTCTTTTTGGGTCACCCTGCCTCGGTGGGAGACGGCCGACTTGTTGAAAAACAAAAAACAAAAACAAGGTGAAGTGTATGGCAGGGTTATTATTGAAAGAATTAGAGGAAAGACAGAGAGGATTGCAGATGAGCAAGGAGGCTTTAGAGTGGGTAGGGGATGTGTAGATCAAGTGTTTACAGTGAAGCATATATGTGAACAGTATTTAGATAAAGGTAGAGAAGTTTTCATTGCATTTATGGATTTAGAAAAGGCATATGATAGAGTGGATAGGGGAGCAATGTGGGAAATGTTGCAAGTGTATGGAATAGGTAGTAAGTTACTGAAGGCTGTAAAAAGTTTTATGAGGATAGTGAGGCTCAGGTTAGGGTGTGTAGGAGAGAGGGAGATTACTTCCTGGTAAAAGTAGGTCTTAGACAGGGATGTGTAATGTCACCATGGTTGTTTAATATATTTATAGATGGGGGTTGTAAAAGAAGTGAATGCTAGGGTGTTGGGGAGAGGGGTGGGATTAAATTATGGGGAATTAAATGCAAAATGGGAGTTGACACAGTTACTTTTTGCTGATGATACTGTGCTTATGGGAGATTCTAAAGAAAAGCTGCAAAGGTTAGTGGACGAGTTTGGGAGGGTGTGTAAAGGTAGAAAGTTGAAAGTGAACATAGATAAGAGTAAGGTGATGAGGGTATCAAACGATTTAAATAAAGAAAAATTGGATATCACATTGGAGAGAGGGATTATGGAAGAAGTAAATGTTTTCAGATATTTGGGAGTTGACGTGTCAGCGGATGGGTTTATGAAGGATGAGGTTAACCATAGAATTGGTGAAGGAAAAAAGGTGAGTGGTGCGTTGAGGTATCTATGGAGACAAAAAACGTTATCCATGGCGGCAAAGAAGGGAATGTATGAATGTATAGTGGTACCAACACTCTTATATGGGTGTGAAACATGGGTTGCAAATGCTGCAGCGAGGAGGAGGCTGGAGGCAGTGATGTCCTGTCTAAGGGCAATGTGTGTGTAAATATTATGCAGAAAATTCGGAATGCGGAAATTAGGAGAAGGTGTGGAGTTACTAAAAGTATTTGTCAGAGGGCTGAAGAGGGTTTGTTGAGGTGGTTTGGTCATTTAGAGAGAATGGATCAAAGTAGAATGACTTGGAGAGCGCATAAATCTGTAGCGAAAGGAAGGCGGGGTAGGGGTCGTCCTAGGAAAGGTTGGAGGGAGGGGGTAAAGGAGGTTTTGTGGGCGAGGGGCTTGGACTTCCAGCAAGCATGTGTGAGTGTGTTAGATAGGAGTGAATGGATACAAATGGTTTTTGGGACCTGACGAGCTGTTGGAGTGTGAGCAGGGTAACATTTTGTGAAGGGATTCAGGGAAACCAGTTAATTGATTTAGTTGGACTTGAGTCCTGGAAATGGGAAGTACAATGCCTGCACTTTAAAGGAGGGGTCTGGGATAGTGACAGCTGGGAGGGACTATTCTCAGCTGTCATATCTGAGCGCCTCTGCAAAGACAGTGATTATATATGAGTGTGGTGAAAGTGTTGAATGATGATGAAAGTATTTTCTTTTTGGGGATTTTCTTTCTTTTTGGGTCACCCTGCCTCGGTGGGAGACGGCTGACTTGTTGAAAAAAAAAAAAAGCTTATCTGAGGAGCTGAGCTGCTCATGTAGTTCTGCAGCACTAACCCAGAGCTCACTCGAGCTCATCACGTAGTTCTGCAGCACTAACCCAGAGCTCAAAGCTGTAGTACTATGGCACGGACCTCGAAAGGATTAATGCATAAAGCACTTTGTACAAGCAGGTGATAAAGCCTTGTGTGTCGTATGCAACTAAACTGTTGCAGTTTTGAAGGAGTACAATGTACGTTGGCACTATGAGACCAAACATAAACTAAATTATTTCCAGTTTACAGGAACAGCATTCAGAAAAATTTTAATCAGTGCAATGCAGGTTGCTCTCCCAACAAGGTTTTTTTATGCAGAAGAAAGCTGAAAATGAAGGTTTAACAAGGGCCAGGTACAAAGTAGCTTATGCGTTTGTTAAAAGAGGAAAGCATTCACCGATGGAGATCTGATCAGTTAGTGATGGAAGCAGTGTGAGAGCTATGCCCAGCAAAAGCAAATCTGTTCAGAATCCTCAGTCTTGCACCAAATACTCTTGCTCATTGAATAGAAGATATAGGAAGCAATACATTTCATCAAACTGCAGACAAAGCGCAAAATTTTCAGTTTTATTCTCTTGCACTTCATGAATCAAATGATATGAGTGGCGCATCACAACTAATATTCATCTGTGGAGTCAACAATGAATTTAATGTCACACAAGAATTAGCATCAATGCATAGCATGTACAACACAGGAACAGCAGAAGACATCTTAAAAAATTGCAAAAAACCGTATTAGCATATAACCTGGAGTGAAATGCAATGTATGACAACTGATGCAGTACGTTTAAGCAAATTAAACGTACTGCAGATTTGTAAGGACGAAGTGTATTAAATTTCTAGTATAAATAATGAATATCATATAGGTCTGATATGGAGGGCAGATAACTGTATATTGTATTGTGATGGATATCTATATCTGTTTTCCTATTATTACAGAATGGAACCACCACCATTACCTAAGTATCAAGATTGTCATGAATTGTGGAGTAAGAGGAGGAGACGCCAACTCAAGGAACAGCAAGAAGCAGCCATTGGTGTTATAGGCCCTCAGGGTCCCTCAGGAAAACCAGTGGGACCTATAGGTGTCCCACAAGTTTTTGCAGGTGCCCACAAGGATCAGCGTCCAATGTATAGAAGTGGGCCTGATGAAGGAAGCCTTGATGGACGACGCCATGAGAGTAACAGTGCAGAGGGCTACATGAGTAACAGCCTTCCAGCTTCTCGCAGTAATTCACCAAGACCCTCTTCATTACATTATCGTGGGCCAGGCTCTCATACACCACCAGGAGCAGCAGGTGGAGACAGCCTCACTCCGCCCCAGGTCACTCATCGGTACAATACTCCACCTGTAGCTCAGGATGAATCGCATACGATTTACCGCCCACTTTACCATCTAGCACATCTGATAAACACTCGACAGACAGTAGTGTTTGGTCAGCTATCTGCATTAATGAATGAACAGGCAAGTGACCTTTTTCTACAGTAAACCTTCTATTTAATGGACTAATTGGGAGGGGAAGGGGAGCAAGCTGCCAGTAATGTCGCTTGTGGTGGATAGAGAAAAGATTGCTTTGTCAAGATTGTAATAAACAATTCTGCAGCCAAAGGATTTTGCCATTGTTTCCAAATCTATTTCCAAAGTCCATTAAATGGAGGGTTTACATATATACTATATGCAAAAAGATCACAGTAAACAGGTGATATCAAAATATGCAAGACAACCACTATGAAAAAATAGAGGAATTTCATAGTGGTTGTCTTGCATATATACTATATATGCTTGAAACAGTACAATATAAGTACATAAATGACATGTCGTAATTTTTTTACCAGGCACAAATTAATTTTAGGTTATTATGATTGTACAGATGGACTTGGGTATACGGCGGCTACTGGAGCGATTAAATGCTGCTGTTCTTTTGGCTGCCACAGCACGAGAGCGACGAATGCGTGGCGATTCAGGAGTTGTTGATGTTAGTGAATTAACAGTAGAGCCTAATGAGCCCATTATTACACCATCAGGTATGTATTTTACAGTGTAACTATTAGTAATGCAGTATTAGTTGAACCAGTTGTGCTTTATGTAGTACTTAGGTATGTGTATTTTAGCCTTGCTTATATGATTAAATATGATCTTCCTTTAGAGGAGGGGGGGTAATAGTTTCCTGAAAGTTTTGGTTGCTTCCCCCAACTTGAAAAGGAAAATTTGTAGCTTACCTTTTTTTATTATTATTATTGCGAATACCCTGTAGTCTGTAAAGGAGAGAAGCTTATCTTTCTTCCACTATTGCAGAATTCTAAAAAAAAAAAAAATTGCTACATCTTTAAAATATGTTCAGGCTTTGTGCTTGTCATGTATAGTATAGTAATTACTGTACAGTGGACCCTTGGTTTTCGTTGAAAATTCTTTCCAGAATGCTGTTTGAGTGCCATTACCGAACGAATTTGTTCCCATAAGGACAAATGTAAATTAGATTAGTCGTTTCAGAACCCCAAAAATACACTTACAAAAGCTCTTACAAAAATACATTTACATAATTGTTCGAGTTTGGAGGTGAACGAAAACCGAGGGTCCACTGTACTTGAATTTGGCATGGTGAGCTCCAACTCTGTTCCACTTCTTAGCTTTCAGTTGACTTACATGAATGTGTTACACTAATTTTTGAACCCCTGTCTGGTGTTTGCTTCTACTCTATTCACCAAAGATGTATCCTTTCTTAACCCTTTCATTGTCGAGACCCCTGCTCACAAACTTACTCTCAGTGTCGAACAATTAAAAAAAAAAAATTTTTCTTGTGAAATGATAGAGAATCTTTTCCTGACGATAATGACACCAAAAGTACGAAATTTGATGGAAAACTTATGGAATTACGCTCTCGCGAAGTTAGCTGTCTCGGTGATATTTACGCAGCGGCGATTTTGCCCACTTTGAGCCCTATTTTCGGCCAATTACATTGTTCCACTCGACCAAACTCGTAGCTATTTCGCTAGAACTCCATTTGTTCTATCGATTGAGTAAAAGAAACTGCCCATTCACCGATTTCAACTACCCAATAAAGTGATCAGAAATTGGTAATTTGGCCAATTTCATACACAATTCAAATAAGGCCAGTTTCAAAATAGGGTCCAGAATTGACAATATAAACATTCCAAGCACTAAAATAACATTTTTTGTTCATTAGTCACATCTCCAAGCCCCTCTTATATAACAATTGCTTTCCATTTTGAATTTTATTTACAGAAAAAATAGAAGATTTACTGTTATGTTGACTACTGCATTATTGTAAAAATGGCATAACTAATTTCAGCGCGTTTGTGAAAGCATATTAGACGCACCACTTGACGCGTATTGGACGCATGATATGATTTGTTTACTCTTGAACATCGTCAGAAATCTAACATTTCTGCTACTTTGAGCTCAATTTCAAGCTTTTAGTTGGTAAAATATTCAAAATCACACTATTTCTGTAATAAATCTTCCATTCTATCAAATGAGACCAAGAAAACAAGAATACGTACAACCACAAATACCATATGAAAATACACCACGATGTCGGTTTTGAACCAAAAACACAGTCGCAGTTTTTTCTCATGCACTGCTTGCTGCAGGATTTTTTTTATACTACGTGCACTAACCACGCAGACCCATTCTCTCGTAATGTAGACTTACCAGCTTTCTCCCCCAAGATTTGAAGCTGCTAGAATTTTGGCATAGTATTATGGGACCAACACTGGCTTCAAAGCCATAATATTACGGGACTGACACGGGTTTCAAAGCTGTAATATTACGGGACCGAGACTGAAAGGGTCGAGACCCCTGCTCACAAATTTGCTCCCAGAGTCAAAGAATTTAAAAAAAAATAATCTTATGAAATGATAGAGAATCTTTTTCCGAAGGTAATGAAACCAAAATTATGAAATTTGATGGGAAAAGTTATAGAATTATGCTCTCCAAAAGTTAGCGGTCTCTGCAATATTTATGCAACGGAAGTTTCACCCACTTTACACTCTAATTTTGGCTAATTCCATCGTTCCAGTCAACCAAACTCAGCTATTTCGCTAGTATTCCTTCTATTCTATCAAAAGAGTACAAGAAACTCCTATTTACCTATTTCAACTACCCAATAAAGTGATCAGAAATCAATAATTTGGCCAATTTCACACAACATTCAACAATTGCCAATTTGAAAATAGGGTCCAGAATAAATAATGTAGACATTCCAAGCACTGAATACATAAACATTTCCTCTGCTCCTTAGTTATGTCTTCAGTCCCCTCTTATATAATGCTTGCTTTCTATTTTTAATTTTTATTCACACAAAAAAAAATAGAAAATTTACTTTTATGCAGACTACTGCATTATTGTAATAATTGTATAAATAATGTCAGTGCATTCCTAAATGCATATTAGACTGGCCAGTTGGACGCGTATTGGGCAATTGATGTCATTTGTGTACTCTGGAATATCAGCAAAAATCAACATTTCTGCTATTTTGAGCTCAATTTCAAGCTACAGTGGTACCCCGGTTTACGATATTTTTTCATTCCAGAATGCTGTTCAAGTGCCATTACCAAACGAATTTATCTCCTTAAGAAATGTTGTAAAATAGACTAGTCCTTTTAGACCCCCAAAATTACACTTACAAAAGCATTTAAAAAAATAAACTTACATAAAAGGGTGAGTTTGGGGACCATCGTAAACCGGGGTACCACTGTACTTTCTGTCCTGAAACTAATAAAAATAATTTCTATTTCTGTAATACAGTAGGGCCCCGCTTTACGGCGTTTTGCCTTACGGTGTTCTGCTAATACAGCAATTTCAAATTATGACCAAAACTATACGGTGAGTGGTCTTTCTAATACGGTGCGCCTCACCCAGTTTGTTTACATTCTCCGTGAGCACATCTCTCTATTATGTCTGGAAATTTTCCAAAATTTCAATTGTTTTAAAGTTAATGCATATTTTATATGTACAGTACAGTGGTACCTTGACTTAAGAGTGCCCCAACTTACGAGTTTGACAAGTTACGAGCCGTTGCTCGGTTGATTTTTTGGTTTGAGTTACAAGCCAAAATTCGAGTTTACAAGTGAAAAAAAAATGAAAATGACATTTTGGCAAGAACCCCAGTCTAAATGGCACAACGAAAGGTAGTTTTGGGACTGGGTACTTATAAAACAATGCAGTGCGATGTTCTCACTGGAGGTAATCGTGTAATTATCTTTAGTTATTCTACAAAAAAATAAAATTGCTAAGTTTTTGACATTTGCAAAATATCTTGCCCTTTACTCTCACACAAATCCCAAAATATTTCCAATATACCACAAGCCAATTGTAGAACAATCATGTTTTTATGATTCCTGTCAATATTATTGCATTTTCTTCAATAATAAATGTTGGGCTTCATGAAATAAGTCAATAACTTCCGAGATATTCATATATCACTGCACTAGTGATCTAGTGCAGTTAGCCTCTCAAAAACTCTGTTTTCTCATACCCAGGACCAAAGAACACGTAATAGGAAGCAGTAGTAATGATTTTATATGCTCGGACTAGTCCTGGACACTCGCCATATTATGGCCTATTTTATTCATTTTAGAGTATATATCATGTTTCTATGTTACCTACTGTTTATTATGTCATATTAGATCAATTCTGATAGATAAGCCGTAGAGTTGATATTAGCATTATATTGAAGTATTTTCTCCTGTCGCAGGGGTGGTTTTTTTGGGGCTGGAACGGATTAATGGCATTTTAGTTAATTTCAATGAGGAAAATTGATTTGATATGTACGAGCAAATTGAGCTACGAGCTCGATCACGGAACAAATTAAACTCGTAAGTCAAGGTACCACTGTACTCTGATAATTATACTTAGTGTACTTGTACCTAAATGCAGCCTCTCCTCACTAAGACCACATCAGTAAATGAATTCGTCGCTAAGTGAGGAGCATACTATAATGGTAGTGGGTTTGTGTCAACCATCTTTGATATTGTTTTAATGTCACCTTTGCACCATTTATAACATTTCTGGTACAGTGGACCCCCGAGTTTCGTAAAAACTTCACTCCTGAAGTCTGCTCAAGTGCCATTACCGAACGAATTTACTCCCTTAAGGAAAAAATTCACGTAGGTTAGTCTATTTCAGACCCCCAAAAATACACTTCCACAAGAACTTACAAAATTATACTTACATAATTGCACGATTTCCGGGGTATTCGTTAACCGAGGGTCCACTGTATACAGTGGACCCTCGGTTAACGAACACCCGAAATCGTCATATGTAAGTACGTATAATATTGTAAGTGCTTATGGAAGTGTATTTTTGGGGGTCTGAAATAGACTAACCTAAATGACATTTTTTCTTAAGGAAATAAATTCGTTCGGTAATGGCACTTGAGCAGGCTTCTGGGATGAAGTTTTTTCGTTAACCGAGGGTCCACTGTATTTTAAATGTTTATACAGTAGTGTACTGTATATTGTAATAAAGAGAATAGAGGAAATCAGCTCTAATATACATTACAGTGGACCCCCGAGTATTGTAATTAATCCGTTCCAGGAGCTAGTACTTAACACGAAGTTTTCGAAATTCGAACCATTATTTCCCATAAGAAATAATGTAAATACAATTAATCCGTTCCAAAAAAAAAAATTCACCTACTAAATTAAAAACAAAAAATATATATATACATTTACTTACCTTTATTGAAGAGTTGCAGGCATCTGGAAGGTAGAGTTGCTGAAAGGGGCAGGGAGTTAGTGGTTGGAAGGGGAATCCCCCTCCAAAAGGACTTCAGGTGTCAAAGCCCTCTCTGGGGTTACTTCCCTTCTTGGTCTTTTAATGCCACTAGGACCAGCTTGAGAGTCACTAGACCCCTGCCTGGTGAAGTAGCTGTCCAGAGTCCTCTGTTTCTGGCGACCCTTCAACACTTTCCTGAAGTGCGACATGGCTCTGTCACTGAAGTGGCTGCACAGAAGGCTCATTTCAGCTTGCTCAGGGTGGTGTCTTTCAACAAATGTCTGCAACTCATTCCACTTTGTACACATCTCCTTAAGCACTGAAGAGGGCACCTTCTTCTGTCTCTCATCCTCCTCCTTTGAAGCAATAACCTCAGCTGTGGTCTGTTGCTGTTCCAGATGAAGCTCTTGCAGCTCTTCAGTTGTTAGCTCTACCCTGTGGGCCTCCACCAACTCTTCCACATCCTCACCACTCACCTCCAACCCCAGGTTGTTCCCCAATGCCACAATAGAGTCCACAACAGGCACAGGGTCGTCAGGGTCAAGGTCAGGGTCAGCCTCAAATCCTTCAAAATCCCTCTGTTGGACACAACCTGGCCACAATGGTCTCCAAGCAGAGTTCAAAGTCCTGGAAGTCACTCCCTCCCAAGCCTTACCTATAAAGCGTATGCATTGCACAATGTTGAAGTGATCTTTCCAGAACTCTCTTAGGGTCAACTCAGTGTCCGAGGTCACTTCAAAGCACTTTTCAAACAGTGCTTTGGTGTACAGTTTCTTGAAGTTGGAAATGACCTGCTGGTCCATGGGCTGGAGGAGAAGAGTGGTGTTAGGAGGCAAGAACTTCACTCTGATGAAATTAAACTTGTCAGACAAACACACTTGCAAGTTGTGAGGGTGAGCAGGAGCATTGTCCAGTATCAGGAGGCACTTGAGTGGCAATTTCTTTTCAAAGAGGTATTTCTTCACAGTAGGGCCAAACACTCCAGTCACCCATTCCTTGAAAATCTCCGTAGTGACCCATGCCTTGGTGTTAGCCTTCTAATGCACACACAAATTATTCTTGTCAACACTGTGATTCTTGAAGGGTCTGGGATTTTCATAGTGATACACCAGTAAAGGCTTCACTTTAAAATCACCACTAGCATTAGAACAAAACATGAGAGTTAGCCTGTCTTTCATAGGCTTGTGTCCTGGCTGTGCCTTTTCCTCCTGAGTAATGTAGGTCCTGTTGGGCATTTTCTTCCAAAACAGGCCTGTTTCATCACAGTTAAACACTTGTTGGGGGAGGAATTGTTCAGCCTCTACGAACCCCTGGAATTCCTGCACAAATTTTTCAGCTGCACGTTTGTCTGAGCTGGCTGCCTCACCATGCCTCACAACACTGTGTATGCCACTACGTTTCTTAAACCTGTCAAACCAGCCTTTGCTGGCTTTAAAATCACTTGCCTCACCACTGGTTGCAGGCATTGTCTTGACAAGATCTGCGTGCAACTTCCTTGCCTTTTCACAAATTATCGCCATGGAAACACTATCACCCGCTCTCTGTTTTTCATGGATCCACACCAACAACAACTTCTCAACCTCATCCACTGTTTTCGATCTATTTTTCGTTAACATATCAACCCCTTTTGCAACATTAGCTTCCTTGATCTCATTTCTCTTTGCCAGGATAGAGCCGATAGTAGAAGGGGTTTTGTTGTACATCCTGGCAAGATCACTCAGACGTACGCCACTCTCTCTCATATTTTTCTATAATCTCTTTCTTCAGTTCGATGGTGTTCCTCACTTTCTTTACCACAGGGGTGCCACTAGGAAGCTTCTTTGGACCCATGGTGACTTATTTCACAGTGACAATCACTAAATCACCAAAAAAAACACCAAATGTAGTGTGAATGTTTGAAAGAGCGCGCTAGGTAATGTTCTCTCAATGGTAAACAACGCTTCACTGGCGGCGTCCCGCGCAGGCGCTTAGCAGGCGGACAGGTCTAATACGTTACGAAACACGAGCGGTTTTACGATTCTCGAAGTCGTAAAAAGCTTACGAAACACAAAGTTTACGAAGTAAGAACCTTTCGAAACTCGGGGGTCCACTGTATTTAGGTATGAATACTGGTCAGAGAGACCATCATAAGTTTGAGTAGTCGGTAAACGAGTACGTTGCTAAGTGAGGAGAGACTGTATACTTAGTGCTGGCATGCAGGTACACATTAAAATCACTAAGTCTCAATACTCTCGATGCCATATAATAATTTCAAAATTATATAATAAACACACTACTTTCAACAATGCTCAGTGTTATTTTCCTATAATATAATTTCAATATTTACTATTAATGTAACCATCTAACAAAACACTTGTCTCAATGTAATATCCTCAGATTGTAATTTGAGTAAATTTATTAACTGTTATAAGCTAATGTTTAACTAAAACAAACTCAATCAATTTCTCTAGTACAGTGGTACCTCGACTTACGATGGTCCCCAAAATCGCCCTTTTATGTAAGTTTATTTTTTTAAATGCTTTTGTAAGTATATTTTTGGGGGTGTAAAAGGACTAGTCTATTTTACATTATTCCTTATGGGGATAAATTCGTTTGGTAATGGCACTTGAACAGCATTCTCGAACGAAAAAATATCGTAACTCGAGGTACCACTGTATTAAGTAGTCTACAGTGGAACCCCGACTAACGTAATTAATCTGTTCCAGGAGCTAGTACTTAACACGAAAATACGTAATTCGAAACCTTATTTCCCATAAGAAATAATGTAAATACAATTAATCCGTTCCACCCAAAAATATTCACATACTAAATAATAAAAAACAGATTAATAAATAACATGTACTTACCTTTATTGAAGAGAGTTGCAGGCATCTGGAAGATAGGGAGGATGACAGGGGCAGGGTATTAGTGGTTGGAAGGGGAATCCCCCTCCAAAATGACTTCAGGTAATAAGTCCTTATTTGGGGTTACTTCCCTTCTTTTTCTTTTAATGCCACTAGGACCAGCTTGAGAGTCACTGGATCCCTGCCTCGTGAAATAACTGTCCACAGTCCTCTGTTTCTGGCGACTCTAATATTTTCCTGAAGTGCAACATGGCTGTGTCACTGAAGTGGTTGCACAGATGGCTCATTTCAGCTTGCTCAGGGTGGTGTTTTTCAACAAACCTTTGTAACCTATTCCACACATTTCCTTAATCACTGAAGAAGGCACCTCCTTCACTCTCTCTTCCTCCTGTGAAGCAATAACCTCAGCTCTGGTCTGATGCTGTTCCAGTTCCAGCTGTTGCAGCTCTTCCACCCTGTGCTCCTCCACCAACTCTTCCACATCCTCACCATTCACCTCCAACCCCAGGCTGTTCCCCAATGCCACAATATCTGCCACAACAGGCAAAGGGTCGTCAGGGTCAGCCTCAAATCCTTCAAAATCCCTCTTTTCAACACAGTCCGGCCACAGTGGTCTCCAAGCAGAGTTCGAAGTCCTGGAAGTCACTCCCTCCCAAGCCTTACCTATAAGGCCTATGCAATGCACGATATTGAAGTGATCTTTCCAGAACTCTCTTAGGGTCACATCAAAGCACTTCTGAAACACTGCTTTGGTGTACAGTTTCTTGAAGTTTGCAATGACCTGCTTGTCCATGGGCTGGATGAGAGGAGTGGTGTTAGGAGGCAAGAACTTCACTCTGATGAAATTGAAGTTGTCAGACAACAACTCTTGCAAGTTGTGAGGATGAGCAGGAGCATTGTCCAGTACCAGGAGGCACTTGAGTCCCAATTTCTTTTCCAGGAGGTATTTCTTCACACTAGGGCCAAACACTCCAGTCAACCATTCCATGAAAAAGTCCTTAGTGACCCATGCATTAGTGTTAGCCTTCCAATGCACACACAAATTATTAATGTTAACATTGTGTTTCTTGAAGGCTCTGGGATTTTCTGCATGATACACCAGTAAAGGCTTCACTTTAAAATCACCACTGGCATTGGCACACATCATAAGAGTTAGCCTGTCTTTCATAGGCTTGTGTCCTGGCAGTGCCTTTTCCTCCTGAGTAATGAAGGTCCTGTTGGGCATTTTCTTCCAAAACAGGCCTGTTTCATCACAATTAAGCACTTGTTGGGGGAGGAATTCTTCAGCCTCTACGAACCCCTTAAATTCACTCACAAATTTTTCAGCTGCACGTTTGTCTGAGCTGGCTGCCTCACCATGCCTCACAACACTGTGTATGCCACTACGTTTCTTAAACCTGTCAAACCAGCCTCTGCTGGCTTTTAAATCACTCTCCTCAGCACTGGTTCCAGGCATTGTCTTGACAAGATCTGCATGCAACTTCCTTTCCTTTTCACAATTTATCGCCGTGGAAATACTATCACCTGCTAATTGTTTATTGTTTATCCACACCATCAACAACTTCTCAACCTCATCCACTGTTTTTGATCTATTTTTTGTTAACATATCAACCCCTTTTGCAACATTAGCTTCCTTGATCTCATTTCTCTTTGCCAGGATAGTGCTGATAGTAGATGGGGTTTTCTTGTACATCCTGGCAAGCTCACTCAGATGTACGCCACTCTCATATTTTTCTACAATCTCTTTCTTCAGTTCGATGGTGTTCCTCACTCTCTTTACCACAGGGGTGCCACTAGGAAGCTTTTTTGGACCCATGGTGACTTATTTCACAGTGACAATCACTAAACCACCAAAAAATACAACAAAAGTATTGTGAATGTTTGAAAGAGCACACTGGGTAATGTTCTCTCAATGGTAAACAACGCTAGACTGGCGTCCTGCGCGGGGCAGGCGGACAGGTCTGGTACGTTACGCTACACGAGAAATATTTTGCGAAAAAAGCTTACGTTACACGATTTTTACGTTATATGGAGCTTACGTTAGTCGGGGTTCCACTGTATAAGCCATTAGATTTAGTCTGCCCATAATGCCATGGCATGATAGCGGCTCTCTCTGCACTTCAGTTCATGATTGTAATTACAAAATCTCGATGTAAACTTGCAATGAAATAAAAATATTATTATTATTATACACATGATATATACACCCACAGTATAAAAATTGACATAAATATGAGACGTGTTTACCAAGCGGTTTGTAGGAGTACCGGAAGAATTACGTTTTCTCTAGTCAAACACCAGTTACTTAACTGTAGAAAAATATTCCTTTCGTATGCCTTCACTCTATAGCTATTCACGACCCTTGTGGGTTTAGCGCTTTTTTTATGGTAACTTGTAGTAATAGTCAGAGCATCATTCCTTCTAAAAATGATGTTACATGAGAATGGAAGTGTTGGTCTTTATTTATTCTACTGTGCCACTGTGGAGACAACTTGTATGTAATGTAAGGCATTTGTATCAACTATAACCAGACGTGTTTATTTACATAAATACAGTGGACCCCCGCCTAACGAGCAAAATTCATTCCAGAAGCCTGCTCAAGTGCCGTTACCGAACGAATTTACTTCCTTACGAAGTAATGTCACGTAGGTTAGTCTATTTCAGACCCCTCAAAAATACACTTCCACAAGCACTTACAATATTATACTTACAGAATTGTACGATTTCCGGGGTGCTCGTTAGGCGGGGGTCCACTGTACTCTACGGCTCTGTCCTCTAACTTGTTTTCTCTCTCTCGTTTATTCGTTTTTATCTTGCTTACCTCTCGCCCTACATTAAAGACTACAAATATTTTAAGGTAAGTAATGGGTGTACTGTATATGCATTTTATCACTTTAGGTCGCTTTAAGTGTTGTAGTATATTATGTGTGGGTGGGGTGGCCAGGAGGGCTACCACATCTAACTTCTTACAGTAAATACTACATACTCGCCTTTTTCCCTACATTAAGACTACAAATTGTTGAATGCAATTTTGAAAAATATTTTAAATATAGTTATGGGAAAATCCTTTTGTTCACCTAAGTTTATATACTAAGCAAGCAATTGTAAGAGGAATGGGCATGTATTGCAGCTGCTATGCAATGGCAGAATGCATTGCAAAAGAGGAAAAGGGGCATTCCTTTTATCCTATAGTCTTGCATCTATATTTTTCCCTAACAAAACTATCAGTGTAAAAGTTACATCCTTTTTTGCAGCATTGTATGGTGAAGGTGATGCAGGACTGTTATCAGAAGGAGTTAGAGAAGCTTTATCACAGCTATTTGATTTCTTCAATCTTCATGTAACTGGGTTAGCTCCAGGACCTGTCCAATCAACCAGAGGTCAGATGATTCCTCATAGTGAACATGCCCACCGTTATAACAACACTGGCCGGGTTACATGACCACCACCTTCAACACCATAGTAGGTTGTTAAAAATAGTTACCTTATGCTGGCTTTGGTACATATATTTGATTTATAAATTTGCAAGTTTTAAGTGTTATATTTTCTTCACATCTAATGAATTATCATTTTTATATCTATATTAGGGTTGGCAATTGTAGAATGGAGTATGGTGTGGGGTGCTCAGGTGTTCCTGCAGTCTGCCTTGTTCCTTAAATACCCCACCCTAACCCAGATGATGTGTTGTGCCACTACTGTCAACACCACTCATAGCCTCAACGAGTGGTAGACTGTCTTCTGGAATAGTGGCGTTCAAGCTGCTACCCTCTGTGGGCATTCAGGAAGTATGATTGTGAATTGTTTTAACAGTGAATGATTAATAACTATTGCAGCATTGTTCCATCTTCAAAAAAAAAAAAAAAAAATAGACAGCAGGTTAGTGGGTGGACGACATGGACCTTTTTTCCTGTATTACCAGGAGTTAATCGTCAAACATTCCATGAAACCTCCATGTTTGATATTTACTACAAATAGAATGGCCATATGAGTGAGCTTTTAAGCTGTGTGTTGACCTTAGTGTCTTGAGGACATGACTGCTGTCCTGGAACAAATGGTCTGATGTCTGACTCCCAGTTGTCAGGCTGTTCAATCTGTGATGTGTATTATAATTGTAAATCTAAATTATGCATCTCTACTGCAGTTTTGGGTAATCAGTGTTACCAAACTCTGCAGGTTGTTACAAGAAGTTCTGTAGAATTACCGAAATAAAATTTTGTCTATAGTCCAAGGTGTACCATTGGTTTGTAATGGTAACTTTTATATAAATAAATAAAAGATAATTTATGTTGTGTTTTATTTGGCCACTTGTGAAGTTTTAAATTGGAAATGTATTAAGGCAACAGTATTATTATTATTATTAAATAAAGTGCTAAACCAGCAAGGGTCATGCTATGCTGCGGGGCAGCAAATAGTGCCGGGGCTATAAACAGCTAGGTGAGGGTACCTCTTTAAGGGGGGCTCCTTGTCGTGGTAAAGAGGCTATTGGTCTGAGGAATTGGGCCTCTTGTTCTTCTTCCTCAGACCGAACCTAATTACCCCCCTTCCCTTTCCCATCCTCCCTTTTCCCTTTCCTCCTCATCCTCATCTCTTCCTTATTTCCTTCCCATTTTTCTCCTGGGAGCTTCCCTCCACAGG